>CM033477.1:53938442-54499646 GCA_019447015.1 Hymenochirus boettgeri
CACATATATACACACACACACACACATATATATACACACACACACACGCACAACTTTATAGAAAGGATGTTTTAATGTGGACTGGTGCGTGTATAAATTAAAACATAGCCCAACACAGTACACAGAAAGCACCAAAAGTTGGCATTATAGTATCTACAGTATATGTACAATTATGGATATTTAATTCCTTCCTATTCTTGACAACCTATGCATTATCCAGTGACAAGGAAAGATTTTGTCCTCAACATAAATGCAGTATATTTTTTTTACAAATTTACCCAGCAAACAGCTGGGTAAATCTGCAAAAAAAATATTTTACAAATAAATTCTATATATTATATTCGTTCTGTGAAATTTTAACTTAATTTATGCAAGCCTTATAGTTCCCCATTTATTAATCCCAAGTCGGCCAATTGGCAAGAAAGCGTCAATTTTAACCAGTGAGTACAGGCCGTGTGCATGCAAATGTTTACCGTATATGCGACCATTGACAATTGATGTTACCCAAATTTACATCTCCGCCCCGGACCTCATTACATCCCGGGTACCTGACTGCCTAAATACCATTTCTGCTTTTATGTCCTCCTGCTTCCTCAAACTCAACATGGACAAGACCGAACTAATGCAGAGGATGTTGGCGCTATATAAATCCACAATAATATTATTAATAATTGACAATAAGCAAATGATTAAGATAAGGAGGACTAACAAGAGAGATATTTTGTACATACTTTCCTCCCACTTGAGTAACTGTGGTTTGTAAATTCCCACTGCTCCCTGTTCTCCTCATGGCGATTTGCACACCAACAGGACCCAAATGCTGATTCCTGCTCAGTACCTGAAAGAGTTACAAAGAAAATGATCAGTTTTATTCTATCACTTAAAGAGGCCATACACACCAACTATCATCCAGCTGATGTGGAAATGGCAAGTTTATTAAATATCTATTTTACAATGATTGTCAAAATCCCATTATTATGCAATTGTTTTTGTCTTAGCAAATTTACAGCATTTCCAATAAGAAAAAAAAATCAGGCTGATTTTACATATCTGGATATCCCCATATAACACGAGTTAACTTCTATTTTATAATGTGAATTAACTCTACACACTGCACAGTTATAATGCAGATGGTGTAATTCAAAGTATCATTAAGGCATCTACATTTTTCTTGTTTTTCCAGGATATATGCATGTTTCAAAAGCAACGTTCTGTATTTGCATTTTTGTGTTTTATTTACATTTAGAGGTTTTATAGAAATCAGTTCCTGCACTGTAAAATGTACAATTTAAGTACCCTGGTAGTAGGGAAAACCGGAGTATCAAGAGAAAACTCAGTCAAAGCACACATACTTGTGTAATAATTTGAAGATATAGAATTTATAAAGCCAGTACAACAGCTCTGCAAGGCATCAATCAGTGCAAGTTATAAATAAGCTAAAAAACTCAAGAATCATTAGTACATAGAAATGGCAATGCATGTAGAGCTGATATTGGCTGTTTTTGGATGTCAAAATTCACAACCTTTATTTCTCCTTAAATCCAAAGTAAACACATATATCTCTATATATCAAACATATCACAACAAATAAGAAAACCATTTAAAAAGAGTCAAAGGAGAAGAGAAAATATGGTATGATAACCACTTTTAACCCCAATTGGTCAGAAAGGGGATTTTTCAAAAATATTGGTTTCTACTGGAAGGAGATGAGGCAATTCATGAAAAAGTAGACCCAGTACCTGTATTAACTGCAAGGAGAGCAAGCAATTTAAGAGACAATTGAGTAACAGCCACTTTGAGCCAGTAAAAGGTAAAAGGGATCTGTCAACATGGATGGGAAGAAAACCTAGGCAGGGAAACCAGAAGTGTGGAAAATGCTGCATGTGTGGGTTGATGGCTGAAGAAAAGATGCTGACTAACCCTAATTGGAAAGGGTGGTGGGTTAATGACTACATTACATGTTAAACCACACAAGTGGTACCGGTATATCTTTTGAAGTGTGAAGTGGGACATGTATGTGGGGTCAAACAAAATGTAAAATCACCTCAGAATTCAGAGATATGCGAGCAGTCAGGAATGAAAAACAAGAGTAGAGGGCCTGGCAAAGCATTTGTTAGAAAAGCATGGTGGCCAAAAATACAATTCTTTTATGGGTTTAGAGAGGGTATGCCTGGGTATTAGAGGGGGTAAAGTGATTGCAAAGGCTATTACAAGTAGAAAGTAGGTGGATTTTCATCGTTTAATGACAAGAAGCCCAATGGGCATAAATGAGAAATTTGTTGGCCTGCGTCCTTGAAAAATGAGCCATATTGCCCTCCTGCAGCTTATGCAAGATATGAATAATAGGAATGTGATACCAAGTATTAAGCTATATGTTTACATTGCAACATAATTGCAGTTAACAGTAACCAACAACAGGGTTTGGTAACATGCTGGTGCGAGAGAGCTACCTAAGGGTGAACCTGAAAGATCTCGTGAGACCCGAAGAATGTATCGTGGTTGGAGAATGAAATGATGAACGCGTAGATCAGGCATCCATGCTGCTAGAGATACGCTACTGATGCCAGTGAGCCAGAACAATTTTTAAAGCCGTCTGATGAGCCGTGAGTGAATCATTGTACGCTGGAGAGCTGGGAGTCGGAGTTGAATTACTGACAGCCTAGACAGGTGAAGAGCCGCCAAATACTGTGCTAGCCTCAGCTGCCAGGGGAGTCCGGAGAGGCTGTCAACACTGTCCTGTCAACACTGTCTTAAACATATGCTGCTAACTCTGGAATTCCCTGTGACTTAGGTTTGGAGATGCCGTTTTGGCTCCTCATGGAGGACAGCTTGGTTTTTTCTGACAATTGTATTAGTGCAAATTGGCACCTGCGGGACACACCAGCACTTTAGGACATTTGGAGCGTGCAATACGGGGGATGCCCCACGAGTACATTAAGCAGCTGGACAGGTTATATTTTTAAATGGTTTTACTTCTTACAGTGATTGGCAAAAGCATTCGTCCCCCTTTTAAGTTTTCCACATTTTGTGACATTACTGCCACAAACATTAATCAATTTTATTGGAATTCCACGTGAAAGATCAATACAAAGTGGTGTACACATGAGAAGTGGAACGAAAATCATACATGATTCCAAACATTTTTAATAAATCAATAACTGCAAAGTGGGGTGTGCATAATTATTCAGCCCCCTTTGGTCTGAGTGGAAGGAGAATGGCACAACTGTAAACCTACCAAGACAAGGCAGTCCACCTAAACTCACAGGCCGAACAAGGAGAGCGCTGATCAGAAATGCAGTCAAGAGGCCCATGGTGACTGGACAAGCTGCAGAGATCTACAGCTCAGGTGGGGGAATCTGTCCATAGGACACCTATTAGTACACACACAACAAACACAACACAGAGAGAGAGACCACACACACACACAAAGATAGTACCACAACGACGAGTACACACAACCACACAAGAAGATACACACACACACAGACAGATAGACACTACACCACAAACCCACCCATAAACACACAACACACACACAACACATTAATATATACACACACACCACACACATACAACTACACACACACACACATACATCAACATATACCACACACAACACAACATATATACACACACCACACACACACACACACACACACACACACAATATATACACACCACACATATATATCACACCACCACACACACACTATATACACACACACACATATACTATATTAAATACCCACACACAACACACATTACACACACACATATATACACACCACACACCACACAATATATCCACACACACACACCCACACAACTTTATAGAAAGGATGTTTTAATGTGGACTGGTGCGTGTATAAATTAAAACATAGCCCAACACAGTCACAGAAAGCACCAAAAGTTGGCATTATAGATCTACATATGTACATTATGGATATTTAATTCATTCCTATTCTTGACAACCTATGCATTATCAGTGACAAGGAAAGATTTTGTCCTCAACATAAATGCAGTAATTTTTTTACAAATTTACCCAGCAAACAGCTGGGTAAATCTGCAAAAAAATATTTTACAAATAAATTCTATATATTATATTCGTTCTGTGAAATTTAACTTAATTTATGCAAGCTTATAGTTCCCCATTTATTAATCCCAAGTCGGCCAATTGGCAAGAAAGCGTCAATTTAACCAGTGAGTACAGGCCGTGCATGACAATGTTTACCGTATATGCGACCATTGACAATTGATGTTACCCAAATTACATCTCCGCCCCGGACCTCATTACATCCCGGGTACCTGACTGCCTAAATACCATTTCTGCTTTTATGTCCTCCTGCGTCCTCACAACTCAACATGGATAAGACCGAACTAATGCAGAGGATGTTGGCGCTATATAAATCCACAATAATAATATATAATTGACAATAAGCAAATGATAGATAAGGAGGACTAACAAGAGAGATATTTTGTACATACTTTCCTCCCACTTGAGTAACTGTGGTTGTAAATTCCCACTGCTCCCTGTTCTCCTCATGGCGATTTGCACACCAACAGGACCCAAATGCTGATTCCTGCTCAGTACACCTGAAAGAGTTACAAAGAAAATGATCAGTTTTTTCTATCACTTAAAGAGGCCAACACACCAACTATCATCCAGCTGATGTGGAAATGGCAAGTTTATTTTAAATACTCTATTTTACAATGATTGTCAAAATCCCATTATTATTGCAATTGTTTTTGTCTTAGCAAAATTTACAGCATTTCCATAAGAAAAAAAAAATCAGGCTGATATTTTACATATCTGGATATCCCCATTATAACACGAGTTAACTTCTATTTTATAATGAATTAACTCTACACACTGCACAGTTATAATGCAGATGTGTGTAATTCAAAGTATCATTAAGGCATCTACATTTTTCTTGTTTTTCCAGGATATATGCATGTTTCAAAGCAACGTTCTGTTATTGCATTTTTGTGTTTTATTACATTTAGAGGTTTTATAGAAATCAGTTCCTGCACTGTAAAATGTACAATTTAAGTACCCTGGTAGTAGGGAAACCGGAGTATATCAAGAGAAAACTCAGTCAAAGCACACATACTGTGTAATAATTTGAAGATATAGAATTTATAAAGCAGTACAACAGCTCTGCAAGGCATCAATCAGTGCAAGTTATAAATAAGCTAAAAAACTCAAGAATCATTAGTACATAGAAATGGCAATGCATGTAGAGCTGAGATTGGCTGTTTTTGGATGTCAAAATTCACAACCTTTATTCTCCTTAATCCAAGAGCACTCCTTAATCCAAAGTAAACACATTATCTCTATATATCAAAACATATCACAACAAATAAGAAAACCATTTAAAAAGAGTCAAAGGAGAAGAGAAAATATGTATGATAACCACTTTTAACCCCAATTGTCAGAAAGGGATTTTTCAAAAATATTGGTTTCTACTGGAGGAGATGAGGCAATTCATGAAAAAGTAGACCAGTACCTGTATTAACTGCAAGGAGAGCAAGCAATTTAAGAGACAATTGAGTAACAGCCACTTTGAGCCAGTAAAAGGTATAAAAGGGATCTGTCAACATGGATGGGAAGAAAACCTAGGCGGGAAACAGAAAGTGTGGAAAATGCTGCAGGTGGTGGGTTGATGGTGAAGAAAAAGATGCTGCTAACCTAATTGGAAAGGGTGTGGGTTAATGATACATACATGTTAAACCACACAACTGTTTTTCGGTTACCGGTATAATCTTTTGAAGTTTGAAGTGGGACAATGTATGTGGGTCAAACAAAATTGTAAAACTCACCTCAGAATTCAGGAGCATATGCGAGCAGTCGGATGAGGAATGAAAAACCAAGAGTAGAGGCCCTGGAAAAGCATATGTTAGAAAGGCAATTGTGGCAAAAATACAATTCTTTTATGGGTTTAGAGAGGGTATGCCTGGGTATTAGAGGGGGTAAAGTGATTGACAAAGGCATCTAACGTAGAAAGTAAGGGGATATTTCATCGTGTTACAATGACCAAGAAGCCCAATGGGCATAAATGAGAAATTTGTTGGCCTGCTTCTTGAAAAAGAGCCATATTGCCCTCCTGCAGCTTATGCAAGATATGAATAATAGGACATGTATACCAAGTTATTAAGCTATTGTTTACAGTGAAACATTAATTGCAGTTAAGTAACCAACACACAGGGGGTTGGGTAACATGTCTGGTGCGAGAGAGCTACCTAAGGTGAACCTGAAGATCCGGAGACCCTGAAGAAGTCTCGTGGTGGATGAAGATGAAACGCGTATAGATCAGGACTCCATGCTGCTAGAGATGACGCTACTGATGCCAGTGAGCCAGAACAATTTTAAAGCGTCTGATGAGCCATGAGTGAATCATTGTACGCTGGAGGCTGGGGCGCGGAGGTTGAATTACGGACAGCCTCAGACAGGTGGAAGAGCCGCCAACTATACTGTGCTAGCCCCAGTGCCAGGGGAGTCGGAGAGTGTGAAACACGTTGTCAACACTGTCTTAAACATATGCTGCTAAACTCTGGAATTCCCTGTGATTAGGTTTGGGAGATGCCGTTTTGGTTCCTCATGGAGACAGCTTGGTTTTTTCTGACAATTGTATTAGTGCAAATTGGCACCTGCCGGGACACACCAGCCACTTTAGACCATTTGGAGCGTGCAATAAGGGGGATGCCCACCAGTACATTAAGCAGCTGGACAGGTTATATTTTTAAATGGTTTTACTCTTACAGTGGATGGCAAAAGCATTCGTCCCCCTTTTAAGTTTTCCACATTTTGTGACATTACTGCCACAAACATTAATCATTTTATTGGAATTCCACGTGAAAGATCAATACAAAGTGGTGTTACACATGAAGAGTGGAACGAAAAATCATACATGATTCCAAACATTTTTAATCTAACATAACTGCAAGTGGGTGTGGCATAAATTATTCAGGCCCCTTGGTCTGAGTGGAAGGAGACATGGCACAAACTGTAAACCTACCAAGACAAGGCAGTCACCTAAACTCACAGGCCGAAACAAGGGAGAGCGCCTGATCAGAAATGCAGTCAGAGGCCCATGGGACTGGACAAGCTGCAGAGACTACAGCTCAGGGGGGGAACTGTACATGAGGACACCTATTAGTCATGCACTGCACAAAGTTGCCTTATGGAAGATTGGCAACGAAAAAGCCATTTGTTAACGAAAAGCATACGAAGTCCCGTTTGCAGTTTGCCCACAAGCAATGTGGGGGAACCGCAAACTGGGAAAAGGTGCTCTGGTCAGATGAGACCAAAATGGAACTTTTGGCCAAAATTCAAATGCTAGTGTGTGGCCGAAAAACTAACAGTGCAAGAAACAAACCATCCCACTGTGCAAATGTCGGTGTGGCAGCATCATGCTCTGGGGGTTTTTGCTTCTCTGTTCAGCAGGGACAGGGAAGCTGGTCAGAGTTGATGGGAAGATGGAAGAAAACCTCGGAGTCAGCAAAAGACTTGAGACTGGGGTGGAGGTCCACCTTCCAGCAGGACAACAACCCTAAACATAAAGTGAGGGCAACAATGGAATGGTTTAAAACAAAACATATCCATGTGTTAGAATGGCCCAGTCAAAGTCCAGATCTAAATCCAACCGAGAATCTGTGGATCTGAAAACTGCTGTTCACAAACTGCTGTCCATCTAATCTGACTGAGCTGGAGCTGTTTTGCAGAAGAATGGGCAAGGATTTCAGTCTGTAGATGTGCAAAGCTGGTAGAGACATACCCTAAAAGACTGGCAGCTGTAATTGCAGCAAAAGGTGGTTCTACAAAGTATTGACTCAGGGGGCTGAATAATTATGCACACCCCACTTTGCAGTTATTGATTTGTTAAAAATGTTTGGAATCATATATGATTTTTCACGTGTACACCGCTTTGTATTGGTCCTTCACATGGAATTCCAATAAAATTGATTCATGTTTGTGGCAGTAATGTGAAAAAAATGTGGAAAACTTCAAGGGGGCCGAATACTTTTGCAAACCACTGTATTTGTTGCAATGTGTTTGATATATAGAGATATCTGTGTTTACTTTGGATTTAAAAAGAAATAAAGTTTGCAAATTTTGACATACAATTATAGTGGTTTACAAAGCTGGTTGCAGTGAATGAGGAAAGCTTTTTACTAGGAGTGCTTATGCTCTTAGACCTTACATTATCTATGCATGTTTGTGTTCCCTGACTGCACCGCACTAAAGTGCATGGCTATACCAATACACAAATGGTGCACACAGAACAATTATTTGTTCATTGGCTATTTTTATGTTATGTTATATTTAAATAGGGAACCTCTGTGAATTCACAATCAGAGATTACCTGATGCTGAAAACACCTGCAGTATAAATGCATGCTCTCGATGATCTACTCTGAGATTGCCAAATTTAAATCTTTAAACCAAAAGTTCAAGTTCTTTTTAATTACAGATCAGATTTTTTTTTAATACAATAAGGAGAGGTTAAAATCTAAATACAGCCCAGACAATTTCCAGCATTGTACTTTACCTTCCCATTCACTGAAAATCCAGTAAACACAAAATTAACATCTTCTCCTTTTGTGCAAATATCATTAACACCATCCACATGAAGGGGGACAGATGTTGGTTCTAGAGTAATAGACAAATGAAAATAAAAACAAGGATGGGTAAAAAAAAAAAGCATGAAACGGTTTAACTGAAAAACCCTCTCTAAAGTCAATATTTTTTCATTTAGTCTTCAGTCGTAATTAACCTGCTGCACTGCAGGATTTGAAAGCTCAAGATAATGCTAGACCAAGCCCTAATTCGAGTCCTTTCAAACTGCAAGGTTTAAAACAGCAAAATAGAAAACAGTGACCAAGAAGATATGCACACTAGGGTATGGACAGTTCAGAATATTTGGTTTTTATAAATGGAGGCCATCTCTCATTTGCCCCTAAACATTTCATGTGAGTTTTTCACTAGGGGCAAATCCACCTATTGGCGACAATTTAAATGTTAAGTTAACATTTAAACAAGAAGAATATAATTCAGGTAACAATCAAGCTTTATTAGGCTGGTGCAAATATGACACAAATGTAAAAAAAAACAAAAAAAAAAACATTTTCAACTTTCCTAGGTATTTTAAAGCGGATCTGTAGTTCAGTCACATAAGGAGCACCACAGTGAATTTTGTCATTAGACTACAGCATAACATTTCCATGGGAATATGCTGAGAAAGTCCCTTAGCATCTACTGATTATATCTAACAAATGCAAATAGGAGAAGCTTGGGAATGTAAAACATACACACATGAAATACCATGGGGATTTGTAAGCAGCTATTAGTTCAAAGCAACTACTTACCAAAACTCCACCCTAGGGGAGGCTCAATCTTAAGAACAAAATCCCCCTAGAAGAAAATCACAACACATAAAAACTTGTATATACATTTTATATAAAAGTTATGCATTATATATGTTTCATATAAATATTTATATATTTGTGTGTATACATGTTTTGTATTAATATTTTTATGTGTATATAGCAAATAGATTATTTAACAACAACTTGGAATTACATAAATCTCTTCTTAATCCAGACAACAGACTTTTGTCCAAAGAGAGCAGGAATAATACTGGAGGAATATTTGTACACTGGCAAGCAAAAAAAAAATTTATCTTTTTTTTTCTTTAATTTAACCCTTTCAGTGCCAGCAGAAATAATTTTTTTTGCCTTCGGTGCCCGCAGAATTTTTAGTATTTTGCCCTCAATTGGTTTAGACTAATTCTACAGTAGGAAACTCCCAGTAAATCATGAATATTACCGTATATACTCGAATTTAAGTCAAGATCTTCAGGCTTTAAATTTGGCCTGAAAACCTAACCTCGGCTTATACTCAGGTCAAGTCCTAATTTTAGAATCCAATGCTTGCAGATGTGCGATTGTAACCAGTAGGTGACGCTGTGGGTTATTAAAATCCTTCATCTGCATAGAAAGTTACAGGAGCTGATCTGCCTTTACACTCCTTCCTGCTTCCTGTAGTCAGGCTGCTGGACTCACTCAGTACTGTCACTGCTCATCTGGATGTTGTAAATCTGATAGGTCTCCTCAGTTTGTGGCAAAAAATGGCTGCTAGTTCAATGCAAGTGACAGCTTGAAACTACAACTCTCAGGTGACATTTTTAACTATTGGGGTCAGGGGGCCCTTTGCTATATGGGGGTCCATTTAAAGGGCAACTTAAGCCACAAAACAATACAGAATCAGAAGGCAGTAGTGGTCATAATTTCTACCCATGACTTATATTCGAGTCAATCAGGTTTTATTCATTTTTCAGGTAAAAATATACTCAGATCAACTTGTACTCGAATATATATTTTTTCAGCACAAAGTGTACATTAATAAGATAAAAGAATTTTGTAACTTTTCGGAGAAAAATTTCTGGGGAAATTGTTATCTTAAGGTTACACACAAAAATCTTACTTTTTCTAAAAGCTCCGATACTTCTTTACAGGAAAAGTGGGATACCTACATATATCTTGTACTCAGGAGACACCCCCTCAAACTAAAACAGCACTTTCAAGAATAATGCACCAATGAAATGTATAACCACTTCTGATGGTTAACATTGTAATATATACCATATTACCTAAAATATCCCTACAAGTGAGATATTTTTAGAAACTACATACCCGCAGGATTTTATGAAAGAGGTAATTTTCGATCACAATACAGATACCTGGGTGCAGCACTTCAAATGCGAATTTCAACTAAAAACTGCAGAGGAAAGTTCATAAGCATCTCAAATAAGAAAGCCCCTCCTGAATAAAATGGTACACCACATTCATGGGTGTACCCAGAGACATGGCTACCAACTAACCCAAAGGGGAACCAATGTCAAATGGCAGTAACAGTAAAAAAAAAACAAAAAAAACTAGCCAGCTCTGTATTGAACAGTCTGAAGTTTTTTACACTATGAACAATCTGCAGTTTGTTTTACACTAAACACCTATGTAAATCAGAAATACCCCAACAACCTCTATATATTTCTGGAATCGACACACCTTCGGCTACATAACGCTGTAGTTGCTTCATTTATACCATCAATGGTGTTTGCACTTTTAGCACACTTTCTGAAAAAATGAACGAAAAAAAAAAAAACTTTCAAAAGGTAGAAATCATAAAACCCCAGAGAATGTAAAAAAAAAACTTACCTAATATCAATCTCCCAAATGTCCTGAATCAAACAGTATGCCATATTCATAGCTACACACGCGGCTCAAAAACAGCAAAAAATATTCAGCCAACTCCTAATTTGAACACAATACTGCCCCCAAATTCAGAAATACCCCACTCAAACTATATATTCCTGGAATCTACACACCTTCAGCTATGTAATGCTGTAGTTCGTTCATTCATACCAACAAATGGTAAGGGCACAGTTCTTCGTAGAATTTTGCACTTTTAGCAGGATTTCGGGAAAAATTAAAGGGCATGTCCACCCCCAAAACTATAATCCCCCCACTACTGGCCCCATCATTTAGTGTAGTTTAATCCCTTACCTCACATCCCAGCTCCATAAGGTTTTCCTGTAGTCCCCCCCCAAAAAAACTTGCCCACCAGGAGGATAGCAGAGTCCATATAGAACTCTGCCCTCCTACCTGGCCTCCGGGAGAAGTTTGGCATGCGTACTGCAGCCCTTCTCCCCTCCCTCCCGATTAGGATTCCCTCCCCCTAGTTTAAAAATCCCTTGTCACCAAAGATTCCCCTCGGTCCCCCCGCCCCACCGCTATGTTAATATTATTAGAAAATCCCGAAACATTACTACCTTCCCCTTGCCTCCGCCGCACTGATTCCTGGCAGCCGCGTCCGTGATTGGCTGCTGCTCATGCCAATCACAGACGCGACTGCCGTCCCCGCCCCTCTGCTTGCATTTACTCGCAAGCAGAGGGCCTGCCAGCGCGGCGGAGGCAGAGGGAAGGTAAAGTAAGTTTGGGGCATTTTCTATATTATTAACATAGCGGTTGGGGCTGGGGGGACAGGGGGAATCTTTGCTGGAAAGGGTGGAATACACCTTTAAAAAAAACTACTTCAAAGGTAGAAATCATTGCAAAACCCCATGTATGTTAGAAAAAAGTTACCAATTCATCTCCCAAATGTCCTGAATCAAACGATATGCCACACAGGGACGTGGAAGCTACTAGACATGAAGTGAGACAATGCACAGTGGCCAAATTACAGCAACATTTCAGATTTTTCACACTAAACACCCTCCTAACTTAGAAATACCCCCATGTATGCTTTCATACATTCATGAAAATTTCCAGACACAGTAATTCATAGAATGCCATGCTTTTAGGAGATTTTGTGAAAAAATAAAAAGATGATTCAAAGGTTGAAATCCTACCTAAACCCTCTTGGCAAGTAAAAAAAAACCACTAAATGTCAATCTCCAACATTTCCTGAATCAAACGGTGCACACAGAGAGACGTGGCCACCAATTAGCTCAAACGGTACACATGCACAAGTTAAGCAAACAATTTGGGAAAAGTCGCTCATAATAGAACAGCCTACTTTTTGTCAAAGAAAGAAAACAACCCCTAAACTTCAAAATACCCCCACAAAAACTAAATAGTTTTGGATGCAGTCTTCACAGATCATGCTTTTAGGAGTTTTTCCTGGAGCAATTAACGAAAACCTAATTCAAAAGTTAGAAAATCTATGTGGAGACCACATGACATGTTAAAGGAACTGTGGTTTCAAAACAAGTTAGGGTTAAATGAAAGCCCTGCGGTATTTCCTTTAAAATGCAGCCAACAATTACATCCCTCTGATTGGAGCCTTGGGAATTACTTTGGGAGTGAAAGTTTTAAACTTCTGCTTCCAGTAGGAGTTTGAGTGACATCACCAACCTCTGTCCCGCCCATCCACCAAGGGGAGAGTTGTTGTATATTTTGCTTCAGTTTATTGACTTAATGCTGGGGAGAATCGGAATGTACCTGGGGGAAAAATAGCAGTTGAGACGGGGGCCTATTAATGCAGCAGAGGCTGGTCACATGACTACAAGCTGGGTCACATGGCTGAAAACAGGAAATGCTCAAGCAGGAATAATATTGCGAACCTTTCCACAAAAAAACTTCTCACAAATTTTTAGAGAGTGATTTTAGATTTATTTGAAGTACAATGAAAGCTTTTTATTATCATTCTTATTAGTTTGGAGGATTCAAGACCACAGTTACCTTTTAAAAACAACTAAATATCAATCTACCAAGGGTCCTGAATCAAATGATACGCTATACACATGGGTGCCCACAAAGAACCCTTGGCCAGCAAACAAACTCAAAAGTTTGTTTGTGTAATTGAGGCTTTGTTTCCCTTGAAATCTGTTGACTACTAATCAAACTTCCCTTTTGCAATTCTCCTGGGAACTTGACGCAACCTGGAGAGCGCAGATTTTGTCACCGAGTATAGTTTTAGGGTAAAAGGGGAGAAATGTGTGTATCATTTTAATTTATGATGTGTTTCACTTTCATTTTTTTTTTTAGCATGAGAATGGTAACGAATTTAGAATATGGACATAAATTCAAATATGATCGGAAAAATCTCAAGTGATTTTTTTCATTCATTGGCAAAGATAAATAATTTGGTCATCAGAATTGAGCACCAAATTTTGATCTCTGTTGCAAACTAGCGAACACGGATTCCTTCACAAATACAATAGCAAGCAGGCACACAGTACCCCATCACAGTTTACTGCTGCACTAGACCACCAGGAAGGAAGCGAGGAAAACCTTAGCGAAGCCCAGGATGTCCAATGGCATCACTGCGCCTCTGCTAAAAGTGAGTACCGGGGAGGGAAATCCATATACGATCTGGCACTTTGGGGGTGTATTTGACCACATCCCCTCATTGGTTTTGGACCAAAGCGATGGGGGATCGAGGGGAGAGGGGGGGCACTTGATCGCTCAGAGTGGGTCACAAATACAGCAGAGGCACTTCTGAAAAACGGACAGACAAGGAGCGCTGTAAGTTCAACGTGGGGTGGCCATAAACATGCGACCCCAGTCAAAAATTCACAGTAGATTTTATTAGCATCTGATTTTGTAGTGATTTGCATATACATATTAATGTACACTGTGTAGGGAACCAGTTTGCTTACCTTGCAATGTTATCTGCTCACTCTAGTACAGGAAGACGATAATGATGTGATGGGTATTCATCACATCCAATTGGATTTGCTAAATATCCATGGCCAGCTTAAGCCTTAAACATATTGATCAGTAGCCTTTAGCTTTTCAGCTACAGCAAATGAGAAATTGTTTTGAAAGTTTGAAATAACTGTATAAATATTTCCTAAAACGTGATCACTTATTATTGTAAATAAACAATGACATCCTAACTGAACAAATTAAGGTGCTGTGCTGTATGCAAAGCCGTTTCGTCCGACAATTGTTCTGTGTATGGGCGGAAGGGATTTTCAGGTTTATTTAATAAAAGTTCTTATCGTTTAATATGGTGCTAGTTTTGCCACAACCAATCAGATGTTAGCTTTCAAATATTAAATAAGTTCTGATTGGTTGGGGCAAAATTAGTACCATTTTAAACGATAAGAACTTTTATTGAATCTCCCTGATTATCTTTATCACCTATATACATAGTGTGTTTGAGTACTTCTCCTTTTTGTGCTTCTAGGATTAGTACACTGTAAAAGCAAGTTAAGTTTAATTTGTAGCAGCAGTTTTTTTTCTTTAAGTCACTCCTGAGCCTACCTTTCCTGATGTAAAGTTCCTGACATCTTAGATCTGCATTGTTGTAGCTCCGCCCCTCCGAGACTTCCTGGATCTCCTTCTTCTTAAGCCTCAAAAAAAAAAAAAAAGCAGGGTCCGTGTGCACACATGACATCGCATGTGACGTCAACACGCCACGCTTGTGTACAGCGCAGCGTGGCGATGTCATGCGTGCACGCGGACACTGCTTTTTGAGGCTTAAGTCTGGGAGGGGCGGAGCTACGGAGTCTATAATGCACATCCAAGATGTCGGGAACTCAGGAAAGGTAGGCTCAGGAGGGACCTAGAGAAAAAAAAAAGGGGGGGGGGGTGGAACAAATTTTTTAAAGCTGCTGCTACAAATTAACTTAACTTGCTTTTACAGTTAAGTAAACCACGACAGGGCCAAGGGGGGTAGTCGCGGGGGGGGGGGGGGGGGATTCCTGAATAGGTTACCATCGAACAACCCCAGAAGGAAGTTCATGACCAAATACATCCATATATTCTATTATATATGCATCATATAATATTATATATTCTGTACTTGCCATAATTATCTTCACAGTTAGCCAAATATCACTTTTGTTATAAAGTATCTTCATTAAGGCTGGGTACATACGAGCAGATTTTTTGTCCCAACCTGCCGATATTTATGTGTATCGGTTGATTGGTCTAAAAAATCTGAGGGGATTTCGGCGGCGGCAGTGACCTATGTCGGTAAATCACCGCAGATTGTGCGGTCCATAGGAGGCATTTGCCGTGACTAACAGGGCTTTGTCCCGGCTGACTGCTCGTAGTGGCGAATGGTAGAGATCAAAAATTTGGCCATTTGTTCCAAGCCTTTTACCGAGAAATCCACAATTGCCCTTCAATATCATTAGTGTCCTTCAAAGTCAGAGCTGTGGCACTGACGGTGGATCTGGAATTTGCTGAATATTGTCGGTATTGGGACCTATCGGACAGGACAGAAAATTTCCATTTCCGGTTCCCTTTACTACAGTCGGGGGAGCTGATAGCAGACCATGTATGGGCACATTGAAATCATTCTATATGGAATATTGGAACAATCACTCCGTGTATATATAATGATATAGAAAGGAAATCGTTCAGTCAGGCTACCACTATTTCTTAATTCCTGCTCAATACGCTCCATCACAGTGTAGTAGGTACAGTAAGTAATGAATATAAACCCAGTCTCAGCAATCACCTTAAGCAGCTGCAGGGTTAATATTGATACAGTTCTGTATCAATTGTTATTAGTTATGGTGCTGTCAATCACAGGGCAGACTGGATACATTTTTGAAACATTCAAATGCTGCTCCTCACTCACAGCTCAATTGCCAATGTAACAATCTATGTAACAGTCTATGGACACCAGGAGAAGCAGATCAGCAGACTGCACTGAGCAGAAAGTAAGGGGGGATTCCAGGCACCAGTAATCCCCCCCCCTTAGTTATTGAATTGGCCAATTCCATTGGAAGGCCTTTTGTCAGTCTCCATCCCCAGCACTGGGCTAGATACACGATCAGCTGGTACTGCAGTGACTGAATTCAAGCCTTAATAGGTTTCTATCCATTTGTGCAGTCTCAAGCAGTGGCATAACTATAGATCTGCCTGATAGAAACAGAGATCAGCTGTTTTTTTAACAGCTGATTGCACACATCTTAGTAAAGGTGCGCAAGCAAAGATCAACTTAAAAACAGCTAATCGTGGTATCTATCAGGTAGATCTATGGTTACACCACTGCTTAGGAATGCACAAAGTGTATTAAGTCTTGGAGGCTGTACATTCACCAGGGGCCACAAAAAATGCCCAGAAGGGCCAAATCTGGCAACGGGCCTTGTGTTTGACATGTGTGAGCTAGATGAGAGAGCGATGTATTTGAAGGCCAAACAGCAATAGTATACGCCCACAATTTGTAAAAGCAATTTCGTTACTCACCTTATCATAAAGAGGAATCATGAAATAACCATTATTCGGTGCACAGTCAGTCTGGTACTTTAAGGTACCTTGCTTTGTATACAACTTAATCTAAAAAAGATAAATACAGTATAAATATTAGTCAAATAGGTTTTTGCCTTTTATAGCAATGACTTGTTTAAAGCAAAAATTAAAAAAACATCTTAATGATTTACAGAAATAAATAATTTGGGTTTTTTTATATAACTCATTTTGCTAAATTTTTAAACATCTTTTTTAGATGTAAAAAATACAGTGTTGAACATAGTGGGAAGGGGGTGGAGGAAAAATGCCTTAGAGATGAGCTTCGATTTTTAAGTCCTGTTGATTTTACAGAAGAGGCATGTCAGGCCTCTGTATTTGGCACGAGAAATAAGTAGATTGCAATACAATTCGTGTGTTATAATACATAGATGATGGATATTGTAAAAACAAGTAGTAATATGCCAGTTAACATATGCAAAAAGTAATTGATACTCCACCACCCACCACAAACTTATCTATTTGATTGTTTATCGAAGCTGTCTTTCCATGGATCTCATTTCTGATATATTCTGCATCAAGTCTTCCTCTGAATACACAGCCCCATAAAAAGTCCAATACACAGCCCCATAGAAAGTCCAATACACAGCCCCATAGAAAGTCCAATACACAGCCCCATAGAAAGTCCAATACACAGCCCCATAGAAAGTCCAATACACAGCCCCATAGAAGGTCCAATAAACTACCCCATAAAAAGTCCAATACACGGCCCCATAGAAAGTCCAATACACGGCCCCATAGAAAGTCCAATACACGGCCCCATAGAAAGTCCAATACACGGCCCCATAGAAAGTCCAATACACAGCCCCATAGAAAGTCCAATACACGGCCCCATAGAAAGTCCAATACACGGCCCCATAGAAAGTCCAATACACGGCCCCATAGAAAGTCCAATACACGGCCCCATAGAAAGTCCAATACACGCCCCTATAAAGTCCATACACGGCCCCATAGAATGTCCAATACACAGCCCCAGAAAAGTCCAATACACGCCCAATAGATAGTCCAATACACAGCCCCATTGATAGTCCAATACACAGATTTGTGCCCTGCATACCTTTCTGTGCAGCCTGAACACTTTAAGGGCATGTCCACCCCCAAACTATAATCCCCCCCCATTAATGGCCCCTTGTGTAGTGTAGTTTAATCCTTACCTCACATCCCAGCTCCATATGTTCTCCTGTAGTCCCCCCCAAAGTCCAAAACTGCCCACCAGGAGGATAGCAAGTCCATATAGGACTCTGCCTCCTATCTGGCCTCCGGGAGAAGTTTGGCATGCGTACTGCAGCCCTTCTCCCCCTCCCCCTCTCCCTCCCCCTACCATAAAATGCTTTCCATATTATATTCCCCCTGTCCCCCCAGCCCCAACCGCTCTATTTATTTTATTAGAAAGTGCCCCAAACATTACTTACCTACCCTCTTTCCTCCGCCGCACTGAACTCCCGGCAGCCGCGTCCGTGATTGGCTGCCGCTCAGCCAATCACAGACGCGACTGCCGGTCCCGCCCCTCTGCTTGCATTTTCCTCGCAAGCATAGGGCCTGGCAGTGCAGCGGAGGAAAGAGGAAGGTAAGTAAGGTTTGGGGCACTTTCTATATAAATAAATAGAGCGGTTGGGGCTGGGGAATTATATATCAAAAAAATTTTCATCACACATTTCCTAACCCTGAAATTAAGAGGATTCTCTGTGTTACAGGTACAGCTTTAGTTTCCCAGGCTATGTGATTTTGTCCAGCAGCATCCAGATCAGCACAGACCCGAGTATAAACCGAGGGAGACTTTCAAGAAGATTTAAAAGGTAAAAAAATTTGGTTTATACTCGAGTATATACGGTAAAAGTGCTTTAACTCTGCCTAGCTTTAAAGGGTATGTCCCACGTTTTTTAAAACTATCTTTTATCTGTTTTACTGAAGAACGGGAGGTAAATTAGCTATTTCTTACCCTATTATTCTTCAGTAAAACTTGCAGGATAGGAAGAAGAACTTACCTGTTGATCGCTCCAGCACCGACTTCTCTGACAGTTACTGATGCATCCATGCTCCAATGCACTGTGTGCGCATGCACGCATAATGCAAAGGACTGGAAAAGCGTTGGAGAATGTCAGTGGTGTCGGAGTCTGTCAGCAGCGCAGGAGTGATCAGGATAAGTTCTTCCACCGCTCCTGCAAGTTTTACTGAAGAACGGGAGATAAGACATAGCTCATTTAACTCCTGTTCTTCAGTTAAACAGATGAAGGAAATTTTAAAAAATAGTGGACATACCCTTTAAGAAAATGCAGTATCAAATAGCATTTTCCACCCTTAATGTCCAAACCGATTTCATTGTGCTTAATTGCAAGGGTGTCCTTACCATAAAGTAATCACATTTAAAAAATGTGTCACGTGATCTACATAATTTATAGAAACTTAGGATAATTATCTAAAAAAAATCAATGGACTACATTCAAAACTTGAATGTAAATGTAATACCAATCTTCAACCCTATTGTGTCTCCGCATCAATGGTGGTAGAAAAGACCATTAAACAAAGTAATTGCAGCTCAATAAATACTCCAATGAACTCTTTAGAAATAGGTTTGGTTCTCATTTTGACTTACTCTAAAGATGATAATCAGCAAATTCTGTCAGATTTAAAGGGTCACTATACTCACTGAAACAACTTTACATTATCTGAAATTACAATTTGAGAGAAGTAAAATGGTGGTACTCACATATTTAGCTGTGCTTGCTTTGTTATTAAATTATTAATGTTTAGCGAGTGCTCCTAATTGCCCCCACCCTCTCTTACTCACTGCCTTCTTGTAGTGTCTGCGACACAAATTCTGCACAGCCTCACCATAGACCCTGCTCTGCTTACCCATCTCCCTCCCCCTGCCTTCTTTTCTCTGCTGATTCTCTTAATTGTTGCAGAAAGTGTGCTGGCAGGCAGCTAAAGATCCTAGTAAGAGGTCATTAATGGGTCACATATTACAATTTCTGCTCCTGGAGTGACAGGTCTTTCCCTGTAAATGCTGAGATTAAAATGATGATTTCTCAAGATCTAAAAGCCCAGATTTAAAAATCATTTTTTTGAAGCAGTGGGATCTTGCTGTATCTAAAGGTATAATTTTTGAAAATTCAATTTTTTTTTTTTTTTTTATAGAGTATATACCCTTTTAAGGGATTTCCCCGATTGTCCCTTTTAAAAGAGTATATGCCTGCATCAGGATCTATCTACAGAAAATTTCCATTGTGCAGTTCAAGCTCCCTTTAAATAAAGAATAGTTCACTTGAAAAGTGAACTATTCCTTTAATGTATTGCCCGTGATTTAAGGAGCTATGTCTTACCTTCCTTTCTCAATCAATTGACCAGGAGTAACAGAGAAGAAAGAAGATATTTACCAACACAAGCAATCTTCGAAACAAACACACTGAAGAAAACGCGGCTAGAGTGCACACCTCAAAAACACTGCAAAATAGATAACCTTTAAAAATCCCTTTGATAATCCGAACAAGTAAATGGGGACCTCTTAAACAGAAGATATATTAAAACATCAAAAAGGCACCCTCCATAACCCAATCCCCACCCACAAATGCCAGATATCGTATAAATATAGCAAAATAAATATCAGAAAATTATAAAAAGTATATCACCACACACAAACGCCCTAAACAGAGTACCTCAAAATAGCAGTATTTTTTTGTTTAATTTGCAAACACACGATCTGCAGCAGCATTGAAAATCCCCGACTGCTTCCTGGTTTTAGATTAACTATAGCGCGCATTGTTGTGCTATGTTAATCTGAACCAGAAGCGGTCAGGACCTGTCACTGCTGTGGAGGAGGATCACGTGTAAGATAAATATCTTCTATCTTCATACATGGTTGATTGAAGAATGGAAGGTAAGACATAGCTCCTAACTGTGGTCTTCTATCAATACATTAAAGGAATAGTTTTACTTTTCAAGTGAAAGGGAACAATTCCTTTAAGCTGGGTACACACCATGGTTTTTGGTTGTTCCGACCGACCATTTGCCACTAGTGAGTAGTCAGAACAAAGCAATGTCGTGATAAAAGTAGCCCGCGACTGACGAGTGGTCCATAGAGGAGTGCATGATCGGACGTGGTTTTCCAGCACGTCCGAATCAGACAAACGTCAGATATTGGTCAGACAATGTATTGGTTGATCGGTCTAAAAATACATCCAATTTTTCAGGCCAATCGACCAATACACTAAATTGTCGATCGGTCAGGGCCAAAATATTGGATGGTGTGTACCCAGCCTTAGAGGAGCCTTTCACATTGCATTACTGGGAGGTAGATTGTTTAGGTACTTAAAAATTCGTAAGCAGATTGCAAATCTGCAAACACTTACAAACCATTCTATGAAGCTTAGGAAATTCTACATTAAAATTACATTCTAAAAAGAGATGAATTCAATTCCCAATTTATAAAAGAAAGTGTTCAGTGAGAAAATGAACTATTCCTTTAATGCATTGATTTATAAACGGGAGGATGTAAAGGACATTGCTCATTTACCTTTCAATCAATTCCTTAAAGGAAGTTAATTTTTTCAGTTAACTATTCCTTTAAATATACCTTCTCCTACTAAACCTACAACAACCCAGACACTTAAAGGGACAGTTCAGTGGAAAATAGCAATATTTTAAAAAGTATTAGTTTTATATTAAACTACCAAGTTATTCTAACTATTCTCTTCCATTTTGAAAAATCTGCCGCTTAATATTCCCTGCTGTTGACATTAGTGAGCTGCCATTAAAGGTTCTAAACGGTCATTCTTCTTCCCAGATGCACCACTTCCTTGGAATGTTCCCAACAGAATTTCTACTGATTGGCTGTTTTGGATGGGTCAAAGATGCTCAGATCTCTACTGAGGCAACTGAATCAACCCAGGCGCTGGGTCAAGGGCCAAGACCATAAAGGTCTCTACTAGGGGTCCTCCAAACAGGAAGTCAGTATTTCGGTTGCATTTATTTATACACAGACCAATGCTGAATGGGCAAGATTAAGGTCATTGGGATGAAAAATACTGCTCTTTTTTTCTGAAAAGTATATGTATTTGCCCTGAACTTCCCCTTAAAGTTCCTCAGCTGGAACGTGAGCTGTCTCCCGAAATAAACTTAAAAAAATCTCTATAATGCACAGCCGATATTGTGATACTAGTGGAAATCCACTTAGCAGGTGACCCCCAACCCACATTAAACGCCCCTGGGTTGGTTGGGAATTTCACTCAACACATACCTCCGCATCACGTGGAGTAACAATGCTGATATCCAAAAAACTACAATTCGAACTCTCTCAGACCATGCCCCCTTGTTGGGCAACATTCCAATTACACATACAATCCCCAGCACCCCCTGGCACCTAAATCCTTTCTGGTTAACACTGATCCCGGAGAATGGGAAAACTTACAAAAAACAGAATTCTAGTGCACAAACAATTCTAATTGCATATTGGCTACCTCCATAAGGTTGCTACTACAAACAGTCCTGCTAAACCCTGGATAATAAAAGCAATTAGTTCAATGAGTTGGCCAATTATTTTAAAGCCCAGTCCACCACGTCAAGGTTGCTTTTCTTTAACTGGGTCCTAACCTACTGGTACTTGCCTTTTTGGCTGCATGAGCTGACAGCCTCTCCTTTGTGGCCTGGATGCTTGGAACTAACTCTCTAATTTAAAGTACTTTGCTCAAACGAGCACATTGAACTACCGTATATACTAGAGCATAAACAGAGATTTTCAGGCTAAAAATATAGCCTGAAAATCGAGTCTCGGTTTATACTCGAGTCAATGACTTACCTGCTCCGGCGGCCGCACGCTCTGCATCCTCTGCTGACTGATGTCACTTCCCGGCGCCATAGTAGTGACGTCAGCCAGCAGAGGAAGTGGAGCATGCGGCCACCGAGCTTAGAAGTGGATCCAAGCAGCCTGCAGGGGAACATGTGAAGCAGGTAGGAGAAGGCAACTGGGACTTTCAGAAGGGGGAAGGCACAGTATTCCTGCAGTGGTTTATTCCTTGCCACTGCAGATGTTTGGAAACTACAACTCCCAGCAACTAAAGCATGCTGGGAGTTGTAGTTCCAACCTGGGAGTGCCAAGAATGATTTCATTTAAAGGTTATGTCCCACCCTTAAAACCATTTTTGGATATATGATGTCCTCCTGTCCCCCCAGCCCCAACCGCTCTATTTTTACTCTTAGAAAGTGCCCCAAACTTTACTTACCTCCCCTCTTTCCTCCGCCGCGCTGCCGGCCATCTGCTTGCGAGAAAATGCAAGCAAGGGAACGGGAAAGGCAGTCGCGTCTGCGATTTGCTGAGCGGCAGCCATCACGGACGCGCTGCCAGGAGTTCATTGCTGCGGGGGAAAGAGGGAAGGCAATAAAGTTTGGGGCACTTTCTAAGAATAAATGGATGCGGTTGGGGCTGGGGGGACAGGGGAATCCTATATCTTAAGGGTTTCACACTAGGGAGGGAAATCCGAGAAGGAGGGAGAGGGGAGGGAGGGGAGAAGGGCTGCACTACGCATGCCAAACTTCTCCCGTGAGACCAGGTAGGAGGCAGAGTCCTATATGGACTCTGCTATCCTCCTGGTGGGCAGTTTTTGGGACTGGGGGGGACTACAGGAGAACCTTATGGAGCTGGGATGTGAGGTAAGGATTAAACTACACTACATGATGGGGCCAGTAGTTGGGGGGTTATAGTTTTGGGGGTGGAACATGCCCTTTAAAGGCTTTAATTGCTTTTAAATGGACATAGGAATTCCTACGTAATAGCCAAATACAGTATGGCTATTACTGTATGGGACTTCTGATGTTCATTTAAAGGGCAACTAAAGCCTAAAAACAATACAGAATCAGAAGGAGATGATATCTATTGCTGCCTTCTGATTCTGTATTGTTTTTGAGGCTTTAGTTGCCCTTTAAATAGACAGCAAATTCCCATACAGTAATACTATACTGAATTTGGCTATTACAGTATGGAATTCTGCTGTCCATTTAAAGGGCAACTAAACCTCAAACATACAGAATCAGAAGGCAGTATTGGTCATAATTTCTACCCACTTTTACTCCTTTTTAGAGTGGGTGTCTCTGTTTATTACTCGAGTATATATGGTAATTGCTTTTATTTATCCGGGTTTAGCAGACTGTTTGTAGTACAACCTTATGGGGTAGCCAATATGCATTAGAATTGTTTGTGCACTGAATTCTGTTTTTTGTATGTATTTATTTTTTGGTCTCTAGTTGCACTTTAATATGGATGTACAACAGCCCTATTTTCTATATATAATGGGAAAACTTCTTTCACCGGAAACATTGATACGGCCATTTCAATCATTTAAAATACATGCCAAAACCCATCTTACCCAAGAAATTATAAAATCAAACAGATATCCTCAGCCGCAGAATCTAAAGCCCATCAACACTTGAAATCGCAACGCCAAAATTCATTGTCGGACCCGACTCCGGAGAATGCCCAGGCTCCCCAATACAAATCAAACTAATGAACTCTTTACTACTACACAAAGCACACAAAAAGCCTTTTTTAATCATGGCAAACAATGCGGCAAACTATTAGCGTACATAGCCACACGTGTACATAAACCCCCCACGATTATTTCCCTACTTCAGCCAGATGGCAGCACCACTCCTGATCCAACTGTGACTTCACAATTTGCAAACTTTTATACAACTATACCAGCAAAACCAACGCCTCCCAATCAGACATTAGCACTACCTATCACGCATTACACTCCCCAAACTCTCTACACCCCAATATAACTTGAATCCCATGAACTAAAACAGAAATCCACAAGCTAACTCTCTACAATAATATCTTTGACACAGGCATACTACATCCTCCATGTCCAAACTATTGATAGTTCTCATCCCCAAACCCAATATAATTCCACAACTACCTAACTCATACAGACCCATCTCACAACTAAACAAGTCATCACATCCCTGGTCCACACCGACCAGACAGGTTTTATTCCAGGGAACAATACAACATTCACACCAGAAGACTGTTCCTTAACTCACAATCCCTCCACCGTCCCCAGGTTCCAGGGTCATAGTAAGTCTGGATGCCGCTAAGGCATTTGACTCACTGGAATGGCCATTCCTATGGCAGACTCTCCAAGCATTTGGTATAGGCTCTTATTCCTACCATTGGATCCAAATCCTATACTCAGGACGCTATCACCCCCATACAGACGACGCAATCTAAACCCCACATGCACATAAATATTACCAACCCCCAAAATCTCAACCTCGCAGGTTCTTACCTTTGCTGTTAAACCTACTTACCAACCTTCTTTCCCACAGTGTTGTTTTGCTTATGCACAAAAGCAAGCAGAAGGGGCTGGACCGGCAGCAGCACCTGTGATTGGCTGAGACATCACGCCTCGGCCAAATGTGTGTTTTGCGTACTTGGCAATGTATCAAGTTTTATGAGGGGTGGCTAACCTTTACATCTATATGTTGTCACACACCACCTTCAGCAAATTAGCAATTAGCTTCAGCTGTCATAAACTACCTCATCTTCTGCTGTGTGCATGTACTGGATTTTGAAGTAGCTGGAAGGTGTAACTGTAACTGGATGGGTAACAGTTGGGAATTGTATCGGTCAGTGCTGACGATAGTGAATACTGAGCTTGCTCAGTTTAAAGAAATTAAGTAAGTAAGGGTATACATACCCTTAAAGCCTCATAATAAGCACTAATGTTTTGGACCTTCCTCAGGTGACCAGGATTTTTCTATGCTGTATTACCTTAATATAGGTATCGTTTCCACATAGAAAACACAATCCTTCCATTATTTATTCTGGAGCATTAAAGTACCAGAGGCTGTGTATATTTTTACATAATGTGATGTGATGGCTTTATTTTCCTAGGGGCACCCTTCCGTCCATAGAGACTGCTGGGAATCTGATCATAGTATGTTTGTTATTGCTAGACAACTGGTAGCTAACAGATTAAGGCTACTTACTAAGATAAGTTTTCTTCCCATCTGCTGTTATCCCAGGAGTAGTATACAGTGTTTTAGGTCCTCATCCTGGTTACAGCAGAGGTGGAGGGGGTAATCCTTCAGTTTTGCTTTATACTGCCCCTAATTCTGAAAGGGGACTCATGGGTTAATAATCCGATTTATGGGTTATTAATATGATTTACGTGTTCTAAATCTGATTTATGAGCAGCAGGGTGGCTCAGAGGTTAGCACGGATGCCTTTGCAGCGCTGTAGTCCTGAGTTCGATTCCACCTTGGACACATCTGGAAGGAGTTTGTATGTTCTTCCCCGTGCTTGTGTGGGTTTCCTCCTCGTTTCCCCCACAATCATAAAGCCATACTAATAGTAGGTGGCCTGATGTGAATGTATACATGTAATGTAAAGCACTATGGAAGATGTTGGCACTATAAAATCCACAATAATATTAATAATGGGTTTAAATGTATGTCTAATGATTTTTTTTTATTTTTGGACAGGAGAACACCTGAGGTGATATACAGACTGCCATAGGAAAACTCATATGGAGTCTATGAGCACATACTATGCAAGAAAGTGTGCCCCCCCATAAGGGTCAGCGCTTTGTTTCAGGAAATGCCCCTTTTATCAAACCGCTATCCCCTCATGGTTATGACTGGCCATACAATCCCTTTTGCCCTGGCAAATACCTCTGTTAAAGTCACACAAAGTGTGGATATGTTTTGTTATACATTGCTTACGCAACAAAACTAGCCAACCAACCATCTGTGCCTGGCTACAGGTTAGCGTGTTTAAAATAGGAATTACCTGTTACAGCTCTTAGTACATTGCCCACTGATATAAACTCTCATGTATATTTCAGTTACTCCCATATAAACTTAAATACAGTTCATATAAGGCAATGCTGAACCTGCAACTCCAGATATTGGAAACTACAACTCCCACATGCAATGTAGTTTCCAAACACCTGCAGGTCCCCTGGTATAAGGTGATGTAGCTATGTAACCCTATATACATATGCATACTCTATTAACTGTCTGATCATTAGCTCTTAGATTACCCCTGCTAGGTGTTACAATGAATAAATATCTGTTAACACCCCTCCCTACTAATCTGCCATAAGGTCCTGAGCAAGGTCGAAGCTCCAATTTGATCAGAAGTGTTGCAACCCCAGGACACCCCAGACCATTACCCAGATATCACTCGGGGACAACCCCAGGACCATTAGCCCGGATATCACTCGGGGACACCCCAGGACCATTAAGCCCGGATATCTAACTCGGGACACCCCAGGACCATTAGCCCGGATATCACTTCGGGGACACCCCCGGACCTTAGCCCGGATATCACTCGGGGACACCCCAGACCATTAGCCCGGATATCACTCGGGAACACCCCAGGACCATTAGCCCGATATCACTCGGGGACACCCAGGACCATTATCCCGTAATTCACTCGGGACACCCCAGGACCATTAGCCCGGATATCACTCGGGACACCCCAGGACCATTAGCCCGTATATCACTGGGGACACCCCAGGACATAGCCCGGATATCACTCGGGGACCACCCCAGGACCATTAGCCCGGATATCACTCGGGACACCCCAGGACCATTAGCCCGGATATCACTCGGGGACCCCCAGGACCATTAGCCCGTATACACTCGGGGACAACAAGGACCATTAGCCCGGATATCACTCGGGACACCCCAGGAACCATAGCCGGATATCACTCGGCACAACCCCAGGACCATTAGCCCGGATATCACTCGGAACCCCCCATGACCATTAGCCCGGATATCACTCGGGGACACCCCAGGACCGCATTAGCCCGGATATCACTCGGGACACCCCAGACCATTAGCCCGGATATCACTCGGGGACACCCCAGGACCATTAGCCCGGATATCACTCGGGGACAACCCCCGGACCATTAGCCCGGGATATCACTCGGGGACATACCCCCGGAACCAATTAGCCCGGATATCACCTCGGGGACACCCCAGGACCATTAGCCCGGATTCACTCGGGGACACCCCAGGACCATTACCCGGATATCACTCGGGACACCCCGGACATACCCGATATCACTTCGGGGACCCCCCAGGACCATTAGCCCGTATTCACTCGGGGACACCCGGACCATACCCGATATCACTCGGTAACACCCCCAGGACCATTAGGCCCGGATATCACTCGGGGACAACCCCGGACCATTAGCCCGGATATCACTCGGGGACACCCCAGGACCATTAGCCCGATATCACTCGGGGACCACCCCAGGACCATTCTCCCGGAGATACACTCGGGACAACCCCAGGACCATTATCACCGGATCATCACTCGGGGACACCCAGGCCATTAGCCCGGATATCACTCTGACCCAGGACCATTAGCCCGGATATCACTCGGGACACCAGGAATCCATTAGCCGGATACATCGGGACAACCAGACATTCCGGCTATCACCGGGGACCCCCAGACCATTAGCCCGGATATCACTCGGGGACACCCCAGGACCATTAGCCAGCTATACCTGGGACACCCCAGACCATACCAGGATATCACTCGGGACAACCTAGGAACCATTAGCCCGGATATCACCGGGGACACCCCAGGACCATTAGCCCGGATTCACGCGGGACACCCTAGGACCATTAGCCCGGTATCACTTGGGGACACCCCAGGACATTACCCGATATCATTCGGGGACATAGAATCACCGTCCAGGCGGATAATACAAAATCCTTTTACTCGCAGTTCCCTTAACAATCCGGAGTTAGAGCCGTAAAGTACCCACTGCCGGCCCACCCACCTCTATTAGGGAGTAGTTTATATCCACGTCCGATTTCACAAACCCTCCGCAACCGACAACTAATCATCCGATGCGCTAAGCCCCTGGCAGGACAGGGCGCACACCACCAGCCACAGCTTCCACATGTCCGACATTATTCCACACCCGGCACAGTCACGCTGCCGGCAGTCCCCACACGACCGTCCTCTGTTTTCTCTGGCTGACACGGGATAGGATGAGTTGCGCATGTGCAGTACTATGTCTCCTTGAGCCTTGAAAGCTTCTTCTTGTCGGCATGGAGACCTACGGAGAGAAATAATGTTGCTGCCATCTAGTGTGTTAGGAAGAGCATTACAATCATGTGGGTTTTTAGTATAGTTTATCCCAGTTCATGTTAGTTTCTTTATATCTGCCCAATGCCAATGGTCCCATAACCAGGTGGTCGCAAAACACTTTTTAATTCACAGTGAATATTTTCGTCCAATCAAAAAGCAACAGCCCAGAAAACAATATGGATCTATCGACATTAATAAAGGTTATCACACATTACCAACAGCTATTCTTATAAATAAATCCAATTGTGTAAAGGATTGGTAATAACCCACCTAGAGGCATTGTAGTAGTAACTAGTAATAGACAACATCCAGGGGAGGACTGGCCCAGTAGGCTGAGGGGCAAATGCCCCCTGGGCTGGTCTCCAATGAAAAATTTGGGCTCAACAGAACAATTAGTAAGTTACGTGCTTAAGTGGCCCACTCGTGCCTCTAGCTCTAACATGGGCAAGGGACAGAAAACTCCACCTCTGCTGTAAACTTCTTTCCTTTACTGACAACTGTTAGCTAACATGCCCACAGCCTTAACTAAAATGATTTATGAGAATGAAGGTCATAGTGCTGCCTTAAGCTGACATGCTAAAAGAATATGGGGGATAGCAATGTGCTTATCTATGAGACTACATCATTGTTTGCTCTTGCTCCCTTCAAACTCCTGCCCAGACTGTTAGATTAATAGAAAGCACAGCAGTGTCTTAAATTTAGACAGATTACTTACCTGACATATAGGCTGGAAGCTGAGAGCATAGCAAGATGTGGGGGTCTCAGGTATATAATCACATTTATTATTAGTCAGCCCTCCAGTTCATTAGCCACGTGTTAGTCAGCCCTTCATTCATATCCTTTTTAAGTCAGCCCTCCAGCCCTTAGCCAGTGTTACGTCAGGGGCCCCCAAAATCAGGAGACTTCCGAGAAGGTGGGATACCTGAATAAAAAGAACATTAAATGGTACAGAATTCCACTCACACCTTCTCCACACTAGCAGTGGGTGGACTGACACCCTTCCTCATGGGTGGGGCTGAAACATGTGCTGACACGTCTGTCTGGGGGGCTGGGTTTAGCCCCTTTTATAAATGGTTTAGCCCCATTTATCAAGCTGCCTGGGCCCTGGCCAGATCTTGTTTACCCATAGTGGGAGGGGGCGGGACTGTGATATCACGGTGGGCAGGCCAGGGACATGACAAAGGAGGGGCTTGCAGAGCTTGACTGCGGGACTAGGGCATCCAATAGAGATGCCTGGCAACCCTGGTTATAGTGTAGGGTTTGCATGTGTGGTTTTGTATCTGTGGGTGTGTCTGTATCTGTCTTTTGGTTTGTACCTGTGTGGTGTTTCTGTAACTGTGTGTGTGTCGGTAATGTATGTATCTGGTATGTCTGTATCCTAAGTGTTTTGTGGCCTGTCTGTATGAGTTACTACACATGCAGGTGTATCTGTATGCGTGTGATCCATTACGTATGCACCTGTGTCATCTGTATGCGTCGGCATCTTTATATTTAATTTCAGTAACGTTACATCTACAAAATTTAATTGGGTTTCCCTTACGATCTTTCACACTGTTATAAGTGTTATAAAATATTGCCATCTTTGTGTAATGAAAAAAGTCTCAGGCCAATCCATAGAGGGCTTAATGGTGAGTTGGTGTGCACACGTACAGTTTTGGAGATCCACTGTTTCTCCCTTCTTATGCACGGTGGACCTGCTGTCACTGGTGTACACTCAGGTAGTGCTGTCAGCGTGCCTCAAAAAGCCGCACCTTCCTCTCCCAGCAGTTCACTTGTGCAAGCTAAAAGGTCTCCAGACCATAAGAATCAAGCTGGTCTGGATAGCCTGTTTCCCCCACAGCAGCTATGCGTTTTCGCTTCTCCGGTCATGGGGTCAGCTAATTTCCTATATTACTTCATATACAAATTTCCTTCATAAACTTTATTTATCATCTTTGGTTTTCAGTAAGAATAATCAGGGAGATTCAATAAAAGTTCTTAACCTTAAAAATGGTGCTAATTTTGTCCCACCCTCTCCCTACATACCCAGTATCCTACCAGCCTTTCCCACTGATCCCTCTCCCTACATACCCAGTATCCTACCAGCCTTTCCCACTGATACCTCTCCCTACATACCCAGTATTCTACCAGCCTTTCCCACTGATCCCTCTCCCTACATACCCAGTATCCTACCAGTCTATCCTACCGATCCCTCTCCCTACATACCCTGTATCCTACCAGCCTTTCCCACTGATCCCTCTCCCTACATACCCAGTATCCTACCATCCTTTCCCACTGATCCCTCTCCCTACATACCCAGTATTCTACCAGCCTTTCCCACTGATCCCTTTCCCTACATACCCAGTATCCTACCAGCCTTTCCCACTGATTTCTCTCCCTATGTACCCAGTATCCTACCAGTCTATCCTACCGATCCCTCTCCCTACATACCCAGTATCCTACCAGTCTATCCTACCGATCCCTCTCCCTATGTACTCGGTGTCCTTCCACTCTTTCCCACAATACCTCTCCATATGTATCCAATCTCCTTTGCCATTGCTAAACCATGTAAGTGAGCTTGTTGTTTAGATTGCATGATGGAGGTGGTTGAGAATATGCAGACTGTATTGTATGCAGACGTTATGGTTTATAATGCCATTCACTGTGGATTTCTATGCTGAGTGACGTGTTTGCCCTTGTCTGATATTTAACTTTTTCCCTTATAGTGACCAGAGGGCCCTGCTCGTATTGCTCCATAATCTGCCCCTTCCAGGCTCTGCCCATATGGGGAGTGTTAGTAGCACTGTACAATATATGACAGACTATACGTCAGCTTTCCCAGGATTACTGCACCACTTGTGATATTATCACATCATAACGAACTCTCATGACAGAGATCTATCATGATAATGAATGAATTCTTAACTTACTCCATGCTGTAGCCTGACTTCCCTCTCGGAGTCAAACAAAGACACTTCACTTACCACGAGACACTTTGTTCTAAAATTAAACTTTATTAAACCAACACGTATGGTTCTAAATTCCATTTAAAAATGGCCAGTGGGGGGCGCAGTTTTCTTTCTGGAATTAATGGTGACATATCCTGTGCTAGTAAATGGAATTTAGCTATGCAGATCATTAAAATTTTCACGTTAAATCAGCTGTGTACATATGTTGTATAAAACATGTACAGAGAAAAAATAAAATTAAGACCTAGTTATGAATAAGGTCATCACTTGGCTTTGTCATCTGTTATAATCGACACTTGGCTATGTCATCCATTATAATCAACTCTTGGCTATGTCATCCGTTATAATTAACACTCGGCTATGTCATCAGTTATAATTGGTGCTTGGCTATGTCATCAGTGTCACATGACTCAAGGATTCTTGCTTACTATGGGAAATAATAGGAATATAAGAAGTCACACTGTAGTTATATGGCCTGTATAGCTGGGCTTGTTCTCTATATAGTCTAGGATCACTTTGGTGTATTTTAATATTGTTATATTTTACTATAGGGGCAAATGGTTTACTATAATGTTAGCTACTGCTCCCCGTATGATCGCAGCCAGGGAATGCTGGGAGTTTTGTAGTGTTTCTGCCCCTGAGCAGGAGGGGGCGGGGCAGTTACATCACAATGGGCAGGGGTGGGGCTAGAGGTGGCGTTATGGGCAGGGTGTGGGTGTAACTGGGTGGGGAATGGGCGTAACGAGGCTGGGCTGCCAGGGCTGGTATTTGGATGGGATTTTAGCCCTGACTGCAGGACTCTGGATTTTGTCCCTGCAGTTGGGACAATCCCGCCCAAATAGGGACACCTGGCATAATAACAGAAGGTAGAGTCATAAGGTGCTAACAATTTATTAAATATACAATGTCTCAGGGGCACCCAAAACATTGTGTACCTACAGCATATATTTAATAAAAACCTTGTGAGATGTCCTCTACCTTCTGTTCTTATTATTGTCTTTCCTGTTCGGTCCATGTTGCTGGTGGACATCTCATGGTTTGCCCAGCTGTTCCACCTAATTTTATACTTATCCTCAGGTTGGACACCCCAGTTATAAACTACATTATAAAAAACAAGGGTCAATAAGGAGGAAAGTATCGGGCAAAATGTTCAATAATTCTCTGATGGTTCATACTTTAAAGGAGAAGTACTAACTAAAACTAATTTCCTGAATTCTGATTATAACACTCTATCGCCCGTCTTTCTAGCCAATTTCTACACATAGGTGTGACTGTATGAATATAAACATATATTCCACTTTAAGATCGCAGTATCCGATTACACAAACACAACTACAGTCAGTGTGTCTATTCTGTGCGTCTGTCTGCAACGGGAAGGAGGGTGGGAGTGAGAATTGATTGCAGGTTAGTTTGAAGTTTTACTGATTTCACTAAGGTTTTCGGCCCAATTGACCGATAATTCCGTGTATCAGTCGAATGGGCCGCAAAATCTGTGTCGCTTTCAGATGCCACCGCAACCAATGTCGATCGTCCGGATCTGACGAAAGGACAATCGGACATGTCGGTAAATCATGAGCAATCGTGCGGTTCCCTATGGGACATTTGTCCCGGCGGAGCACTTGCTCGTAGCAAGCGATCGGTCGGGACAAATAGTCCCTTCGTCTGTACCCACCCTTAGGTTCATCATTTGAGTGGAATACACCAGTCTCGTAACATGCAAATGGAGCCCCTCTCCCTGCTTCATCTACAGTGGTTTTCTGGGAGGAGGCTGTATATGTCATTGGAAAAATAAAAAGATTGTGCCCTTCTGGCTCCTGGGCCCTCCTGCTCCCCTTGTAGTTATGCCCCTGGAATACACCTAGAAATACCAGTGATCTATTGTTTTAATCAGGAAGTCGTTGGGCTAATGTAATAATGCGTTTTGCCTTGTATTTTACTTATACTTAAATAAATACAAATTGGGGCATAACTACAAATCGTGGGCCCCCCCTTGGATGTGCCCCAACAATCCAGCTCCGCACCCCTGTTTCAGTCACAAAGGAATGGCCCAGGACAAACAGTTTAGTTCGGAGTTTCTGCACAGAACCACAGTGTTTCTGGGTCCCTTTCATTTCCCTGGGCCCCATAATATTGTGTTCTACAGATCTTTTTACCCATAATTACTTGGTTTTTTTCCCATTCATCAGTTTCCTCTGCCACCTGTCACCTCTGTCTCCATTTCATGCATCTTCTATTGTAACACTTAATAAACTATTTGTGTTGTCTTGCAACTTTTCCTTTGAGTTATTCATCTCTAATATGGTGCACCACATTTCACTTATTTTCACCTACACTTCCCCTTGAAAGCTTCAAGCTGACCCTCGTGTTACATTAGTCCTCGTTTCCCTAATAGCTTCTACATTAGAATGAATGTACATAGCCCTGTGCACAGATAACAAGTTCACAATGACTGCTTCCGCTAATTAGGCACTAATAAAGATCAACATTATCTGCACTGTACCTGCATTGGAATGTCTACGCTGGCCCTTTAACCACCTAATGAATTTTTTAAACTAATGGCTACAGTAAGATTGAGTGCAGGAGATGTGAGAGGACAGAACTGAATTTTTAATTCAAAAATAAGTAGCAAAATGGCAAAAAAAGGAGCCTTGAGTTCAGTCCATTTCCTGTTCGATAGAGTAAACCAGACATTCACTTCCTCTGGAACTATGGACAGGGTCACACAATATACTTTTTATGGATTTTTTGAAGGGTATGTCCACACCTTCCCGACAAAAATGTATTGTTATCTTCACCATTCCCCAAACCCAAGATCACTTTACTTACACATCCCAGGAACATTCCTAAAGCCAGATCTTCACTGCGGTGTTCTCTGCCCCCTTTCTGACATCACGGCCAATGACTACAGCTGACTAAGATGCCCTGACTGAGCATGTGCAGGCTAGTACAAGTCCAATAGGAGGCTGTAACCTTTTGAAGAAGGGGCGGAGAACATCACAGTGAAGATCTGGCTTTCATGACCAGTGTTGTAAGTATTGTGGGCTTGGATTGCAGAAGGTAAGTATACATTATTGTCTGTGGGGTGGACATGTCCTTTAAGGAATCCAATTAAAGATATTTATATCATAACATTTGGTGTCCATCAGCTGTTTTCTCTTCTCATCCTAAGAGTCCTCCTTACGGTTGTGTCCAGGGTTTTATTTTATTGTAATTATTTAAACAGCTATTCTGTTCCATGTGGTGTTGTAAAAGTAAAATAAGTAACGTGTATACAAACGCTACTAGCCAGAGATCCGTTTATATTGAAGTATTTCCACTATTGGTAACTGAAAAGGGGGAATTGGTTGACCTTCCCCTGTATCGTCATCAATGACCAATATTAAAGTTCCCCCGACGTGTTTGAGAAACCCTTTTCCTCCATCTTTTATTTTCACCAAGCTTCTCGCCAGCCAGATAATGTTCCTCCACATTAGCCGGGATTCATTCTAGTCAGTGTGTTTACACTAGTTACATGTAACACGACTGATATGAACTCCCTCTAATCTGTCTTTTTTTCTGTTCTTCTTCTGCTTCCTCCCTCTGTTCCCTGTTCTCTCTACTCCTTTTAGATAATATTGACGAAGCGGAACGTCAATGGAAGGTGGAGTTCCATCGTTGGAGCACCTACATGATGCGATGGAAAAACCAGTTTGACCACTACAGCAAGCAAGACCGTTGCAGCGAGCTGTGACGTCATTGTTACATCACCAAAAGAAATACCAGAAAAAAAAGCCATGGAACTGTAGCAAGCTGTTGCCAGGATAGCAACATCCTCCTAACATCACTGAGTCTCTGCCCCATGGAGTATAGGCACGGCATTCGCTTGTGACATCATTACAGCACCTCAGTGATGTCATAACCAAGATATTAAAACCCCTGCTGCAATCACAATAAAAACAATAAACTTACCATCATGTTACTAATCTTATACCCTGTACTGTGCGGATCCCCTCTGCGATTGGGGGGGGGAGGGGTATTTATTGTATTTCCTGTTGTCCCTCGCATGTTAATCTGTATATAGTGTTTGAAGATATAAATATATATATGCATATTTATACTAAATAGAGAGAGACAGATTTACATGTATTTTATTTATTTGTGATGCCATGAATGTCTGAACATGAAGAAAACCTTTCACCAGATGCCAAATATCTCCCTTTCAATGTGCAATATGACGTGTACAACACACATGAATTTTATATATTGTATATTCCCCCCGTGTATAACCCACCTTAGTAAACCAGTACGCTTCAACTACTATGAATCTAGAATGTGTATATTATGTGAAGAGACTTATTGTGATCTAATAGAATCGTGTTAAAGTATATATATTGAATAATGTTATGTTATACGTACGATAATATATGTCCAGACCCTGCACAGAACTGCAACTCTCTGCATTCTTGACCAGCATCCTTAGCTCTAGGAGAATTCTGGGAGTTGTTATAATATAGGGACTTATAGGATGAATTAACCTGCATTACCGTAGGCAAATGTTTCTTCTATGTTCTATTTATCTAGTTGATGTTAGTACATGGGAATTATCTATTAGATTACACTGTATGCACAATGTTCTATGGAGTCTACTGTTGATGTAAGATCATTTAATTATCCTAAGTATTAGAATTTTGTTGTCAATGTTTTGATACTAATCCCATGATGCAGTTTGTCACTTTACAGCCGAATCCGCCATACTAATGCAATAACAGGTGCAAAAGCGGGCAATCAGATGTAAGCTTTTGATTGGGTCGTTGCAGTTATACAACACCTGATTGGTTTACTGCAGATTAATAGAGAAACGTTGCACCCTTTATTGCTGTAGAGCTAAAACAATCATGTATCCCAGGCAATAGGCAATTAGCTGAAGTACAAGCCACAATTGGGAACACTGGGAATTATTAATGAATGCTGGGAAAGCTATTACTAAAGGATCATTATTCTAACCCAGCATGCCATAACCTAAGAGTCAATATAATAAACCAAAACATATATATAATATAAAGTTCTATGTCTTGTCCTATGCCAATACAGCGTATCGCACTGTATAAACCAACCTGTGGTGTGTTTTACTGTTCTGTGTATTCCAACATCTTCTATTGCCCATCCTGTAACTTGTAACCAGCCTTGGTCTGGACGTAGTAATTTCCTTACTGATATACACTGTGCAATTTTTTTTTACTCGGAATAGACTGTATTAATAAACTGCTGCTCTCCTACCCCAAATAATCCACAATGTTTATTTAACACAGGCTGTAAGAACACAAGCCTTCAAGGTCACAGAACAGTTCTCACCCAACGTTACCGTGGAGCGATGTACACAAGTAAGGTGGGCACTCGTACTGGATGATAATCGTTCGCGTGTGAACGATCGCATGCGGACTTTGCCCTTAAAGGGTCACTAAACTCACTTAAGCAACTTTACATTTTCTGAAACTACAATTTGAGAGAAGTAAAATGATGGTACTCACATATCTATCTGTGTTTGCTTTGTCATTAAATTATTAATGTTTAGTGAGTGCTCCTAATTGCCTCACCCTCCCTTACTCACTGCCTCCTTGTAGTGTCTGCGACACTTATAAGTTCTGCACAGCCTCAATATGGTCACTGCTCTGCTTACACATCTCCCTCCCCCTGCCTTCTTTTCTCTGCTGATTCTCTTAATTGTTGCAGAAAGTGTGCTGGCAGGCAGCTAAAGATCCTAGTTAGGGGTCAGGACTAGAGCACATATTATAATTTCTGGTCCTGAAGTGACAGGTCTTTCCCTGTAAATGCTGTGATTTCAAATGCTGAAAGGATCTACAGCTCAGATTTAAAACCCGAAAAAAGTTTTGGAGCAGTGGGATCTTTCTGGTTCAAAAATTCGACTAGAGTATAGATTCTCTTTAAGGGTAAAGATTTAATTGTCCGCAGGGACTTGACACCTTCCTGTGGTCTACTCGCTCCGTGGAGAATGGTGAGACAAGCTGGTCGCATTGCATGTGTGAGAACTACAAAATTGTATGTGAAACAATCAATAAACGAGAGTTAACACCTGTTTGTCTCCAAAATATTTTTATTGTCTTGTCTTTTATCTAAAAAAAAAAAATCACAAACCTTCTTTGCACTAAAGAGTTTCCGAGCATTATTGGGGGCGCTTGTGTGCTGCAATTAGTATAGTATATTAGTATAGTATAGTATTTGAGGTTGAATAAAGACATACGTCCATCCAGTCCAACCCATCTAGTAATATCCTCATTTCCTAATGAAAATGCTGCCAACCATTTCCAAGCAGTGGATATGGTCTGGGCAGTTCCTAAAAAAAGGGCACACATCAAATACCCATGGATAAAAAAGGTAAAAGTATATCACTTTCAAACTACCTTTATTTGCTGTGGACACTCTTGAATACAACTATACATCACAAAGCACATTATTTATTACTTTCCCTAAACACACAAATCTCAATATATTTGTATAATGATAAATATCTTTGTATACATAAAACAATTGAGGCTGAGGGGCCATGGACAATCGATGGTTTGTATGGTATCCTTACCACTCACTTAAACTTATACATACGTAGTTCATACAGCATTACGGTTATCATCAGAGTCCAGATCAGTACTGCGTTTAATATGTAACTACCATCAAGTAAGTCACTCGTAACAGACTCTTAAATTACCAGTGAATTTTAGAGACAAATAGGTGAAAATCATGCAGAGCAGGCCATACGCGTAATCATGTGGGTGTACTTATAACGATGGCATATCATAGTATCAAAACTATTGTCTCCAGCTGTTGTTCAGGAGGGGTATCGGGACTTAGTTGCATTAACACGGAGTAGCACATCTCCCTGTACCTCGTCCAAAGATCACTCTGCCAAAAACACTTAAGGTTTCTTCGCCTGTCCCGAATCCACCAAATTTTCAGTGACCGGTATCAGGTCTTACTACACCTCCCAGCAGACACTCTGGTTACACGGTATCAGATTCTTCACCCGTCCCACCTCCTCACAAGATTTCCCTTCACGGATTACTGCCCACACCATTTAGAATGTACATAAGACCATACTCACAACATCTTCAATAGACACCGCTATGGTTCAATCAGCAAGTTCATGTCCAAGTTTAGGCTCCTCCGCCATTAGCCCCTCAGCCTCACCAAACACGGACGTGCGTTTCGCGCCCTAACCGAGTGCTTCGTCAGGGTAGTACATCATCACTCTAGCACCTCCTTTTATTTCCATTTCTTAAAGGCACATGTTCAAACCGAAACTTTTTATCTTTACATATCAAAATGACAATGCATATTAATGCTTGCAATTCCAATGGCTTTATTTTATCAATTATTGATTATTTCTTACAAAAAACAGGAAAACTGAATATCCTCATTCAATCCATGTGGATGGACTGACTTGAGCCTAATAATCCATTTTGTTTCTGTCTGCAACAATTGTTTATTCATGTTACCTCCTCTTTCCCCTAATCTTACTGTTTCCAATCCTACAAATGACAGTCCATCAAGATTACACTTATGTGCTTCAAATACATGTTTAGCAATGGCACTTCTCAATATTTGACCTTTTGTGTACTCACCCATTCTTACACATAGTTTCCTAATAGTTTTACCAACACATTTGGCTCCACAGTGGCACAAGGCCAGATATACCACTCCCCACGTCTGGCAGGTTACTTCCTGATTCAGTTCCCATAATTGACCATTGGGTAAAGTTATTTTGTTGTATCACCCATATACGGGCACATGTTACATCTTCCACACTTTTTACTTCCATTTTTGTTTCTGCATTTTTTATCCCTATTATCAATATTTAGCCAACTGTCTAATGGACTTAGATTCCGCACAAAATGGCTTGGACTTAGTTTATCTTTCAAACTTGCCGCTCGTTTTGCTGTTAGACTAGGAAATTGACCTATTTGTCTCTCAGCTGTCTATCATTTTCCAGCCAATGCCAGTGTTTCCTCAGAACTGTGGATATATCTTGCCATTGTTGATTGTATCTAGTGATCACTCTTAGCTTATCATTTGTTGTCTTATTGTTTTTATACGCTAGTAACTTTTCCCTAGTTTCGCCCGGTTGTAACCTTTATGTATTGAACTGTTGGAGTACCCTCTCTCCTGAAATCTATGTGTCATCTCATATCCTCATTTCCTGCCTAACTGTTGATCCAGAGGAAGGCAAAAATAACCCACCAAATTTATGAAGGGGAAAAAATTCCTTCCTGACTCCAAGTGGCAATGGGAAATTTCCCTGGATCAACTCTACTTTATGTATCAATACCAGTAACTTGTAACATTCCTTGTTTGTAGAAACTCATCCAGCTTTTTATTAAACTGACCAATGAACCTGCCATAACAACGTCCACTGGAAGACAGTTCCATAGCTCATCAGGATCTATCTACAGAAAATTTCCATTGTGCAGTTATCAGCTCCCTTTAAATTAAAGGAATAGTTCACTTGAAAAGGGAACAATCCTTTTAATGTATTGCCCGGGAGGTTAAGGAGCTATGTCTTACCTTCCTTTATCAATCAATTGACCAGGAGTAACAGACGAAGAAAGAAGATATTTACCAAACAAGCAATCTTCGAAACAAACACACTGAAGAAAACGCGGCTAGAGTGCACACTCAAAAACACTGCAAAAATAGATAACCTTTAAAAATCCCTTTGATAATCCGAACAAGTAAATGGGGACCTCTTAAACAGAAGATATATTAACCTCAAAAATTTCACACCTCCATAACCCAATCCCACCCCACAAATGCCAGATATCGATATAATATAGCAAAATAAATATCAGAAATATTAAAAAAGTATACACCACACACAACCCCTAAACAAAGTACCTCAAAATAGCAGTTTTTTTGTTTAATTCAAACACACGATCTGCACAGCATGAAAATCCCCGACTGCTTCCTGGTTTAGATTAACTATAGCGCGCATTGTTGTGCTATAGTTAATCTGAACCAAGAAGCGGTCAGGACCTGTCACTGCTGTGGAGGAGGATCACGTGTAAGATAAATATCTTCTATCTTCATACATGGTTGATTGAAGAATGGAAGGTAAGACATAGCTCCTTAACTGTGGTCTTCTATCAATACATTAAAGGAATAGTTTACTTTTCAAGTGAAAAGGGAACAATTCCTTTAAGCTGGGTACACACCATGTGTTTTGGTTGTTCCGACCGACCATTTGCCACTAGTGAGTAGTCAGAACAAAGCAATGTCGTGATAAAAGTAGCCACGCGACTGAGCGAGTGGTCCATAGAGGAGTGCATGATCGGACGTGGTTTTCCAGCACGTCCGAATCAGACAAACGGTCAGATATTGGTCAGACAATGTATTGGTTGATCGGTCTAAAAAATACATCCAATTTTTCAGGCCAATCGACCAATACACTAAATTGTCGATCGGTCAGGCCAAAATATTGGATGGTGTGTACCCAGCCTTAGAGGGAGCCTTTCACATTGCATTACTGGGAGGTAGATTGTTTAGGTACTTAAAAATTCGTAAGCAGATTGCAAATCTGCAAACACTTACAAACCATTCTATGAAGCTTAGGAAAATTCTACATTAAAATTACATTCTAAAAAGAGATGAATTCAATTCCCATTTATAAAAGAAAGTGTTCAGTGAGAAAATGAACTATTCCTTTAATGCATTGATTTATAAACGGGAGGATGAAAAGGACATTGCTCATTTACCTTTCAATCAATTCCTTAAAGGAAGTTAATTTTTTCAGTTAACTATTCCTTTAAATATACCTTCTCCTACTAAACCTACACAAGCAACCCAATGACACTTAAAGGGACAGTTCAGTGGAAAATAGCAATATTTTAAAAAGTATTAGTTTATATTAAACATACCAAGTTATTCTACATATTCTCTTCCATTTTGAAAAATCTGCCGCTTAATATTCCCTGCTGTTGACATTAGTGAAGCTGCCATTACAGGTTCTACACGGTCATTCTTCTTCCGATGCACCACTTCCTTGGAATGTTCCCAACAGAATTTCTACTGATTGGCTGTTGGATGGGTCAAAGATGCTCGATCTCTACTGAGCAACTGAATCAACCCAGGCGCTGGGTCAAGGGCAAGACCATAACGGTCTCTACTAGGGGTCCTGCAAACGGAAGTCAGTATTTCGGTTGCATTATTTATACACAGACACAATGCTGAATGGGCAGATTAAGGTCATTGGGATGGAAAAATACTGCTCTTTTTTCTGAAAAGATATTGTATTTGCCCTGAACTTCCCCTTAAAGTTCCTCAGCTGGAACGTGAGCTGTCTCCGAATAAACTAAAAAAATCTCTATAATGCAACAGCCGATATTGTGATACTAGTGGAAACCCACTTAGCAGGTGACCCCCAACCCACATTAAAACGCCCCTGGGTTGGTTGGGAATTTACTCACCCACATCCTCCGCATCACGTGGAGTAACATGCTGATATCAAAAAACTACAATTCGAACTCTCTCAGACCATGCCCCCTGTTGGGCAACATTCCAATTACACATACATCCCCAGCACCCACCTGGCACCTAAATCCTTTCTGGTTAACCTGATCCCGGAGGAATGGGAAAACTTACAAAAAACAGAATTCTAGTGCACAAACAATTCTTATTGCATATTGGCTACCTCCATAAGGTTGCTATACAAACAGTCTGCTAAACCCTGGATAAATAAAAGCAATTAGTTCAATGAGTTGCCAAATATTTTAAGCCCAGTCACCACGTCAAGGTTGCTTTCTTTAACTGGGTCCTAACCTACTGGTATTGCCTTTTTGGCTGCATGAGCTGACGCCTCTCCTTTGTGGCCTGGATGCTTGGAACTAACTCTCTAATTTAAAGTACTTTGCTCAAACGAGCACATTGAACTACCGTCATATACTAGAGCTAAACAGAGATTTTCAGGCTAAAAATATAGCCTGAAATCGAGTCTCGGTTTATACTCGAGTCAATGACTTACCTGCTTCCGGCGGCCGCACGCTCTGCATCCTCTGTGACTGATGTCCATCCCGGCGCCAAGTAGTGACGTCAGCCAGCAGAGGAAAGTGGAGCTGCGGCCCCGGAGCTTAGAAGAGGATCCAGAGCAGCCTGCAGGGGAACATGTGAAGCAGGTAGGGAGAAGCAACTGGGACTTTCAGAAGGGGGGAAGGCACAGTAATTCCTGCAGTGGTTATTCCTTGCCACTGCAGATGTTTGGAAACTACAACTCCCAGCAACTAAAGCATGCTGGGAGTTGTAGTTTCCAAACATCTGGAGTGCCAAGGAATGATTTCATTTAAAGGGTATGTCCACCCTTAAAACCATTTTTGGATATATGATTCCTCCTGTCCCCCCAGCCCCAACCGCTCTATTTTTACTCTTAGAAAGTGCCCCAAACTTTACTTACCTCCCCTCTTTCCTCCGCCGCGCTGCCGGCCATCTGCTTGCGAGAAAATGCAGAGAGGGACGGGAAAGGCAGTCGCGTCTGCGATTTGCTGAGCGGCAGCCAATCACGGACGCGGCTGCCAGGAGTATTTGCTGCGGGGGGAAAGAGGGAAGGCAAGTAAAGTTTGGGGCACTTTCTAAGAAAAAATGGAGCGGTGTGGGGCTGGGGAAAGGGGGAATCCTATATCTTAAGGGTTTCACACTAGGGGAGGGATCCTGAGAAGGGGGAGAGGGAGGGGGGGGAGAAGGGCTGCACTACGCATGCCAAACTTCTCCGGAGACCGGTAGGAGGCAGAGTCCTATAGGAACTCTGCTATCCTCCTGGGGGGCAGTTTTTGGGACTTTGGGGGGGGACTACAGGAGAACCTTATGGAGCTGGGATGTGAGGAAGGATTAAACTACACTACATGTGGGCAGTGAGTAGTTGGGGGGTTATAGTTTTGGGGGTGGACATGCCCTTAAAAGGCTTTAATTGCATTTTAAATGGACATAGGAATTCCATACAGTAATAGCCAAATACAGTATGCTATTATCTGTGGGACTTCTGATGTTCATTTAAAGGGCAACTAAGCCTAAAAACAATACGAATCAGAAGGGATGATACTATTGCTGCCTTCTGATTCTGTATGTTTTGAGGCTTTAGTTGCCCTTTAAATAGACAGCAGAATTCCCATACAGTAATAGCTATACTGATTTGGCTATTACAGTATGGATTCTGTGTCCATTTAAAGGGCAACTAAAGCCTCAAACAATACAGAATCAGAAGGCAGTATTGGTCATAATTTCTACCCACTTTTACTCCTTTTTTAGTTGGGTGTCTCTGTTATACTCGAGTATATATGGTATTGCTTTTATTTATCCAGGGTTTAGCAGACTGTTTGTAGTAGCAACCTTATGGAGGTAGCCAATATGCAATTAGAATTGTTTGTGCACTAGAATTCTGTTTTTTGTATGTATTATATTTTTGGTCTCTAGTTGCACTTTAATATGGATGTACAACAGCCCTATTTTCTATATATAATGGGAAAACTTCTTTACCGGAAACATTGATACGGCCATTTCAATCATTTAAAATACATGCCAAAACCCATCTTACCCAAGAAATTAATAAAATCAAACAGATATCCTCAGCCGCAGAATCTAAAGCCCATCAAACACTTGAAATCGCGAACGCAAAATTCATGTCGGACCCGACTCCGGAGAATGCCCAGGCTCCCCAATAACAAATCAAACTAATGAACTCTTTACTACTACACAAAGCACACAAAAAAGCCTTTTTTAATCATGGCAAACAATGCGGCAAACTATTAGCGTACATAGCCACACGTGTACATAAACCCCCCACGATTATTTCCCTACTTCAGCCAGATGGCAGCACCACTCCTGATCCAACTGTGACTTCACAATTTGCAAACTTTTATCAACAACTATATACCAGCAAAACCAACGCCTCCCAATCAGACATTAGCACATACCTATCACGCATTACACTCCCCAAACTCTCTACACCCCAATATAACTTGAATCCCAATGAACTAAAACAGAAATCCAACAAGCTAACTCTCTACAATAATATCTTTGACACAGGCATACTACCATCCTCCATGTCCAAAGCTATGATAGTTCTCATCCCCAAACCCAATAATAATCCACAACTACCTAACTCATACAGACCCATCTCACAGACTAAACAAAGTCATCACATCCCTGGTCCACACCGACCAGACAGGTTTTATTCCAGGGAAAAATACAACATTCAACACCAGAAGACTGTTCCTTAACTCACAATCCCTCCACACGTCCCAGGTTCCAGGGTCATAGTAAGTCTGGATGCCGCTAAGGCATTTGACTCACTGGAATGGCCATTCCTATGGCAGACTCTCCAAGCATTTGGTATAGGCTCTTAATTCCTACATTGGATCCAAATCCTATACTCAGGACGCTATCACCCCATACAGACGACGCAATCTAACCCCAATGCACATAAATATTACCAACCCCCAAAATCTCAACCTCGCGAGGTTCTTACCTTTGCTGTTAAACCTACTTACCAACCTTCTTTCCCACAGTGTTGTTTTGCTTATGCACAAAAGCAAGCAGAAGGGGCTGGACCGGCAGCAGCACCTGTGATTGGCTGAGACATCACGCCTCGGCCAAATGTGGTTTTGCGGCACTTGGCAATGTATCAAGTTTTATGAGGGGTGGGCATAACCTTAACATCTATATTTGTTCACACCACCTTCAGCAAATTAGCAAATTAGCTTCAGCTGTCAATAAACTACCTCATCTTCTGCTGTGTGCATGTACTGGATTTTGAAGTAGCTGGAAGGGTGTAACTGTAACTGGATGGGTAACAGTTGGGGAATTGTATCGGTCAGTGCTGACGATAGTGAATACTGAGCTTGCTCAGTTTAAAGCAAAGTAAGTAAGTAAGGGTATACATACCCTTTAAAGCCTCATAATAAGCACTAATGTTTTGGACCTTCCTCAGGTGAACCAGGATTTTTCTATGCTGTATTACCTTGAATATAGGTACGTTTCCACATAGAAAAACACAATCCTTCCATTATTTATTCTGGAGCATTAAAGTACCAGAGGCTGTGTATATTTTTTACATAATGTGATGTGATGGCTTTATTTTCCTAGGGGCACCCTTCCGTCCATAGAGACTGCTGGGAATCTGATCATAGTATGTTTGTTATTGCTAGACAACTGGTAGCTAACAGATTAAGGCTACTTACTAAGCCAAGTTTTCTTCCCATCTGCTGTTATCCCAGGGTAGTATTACAGTGTTTTAGGTCCTCATCCTGGTTACAGCAGAGGTGGAGGGGGTAATCCTTCAGTTTTGCTTTATACTGCCCTAATTCTGAAAGGGGACTCATGGGTTAATAATCCGATTTATGGGTTATTAATATGATTTACGTGTTCTAAATCTGATTTATGAGCAGCAGGGTGGCTCAGAGGTTAGCACGGATGCCTTGCAGCGCTGTAGTCCTGAGTTCGATTCCACCCTTGGACACATCTGCAAGGAGTTTGTATGTTCTCCCCGTGCTGTGTGGGTTTCCTCCAGTTTCCCCCACAATCATAAAGCCATACTAATAGGTAGGGCCTGATGTGAATGTATACATGTAATTGTAAAGCACTATGGAAGATGTTGGCGCTATATAAATCCACAATAATATTAATAATGGGTTATAAATGTATGTCTAATGATTTTTTTTTATTTTTGGACAGGAGAACACCTGAGGTGATATACAGACTGCCATAAGGAAAACTCATATGGAGTCTATGGAGCACATACTATGCAAGAAAGTGTGCCCCCCATAAGGGTCAGCTGCTTGTTTCAGGAAATGCCCCTTTTATCAAACCGCTATCCCCTCATGGTTATGACTGGCCATACAAATCCCTTTTGCCCTGGCAAATACCTGCTGTTAAAGTCACACAAAGTGTGGATATGTTTTGTTATACATTGCTTACAGCAAACTAGCCAAACCAACCATCTGTGCCTGGCTACAGGTTAGCGTGGATTTAAAATAGGAATTACCTGTTACAGCTCTTAGTACATTGCCCACTGATATAAACTCTCATGTTATTTCAGTTACTCCCAATATAAACTTAAATACAGTTCATATAAGGCAGAATGCTGAATCTGCAGCACTCCAGATATTTGGAAACTACAACTCCCAGCATGCAATGTAGTTTCCAAACACCTGCAGGTCCCCTGGTATAAGGTGATGTAGCTATGTAACCCATATAGACATATTCTCTATTACTGTCTGATCATTAGCTCTTTAGATTTACCCCTGCTAGGTGTTACAATGGAATGTAAATATCTGTTAACCCCTCCCTACTAATCTGCCATAAGGTCCTGAGCAAAGGTCGAAGCTCCAATTGATCAGGAAGTGTTGCAACCCAGGACACCCCAGGACCATTAGCCCAGATATCACTCGGGGACACCCCAGGACCATTAGCCCGGATATCACTCGGGGACACCCCAGGACCATTAGCCCGGATATCACTGGGGACACCCCAGGACCATTAGCCCGGATATCACTCGGGGACACCCCAGGACCATTAGCCGGATATCACTCGGAACCCAGACCTTAGCCGGAATCACTCGGGGACACCCCAGGACCATTAGCCCGGATATCACTCGGGGACACCCCAGGACCATTAGCCCGGATATCACTCGGGGACACCCCAGGACCATTAGCCCGGATATCACTCGGGGACACCCCAGGACCATTAGCCCGGATATCACTCGGGGACACCCCAGGACCATTAGCCCGGATATCATCGGGGACACCCCAGGACCATTAGCCCGGATATCACTCGGGGACACCAGGACCTTAGCCGGATATCACCGGGACACCCCAGGACCATTAGCCCGGAATCACTCGGGACACCCCAGGACCATTGCCCGGATATCACTCGGGACACCCCCAGGACCATTAGCCCGGATATCACTCGGGACACCCCAGGACCATTAGCCCGGATATCACTCGGGACACCCCCAGGACCATTAGCCGGATATCACTCGGGGACACCCCAGGACCATTAGCCCGGATATCACTCGGGACACCCCAGGACCATTAGCCCGGATATCACTCGGGGACACCCAGGACCATTAGCCCGGATATCACTCGGGGACACCCCAGGACCATTAGCCCGGATATCACTCGGGACACCCCAGGACCATTAGCCCGGATATCACTCGGGGACACCCCAGGACCATTAGCCCCGGATATCACTCGGGACACCCCAGGACCTAGCCGGAATCATCGGGACACCAGGACATTAGCCGGATTCACTCGGGGACACCCCCGGACCATTAGCCCGGATAATCACTCGGGGACACCCCAGGACCATTAGCCCGGATATCACTCGGGGACACCCCCGGACATTAGCCCGGATATCACTCGGGGACACCCAGGACCATTAGCCCGGATATCACTCGGGGACACCAGGACCATTAGCCCGGATATCACTCGGGGACACCCAGGACCATTAGCCGGATATCACTCGGGGACACCCCAGGACCATTAGCCCGGATATCATCGGGACACCCAGACATAGCCCGGATATCACTATGGACACCAGACATTAGCCCGGATATCACTCGGGACACCAGGACCATTAGCCCGGATATCACTCGGGGACACCCAGGACCATTAGCCGGATATCACTCTGGGACACCCCAGGACCATTAGCCCGGATATCACTCGGGGACACCCCAGGACCATTAGCCGGATATCACTCGGGACACCCCAGGACCATTAGCAGGATATTCATCTGGGGACACCAGGACCATTAGCCCGGATATCACTCGGGGACACCCCAGGACCATTAGCCCGGATATCACTCGGGGACACCCTAGGACCATTAGCCCGGATATCACTTGGGGACACCCCAGGACCATTAGCCCGGATATCATTCGGGGACATAAGGATCACCGTCCAGGCAGGATAATACAAAATCCTTTTACTTGCAGTTCCCTTAACAATCCCGGAGTTAGAGCCGTAAAGTACCCACTGCCCGGCTCACCCACCTCTATTAGGGAGTAGTTTATATCCACGTCCGATTTCACAAACCCTCCGCAACCGACAACTATATCATCCGATGCGCTAAGCCCCTGGCAGGACAGGGCGCACACCACCAGCCACAGCTTCCACATGTCCGACATTATTCCCACACCCGGCACAGTCACGCTTGCCGGCAGTCACACCGACCAGTCTCTGTTTTCTGCTGACACGGGATAGGATAGAGTTGCGCATGTGCAGTACTATTGTCTCCTTGAGCCTTGAAAGCTTCTTCTTGTCGGCATGGAGACCTACGGAGAGAAATAATGTGTGCTGCCATCTAGTGTGTAGGAAGAGCAATTACAATCATGTGGGTTTTAGTATAGTTTATCCCAGTTCATGTTAGTTTCTTTATATTGCTCCCAATGCCAATGGTCCCATACCAGGTGGTCGCAAAACACTTTTTAATTCACAGTGAATATTTTCGTCCAATCAAAAAGCAACAGCCCAGAAAACAATATGGATACTATCGACATTAATAAAGGTTATCACACATTACCAACAGCTATTCTTATAAATAAATCCAATTGTGTAAAGGATTGGTAATAACCCACCTAGAGGACATTGTAGTAGTAACTAGTAATAGACAGACATCCAGGGGAGGACTGGCCCAGTAGGCTGAGGGGCAAATGCCCCCTGGGCTGGTCTCCAATGAAAAATTTGGGCTCAACAGAAACAATTAGTAAGTTACGTGCTTAAATGGCCCAGCTCGTGCCTCTAGCTCTAACATGGGCAAGGGACAGAAAACTCCACCTCTGCTGCTAAACTTCTTTCCTTTACTGACACTGTGAGCTAACATGCCCCACAGCCTTAACTAAAATGATTTATGAGAATGAAAGGTCAGTAGTGCCTGCCTTAGCTGACATGCTAAAAGAATATTGGGGGATAGCATGTGCTTATCTATGAGACTACATACATTGTTGCTCTTGGCTCCCTTCAAACTCCTGCCCAGACTGTTAGATTAATAGAAGCACAGCAGTGTCTTAAATTTAGCAGATTACTTACTGACAATATAGGCTGGAAGCTGAGAGCAGAGCAATATGTGGGGGTCTCAGGTATATAATCACATTTATTATTAGTCAGCCCTCCAGTTCATTAGCCAGTGTTAGTCAGCCCTTCAGTTCATTATCCAGTTTTAGTCAGCCCTCCAGCCCATTAGCCAGTGTTACGTCAGGCCCCCAAAATCAGGGAGACTTCCGAGAAGGGTGGGATACCTGAATAAAAAGAACATTAAATGGTACAGAATTCCACTCACACCTTCTCCACACTAGCAGTGGGTGGGACTGAACACACTTCCTCATGGGTGGGGCTGAAAACATGGTGCTGACACGTCTGTCTGGGGGGCTGGGTTTAGCCCATTTTATAAGGTTTAGCCCATTTTATAAGCTGCCTGGGCCCTGGCCAGATCTTGTTTACCCATGAGTGGGAGGGGCGGGACTGTGATATCACGGTGGGCAGGCCAGGGACATGACAAAGGAGGGGCTGCAGAGCTCTGACTGCGGGACTAGGGCATCCAAATAGAGATGCCTGGCAACCCTGGTTATAGTGTAGGGTTTGCATGTGTGGGTTTGTATCTGTGGGTGTGTCTGTATCTGTCTTTTGGTTTGTACCTGTGTGTGTTTCTGTAACTGTGTGTGTGTCGGTATGTATGTATCTGTGTATGTCTGTATCTAAGCATGTTTGTGCCTGTCTGTATGAGTATATCTACACATGCAGGTGTATCTGTATGCGTGTGATCCATTACGTATGCACCTGTGTCATTCTGTATGCGTCGGCATCTTATATTTAATTTCAAGTACGTTGACATCTACAAAATTTAATGTGGGTTTCCCTTACGATCTTTCACACTGTATATAAGTGTTATAAATATGCCATCTTTGTGTAATGAAAAAAGTCTCAGGCCAATCCATAGAGGGCTTAATGGTGAGTTGGTGTGCACACGTACAGTTTTGGAGATCCACTGTTTCTCCCATTCTTATGCACGGTGGGACCTGCTGTCACTGTGTACACTCAGGTAGTGCTGTCAGCGTGCCTCAAAGCCGCACCTTCCTCTCCCAGCAGTTCACTTGTGCAAGCTAAAAGGTCTCCAGACCATACAGAATCAAGCTGGTCTGGATGAGCTGTTTCCCCCACAGCAGCTATGCGTTTCGCTTCCTCAGGTCATGGGGTCAGCTAATTTCCTATATTACTTCATAGACAAATTTCCTTCAATAAACTTTATTTATCATCTTTGGTTTTCAGTAAGAATAATCAGGGAGATTCAATAAAAGTTCTTAACCTTAAAAATGGTGCTAATTTTGTCCCAACCAATGTTAGCTTTCAAATGTTAAAAAAGATTTGTTGTTTGGGGCAAAATTAGCACCATTTGTAATGATAAGTACTTTTATTGAATCTCCCTTATAGTGTATACAAAGTTACATTGTGTGCATGGGTAATTCCATTTCTATACATTCAGGGAGATTCAATAAAAGTTCTTATAGTTTAAAATGGTGCTAATTTTGCCCCAACCAAGCAGATATTTTTTAACATATGAAAGCTAACTTCTGATTGGTTGGGGCAACATTAGCACCATTTTTAACGATAAGAACTTTTATTGAATAACCCAGATTGTCAATTCATTGATACATTTCCCTTTTTTACCCTTTTACAATAAACTCTATTTATATTCATATCTTTGCGTTATAATTTTTTATGAGCTCAACCTTATGTTATAACTTTAATTTCCTTACTGACTTCTACTCACAAAAATAAACTTTCTATACATTTCTGTTACATGTATCACTACTGACAATACTTGTATCTGTTATTTCCTGAATATTTTAACATATGTACTTATCTATTTTTATACATATACTAACAAAACTGTGCCCGTTGGTGCACAGTAGGTTTTTTATGTGTTAATTTTATTTAGTTTTATTTGCTGGAGTGTTAGTTACATATATTGATTAAAATATATGTGTAAGCTACCCGCCACTTACAAGGCCCTCCATTTTAGGGTAGTCCTATCTAAGAATGACATATTTTAAGTAATAATGCTGTTATTTTTGTAGTGTAATTATTATGTATTAGATAAGTTTTTTCCTAATGATTACTTCCCGCGGCACTTGGAGCCTTTCCCGGTTGTTCCGTCTTCCAGGGGTAGTTTGCGGCTGGTCGCGGCTGAAAACCAGGCTCCCAGGCCCCGTCGCGAGTGGTGGAAGCCTTAACCGAATTGTAATAAAGATTTCTTTCCCACTGGCATTTGAACAGTCTGTCCATCTTCCACACCTGCAACGAGTAGTGATGGCCCAGTTCGCAGATCAAACCCGAATCCGCGGCGGATTTACCTTGTTCGCGAACGGCAAATTTCGTGGATTTTCCGGTTTTCCATCTTCCGAACTTTTCCAAACTGCGTTTTCTAAAATTTTCAAAATTACGAGGATTTCTCGTATTTTTGAGGATTTTTTCATTTTAATTTGTTTTAACGGGTCCGCTCGCGTACCCATTTCTCTGAGACAATGAAGTGAGTTTGTTAATGGTTTATTACATTATTTAAGCAATAGACCCCATAGAAGCCATGAACCCGTGTCCTGAACGGATAAAATGTAATAAAACAAAAATAAAAAATGACAGGATATCTGGGTCCTTTATAGTACCTCACATTTACCATATAGGGTCCCTCTCTAACATATTGACCAATTGACCAATTGATCCCTCTCTAACACATTGACCAATAGTGATCCCTCTGTAACACATTTACCAATAGTGATCCCTCTCTAACACATTTACCAATAGTGATCCCTCTCTAACACATTTACCACTAGTGATCCCTCTCTAACACATTTACCAATAGTGATCCCTAGAATGATCCAATGGATCTGCTATTGATCTATTATTGATTGGAAATTTAAGGGGGAAGATTGATTCAAGCTCTGCACAACAGTTGTATTTCACTGTGTTTCTACTGAACTATAACACTATAACACTATAATGTTACAATAAATAGATCAAAATATTCATTTAGGGGATGTGAGACTAATAGAACCAAGATTTCATAGGATTTCTTTTATTTTTAACATCTTGCCTTTATTTTTTTTTTGTACAAATCCCTAAATTTTATAGTAGTGTGTATAACGATTTTATATAATCTGTTTTATATAATCTGTATCCACATATAGCTAAACATACACCCACATATTTCCCATAATAAAGAGCATCCTGATCCTCTATAACTTCTTGGTGTGGTCAAGAATGTCTTCCAAGACACCTTGGCACTCACTGAATCAACCATAGAAACTTTAATTCTGCTCTATCCTCATGAATTTTGAGGGGGGGAAAAAAATCACAAGATCCATTTTATTAAGATATTAGATTAGATTAGTTATTATTTGTTTGGACACAAAAGTTAGATATAAAGCAAGCTTCTCATTTAAAATATAATATTCAATGGTTCATTTGGTAAAGGCTCATATAGTTGGTACTTCACCTAAATCGGACTCATGATTTGATTACTCTGGCTGTTGAAGGTTTTGTAAACCCCTCTGATTAAAGACCCATTTGATTTAGTCTGAAGAACCTTGTGACTTGTGTTGCTTCAAGTCAACTTTATTCTCATCTTCCATATGTATGTCAATTTTAAAAGAGAACTAACCTTAGATTTTTTTCATTATATTCAATTCATGCCAGGTAGGTAAGAGGCATTGCTTTTCCAGCAGTCCCTCCTATATCTACCAAATGCATGCACAGAGAGGGGTATAGTCAGTAGCAAAGATTGATGTGGACTTTGGAGAGGCAGCACTGGACTTTAAAGTTAAAATGGGAGGTAAGAGCCATGATTCCTACCTTGCCACGAAGTACTCAATATAATAAAATCATTTTAAAAATCTGTGTACTTCCCTTTGATTGTTTCCACCTATTCTGCTCCCTTTGCTAATCTTCTGACAGTGTAAGCATTCACCCCCCATATTGATGCTATGACTGGTTTAAGAGGTACTAGTCTTCAAGAGGAGAAGGTAAGAGTTATTGAAGTCCTGTCTTTGTGCACTTATATTACTATGCCCCCTGTGTGGCAAATTGCCAGTTAGCCCTCCAATTAAATGGCCAGTGTTACAGTCAGACCTCCAGGCCCACCCCCACAAGATAATCCCACATCTGCAAGGGTGGTGCAGAATGATGTAGTGGGCAAAATGGTCAACAAACTCCCCTGGGTTTAAAAGTTTTAAGGCAGCAATCCTGGGTGTTGGGCTTCTGCTTTATCCTATAACAAAATGTAATATTTGGGTTTTGCTCACCTTTAGTTAATTTAGGTCAGAAACAGATGAGAGTATTTTGCAAGGAAATGATACACCTAATGCCAGCCCATGGCTAACTTATAAATGCTTCATTCATTAAATCTGCTTTTAAACAGATTTAGGATGATAGAGAGTGAACATTTAGGCCTAGGCCACACTGATGCACTTATGATGCAGCAGATTATGCTCTGTTACCGATGTAGGATACAACTGGGCATGCTCAGTGCCTCTGGCATGGGGGTGGTGATGTGCTATCTGAAATTTATAGATAGCACCATTTATACTGCTGTAACTTTGAATAGACTGCAGCTAGAAGCGTGATACTGGAGTCATTTTAAAGGTATGGATGTGTTATATGGATGTGATATCTGTTGTATATAGTAAAGGGCACTTCTATGGAGACCACAGTTGCCCTTTAAAAACATCTTTATTGCATAGGAAGTAACATAGTTACATACACAAACCTGCCTGATGCATTTCGGAGGGACTCTTGCCGTTTGTCATAGGCTTAATGTATCACTTTTCAGAATAAATAAAGCTCATTGAAAAGACCCCACCCCTATAGGTAGTGGCTACTGTTAAAGTGATCTCACTATCAGATTGGATATGCTCAGCATTGCACTATGCCTTGAACTGTAGAAAAGCTTCACTAAAAAACTTTACAAACTTGAGTACATATATACTTTTATACATATACTTTTTATTGCTTTCTTACCAATTTGCAATATTAAATAACACTACCCATTGATAATTACACTAGGCATTCATAAATAACGATATCTAAATACTTTTTTTATATCATAAAAATTTTATTAACTTTTCGTATCAATTGACATACAATATATTTTAAACCATAAAAGGTTTTCTCAAAACGTTAAGTTAACAACGTGTAAATAAAACAAAATGAGAATACTGCTCTTTACAAAAGGATTTCATTCCTTAAATAAGGATTTCATTCCTTTAATAAGGATTCCATTCCATAATTAAGGACACCACTCCATAAATAAGGACACCACTCCATAAATAAGGATACCAGGCCATATTTCTAAAGACGTATTTGTAGATTCATGATCCCCATAAAATACCATTGCGGTAGTTTACTACCACATGGTGTTCTACAACCAAACACTTTTGTATATTGACAAACGAACATTCGTTGTAAATGTAGGATCATGGCCGTACATTTACGGTTGCCGTTGTAGTTTACGAATAACATGCCATATCGCTAATGTGCGATATCGTGCATTTGTAAATATAACCCACCATTCCATAAAAAGGATATCACTCCAAAAATAAGGATACCACTCCATAAAAAAGAATATTGCTCCCTAAATATGGACAATGATCATTAAATAAGAATATCCCTCCTTGTTTAAGACTAGATCCTTAAATAATGATATCTAAATAGTGATACTTAAATCTGAATACTAATCCTTAAATAGCGATAAGGAGCGGTATTTTAAAAAAAGAGTTATTTAAAAATAGCTAATCATATATACCCCTGCTTTATAAATATGTCACCTTGGGCTTTCTGCAGAGGGGGAAATGCATTTTTTGGCCATGTTTGAACTGCAGATATTGCACGGCGGAGTGGTAGGATGGTAGGATTAATTTTAATCTGCACATTGAGGCAAATTAATTTAGATTTTAGTATGTGGCGCAAGTGTAGTGAACAGCTCTCATTTTAACCTTAAGAGGCCCCTTCATGGTTCCATATTTATTCTACAATGCTGCCCCTTCATGGGCATCAGAGAGCTGGGCCCATCCTGTATGCCACAGTACATTAAGGAGCAAATAAGTTCATGAAGACACTGAAAATTAAATTGTCTTTCTAATGTGAAAATAAATGCATCCTTGTGTTTTTTTGGTACAAAATTGTATTGAACAATGCTAATAAAATACCTTCTTTACACAAACAATTTAGACCAATACAAGATAACATTTTGATAGTTTTTTTGTGATATCAAGGAAATCCATCAGCCGCAATGATTAAATTATGTTCGCATCTTTGGCCATAGAATAAAATAGTCCTTTCCTTTCCAGAAGATTTGAGGGAGTGTCAAATTCGACAATTTGCCCCTTCTCAAAAACTATTATCCTGTAAAAGATCACGCAGATTAAATAAATTACACCTCAGCCAGTAAACAATGACACATTAAAATTTTCTATACTCTTTTGCCATTTTATTTGTTTAAAGTTATCTATAAAGAGGCAAACATTCTTTCTGCACTTTAAGGAAAAATACATGACAAAATCTGCAGGCAAAATATCATTATCAAAATTATGTTGAAAGTCTATGATGGCATCAATGCATTTCGGGGTCTTTTTGATCTGCTAATAGTTACTTTTAATAATAATCTAATAATAGTAATAATTTGCTGCATTGACTTTTCCCACCAGTTAAAATAAAAAATTCACCCTGCTAAAAAGTTAAATTTTTATATATTTGATTAAAAGTTGAAACAACTGTGGTTAAATATTACTCCTTCATAAATATCCACCTTCCTTTATACTTTGTTTTCCTTTCAATGTTTCTACAAAACACGACTACTTTAAATATAAATAAAAGGATTTCTAACCTAGTATAATCCATAACAGTGTTAAGCCGATGAGCAATAGTTATAACAGTAGAATCTTTAAATTCCTTCCTAATCGTGGTCTGAATGAAATCATCAGTTTCTAGGTCCACAGCTGCGGTAGCTTCATCTAACACCAAGATTTTAGTCTTCCGTAGCAGAGCTCGAGCCAAACACAACAGCTGCCTTTGGCCAACACTGAAATTAAGCATGTTTACATTAATGTAATTTGACCATATCTGAGAAAAGAACTTTAGGAACATAAATCTTAAGGAGACCATACATGTATCAATATTATTACTTTGTGTGTGGTTTCCAATTACAAAAATGGGCTGGCAATATTTGTCTTTTTTTGATTTCCTACACGAGGAAAGGTTTTTATTGTACTAACATTATTGGGACCAGTTAGTCGATTGACTACTTGTTTGGCTAGCTTTAAGCGGCATCGATATTCCGATCAAGTCTGCAAATTTGATCCAACTTATCTGAATATTATAGACATTTTTTCCTATTTAAAAGATGGATAGCGATCAGTCTATAGAAAAAACTTCACTCGGGGCAAGGCGGAAAATTTTTTAAGCTAAAATCTACGGAAGATCGGTGGCACAAGGTTGGGAGTTGCAAGAGGATCCTCCGATCGGATTTAGGATTGTTTCTGCCATCAGCCCAAGTATGGTTAGCTTGTCTATTAGTCTGATAGATTCTATTTCTTCAGCTTGGCAAGTTAAATATATCTGTGTATTGTAGTTGGTCATGATGAATTCGTATTGCCAGTGAAGCCACAAATCAGACTTTTAGTCATGTGGACTATGGAAATAAAATACACATTCTGCTCTCTAAAACCAAATAGTTCATTTGAATAATTGAACTGTATTTCCAGATTTCTGTAGGAATCTAACTAAAGGAGTTAAGGCTGGTATACACTGGTAGGTTTTTTGGCTTGGCCAACCATTAGCCACTATTGATCAGCCAGGCAAAAATAGCATTGGTCTTGGTGAAAGTAGCCGCAGCTAACAATGCGCTGGAAACGATTATGTGGTCCATGGGAGACCATGATTTATTGCCGAAAAGGACGGCGAACATCAGTCACACAAGGCTGAACAATTACCAAAAATATTTCATTCTGACCGGGCTTATTTATGAAGGTTTGTTAACTTTTTGCCGCTATTATCACCGCCGTTTTCGACAAATTCGGACTTTATGCAATTTATAGTTAAGTCCCGATTCCTTTCGACCATTTAAAATCGCCACATATGATGTGACGAAAACACACAAGTGCCCATATGTCTAGTCTGCCAGTTGGTCCTTGGAAGGTGTCAGTACATTGTGGAGTGTTTCTTAATACTTAGAAGGGTCCAGGAAAACGTTAGGCTTTATTAATATGCTTAAATGCCCAAGTTCAGCTTTTTTAACACAGATATTTTAGATCATTATTAAATAACCTAGAACTGAAAATATCGTCTTTTTCACCATGTACAGTTTTTGTACAGTTGGAATTTGAATCTCCTTGGGAAGTTTGGTAGGTGAAAAGAAGTTAAATATGTAAACGTCAGGAAAATTTAGGCAGAAATATAACTCACAGCCATTATCTTTTCAGTGTTAAAGGGACTGTCCACCCCTCTGGGCAAAAATCATTAATTCTGCTCCCAGCCAGAGATTTTAGCTTCCTTTACGACCAACACTGACTGCCTTACCCGGAAGTGCAGACCCGCGCCAGTGGATCGAGGAGGAGCTTGTAAGTATAACATCTGTGGCTGGCATAAGAATTGCTGATTTTAATCAAAACGATGTCCAGCTTTTGGACGTTTTCAGACAATATAATGATTTTTGCCCAGAGGGGTGGGCATTCCCTTTTATAATAGAAACAGTTGACAAGGGTTAAGGGTAACTGTGGTCTCAAATTCTTCCAAACTAGTAATAATTATATATAAAGCCTTCCATCGTACCTTCAAAATAAAACCTAAATCACATCTCTAGATAATATTTGTGAGAAGTTATTGCTGGAAAGGTTCAGCAATGTAACTTCCTGGTTGAACTCTTCCTGTTTTTAGCCATGTGACCAGCTTGTAGTCATGTGACCAGCCTGTCTGCATTAATAGGCTCCCCTTCTCAATTGTCAATTTTTTCCTCAGGTACTTCCTGATTTCCCCAGCATTAAGTATTAACTGAGCATGCTTCTCCCCAGTGGGAAAAGGGCCGGCAGAGGTAAGGCGATGTCACTCAACCTACTGGAAACAGGAAGTTTGAACATTCACCCCAATATAATTTCTCACAGGCTCCAGCCGGAGATGTGATTGTTGGCTCAGTGTAAAGGATATACTGCAGGCTTTCATTTAACCCTAACTTGACACCACAGTTGCCCTTTAAACTAGGCACACATGTACGATTGCACACGCCCTCATGGCTGTTTATACCTAAGGTTTTGTCCTCCTTCTGAGCAAACATGATTTAAGCCATCTGGTAAACTGCATACATAGGTCTTCAAATGTGCCAGATCCAAAGCTACCCAAATCTCTTCATCTAAATAATTATCAAATGGATCCAAGTTCATTCTTAAGGATCCAGAAAACAAAACAGGGTCCTGTGAAGAAAACACATTAGACAAATTAACATTGAGTAACAGTTACCATGTATGATTTGTGATATTCTATTACCTACCCATAGAAACCTACTTAACAATATTCCTTCACACTCTATCAGCACTTACAAAATGCTGTTCCTTTCACCGAGTCCAAACATCCAGAAAACTTCAGTATAAATCCTTAGCCCACCTCCACTCCTGTTTATTATTCTCATTCTTGCTGCTGCGGATATTGCTCCCAACCCTGGACCCTGCGACATTTCCATCTGCCGTCGTCCTCGGCTTTCTACCCCCTTACTTATTCCTTTAGAGGCTCTAATCTTTCTAATATCATAACCATCCCTACTCTTTCAGCTACACTTCTTCCTTTTTCCTGTGGCCTCCTTAATTCATTCTCTCTTGATAACAAACACCTTTGTCCATGACCTGTTCTGTTTTAACGACTTTCATCTCCTGGCTCTTACGGAGACTTGGATCTCCCAACATTATACTGCAGTTAAAGCCTTGATTATGCATGGTGGTTTATCTCTCTCTCATTAACCTTGTTCCACAGGACAGGGTGGAGGGGTCAGTCTTCTTTTTTCCCCTATCTGCTGCTTTAAACTTGTTTACCTTGATACTGTTTTTCTTGTCCATAAAATCCATATCAGCACAGAGACATGAACAGTTAAAGCAAATAGATTTGAATAAAAACATTGTCAATCTAACCACCATGTGTGTTACAAGCCTTGTTTTAAGGTGCTTGGCTGCATTGTTATTGAATGATGAAACATATTACTATTACTGAGCATAACAGGAACTTGTTAAAACAGGAAGAACTGTCTTACCTGAGGAATGATGGTAATTTTAGATCTAAGTTCATGAAGACCTAGTTGAGAAATATCTTTATCATCAATATAAATTTTTCCTGTTGCAGGTTCAATAATTCTGAAAAGACCAAGTGTGAGTGATGACTTCCCTGCTCCTGTTCTTCCTACAATTCCAACCTGTTACAAAAGCATAATGGAGAAGTACATTTTGGATTAAACTCCTCAATCTGATCAAATGGTGATGTACCTTGACCATTCTTACCACTTCACCCAAATCTACTCATAAAGTGGGTAATAATCAACATTAACATCAACACACATGTATGGTAATTATCCTCTGTAAATGAAATAACCTATAGATGTAAAATATTTTATGGGCACTTAGTTCAACTTATTTGCCAGTCTAGAGTCTGAAAAATCCAATTAATTTAAATGGAACCTTTTTTTTCTTGTCCATTCACTTCAAACGTACACATGATTTACTATGGTGGTAATATCTATGACAACTGTTTCAGTGCTTAACAATACCCAGTTTATTTCAGTGACAAATGGCAGTGTACTGGTGGTATTTATTGACCCAGACTTTTTAATACAAGGAAAAGTACCAGCTTGAAATTTTACTACTGTATTTTTACAGTGAGTAAAAGCAGGTGATGACTTACAATAATTGTAAGATGTGCTGTGGGGCAAAATATTACTGATTTCACAAATGTATCTAGACTATACGAGAAGTCAGGAAAAACTAGTTTTTATCTGTGTTTTATCAACTGGGAAAAAAAATACAGGCTAAATCTAGTTCAGCCTTCAAACAGGCAAATGGTCAGATTTAGTGATTAAATGGGATGTCCAGTCAAAAAAAAAAAGGTTTGATTAAAATGGACAGCATCGCCAAACCCCAGTTTGGCATCATAAAGACATGACAAATATGCCCCTGAAGGGACTTGCCTGACCCGGTTCCTTGCCGCCTAAGTGCCGCACCCTGTTCCTGTTTCGAGCAATAACAGGAGCAGAGAGCCTCTGCGCTGACAAACGTTTTACTTCTTGGTCAAGACTGTCAGGCATTTGTCACGCCTTTGTCAGGCTGACAGACGTAGCCGTAGAGCAGTGGGGGAGAGTCAAGGGATCAGGCTAGGTAAGTTTCTTTAGCGGCATATTTGGCATGCCTTTATAATGCAAAACTGGGGTTTGGGGGGGGGGTGCTCCGCATTGTATCTGTCTATCTATCTATCTATCTTTCTATCTATCTATCTATCTATCTATCTTTCTTATCTGTCTGTCTGTCTATCTTGTAAACACACTTTTTCCCACTGAAACAAGATTAATCATTGCATAATATCCTAACATTTATGTACAATAGAAACCATGTTACAAACCTTTTCTCCTTGTAGAATAGATGCAGTAACATCCTTTAAAGACAATTCTAGTCCTTGTCTGTACCTCAGACCATAATTTTGTAATTCAATTCTACCCTTTCTTGGCCAGTGTGTTAGATCTGAAGCATTATCTGTAGTCCACGGAGCCTGAAACATGAATGATCTATTTTAGTATATATTGTAGTATATTATAGGAATGGTCATACTACGTCATTATTAGCATCTATTTTTATATTTCTGTCAGGGTTACTGCCTGGTCACTGTTACCAACAAAAATAAAATTCCTGCAGTGCACCTTATTTTTTAAGGGCACTGCACGCTGGTATGTTTTAGAGGGCAAAAAGAGTAAGAGGAGCACACTACTGTTTTTATTTCACAATTTATTTGTGTATAAACATCAAAACGTTTCAGGGAGATTACTGCCCCCTTCCTCAGGTAGTAAGCTCCCCAAGGCCAGCACCAGTGTGCTAGATTGACTCTGGACTATTTGGATAGGTTTAAGTGGGGCAAACTAACAACTCATTTGCTCAGTTAAGGTTTTAACTGTGTTTTTGTAAGACATTTCAGGGCCTTTTTATATTTACCTCAGGTTCGATATCACAATATTCCTTCACTCTTTCCATTGAAACAGAGTTTGTTTCCACTTCAGTCGCACTATGGACCAATTCTTTCAAAGTATTTGTTAACTTTAAAGAAAAAAAATAGCATAATGTAAATGGGAAAACCTTTAAAGGTGCAGAAAATGTGCATAAGCTAATTACAGATTAATATGTTTCCGTTTCCAGCTATCGCTTACCTATGCTGTGCAGTATCAGTATCAGTATTTTTTGCTGCAGTCAGTAATTTTTCATAATAAATAAAGGAAAATACTGACATTGACCCTTTATATATACTACCTTTTTTACACTGTGCATAGTCACTGATATTGTCTAAGCATAAGAACCATATTGTTGGTTTGACTACACCATGAATCATCTCAGGAAATCACTCCTAAAAAATGAAGTATTGAGTTGCTGTGTTAACTATGACATAAATATAACAGACTAATGAGAACATAATTAGTTTCTTTAACAAATGTCTTCCTCCACAGAAAAATGTTTAATGAGCAGAAACAAATTTTTTGTACACTGCCTGAAATTGTCTTTTCATTATTGATTTGTTTGGTTTTATTTTTCATTTTGTTATTTATGGATATGAACATCATAATGTAGACTGGATACCCGTAATGAGCTGACCACAGCAAGACCAACAATTCCAGGAGTAATACTGTCTCTGAATAGTACACCAACAATAGACACTGTAAAGACGATGAAATTACTGAGGAAGTCACATCGAGTACTCAGCCACCTGCAAAATATAAAACAAGAGGAAAAGGCAACAAAGATATACAAACATAACATTTAACCATAGACATTTATAGGGCTATGCACAGAGAGCTGTTGTCGCTCTCTATTACTTCCTATAGGCAATGCACTGAGCCAATAGCAGCTCTCAGTGCATAGCGAATGGGGTTTAACCATTCCGAATCTTTAACACAAGCTATCTGTTTTTGTCTTAAAGAGCCGTTATCGGCTTGGTACATACCTTGTGGTGGTTGCGCGACACAGTTTTTGCATACTGCCACAAACACTTTAAATTATGTCTTAAAGTCAAATTAGCCCTTGGTACATGGGTTAACGTGACTTTAAGACAGAAAAAGCCATTTACGTACATAGTCCTATTAGCTTCTGTTCCTGCCTAATGAATTTACGGAGCAATTCTATATCGGTTAGTATCTGCGATTTCTGTCCAGTGCCCATGCTAACCTGTTTATGGTGATTTAATGGGATTTAAAGCAGCATTCGTTCATGTGCTAGGACCAGATGTTTTTAGATTTTACATTTATACACCAAAAATAATGGCAGAAATTACATAAAGGTGTTTTATGCAGATTGGCATTCCCTTGGTGTGGTTGGAAGGCTTTTTCATTCTTGTGACTACAATGATGTATACTGAAACCACTTTGTTTATAATATACAAAAACACACAGATACAATAGTATCTTTTCTTGTTTGTAAGAGTTTTATGCTTCAGTTTTAATGAGAAGAAATGTAGGTGTTAAATACATGCAAAGGATAATGTGGAAATCAGAATCCAAGATATTTAAAGAAAATTAAAAGGTCGACAATTACGTGCAGCATATAAAAATAACATAAGGCTTATTTAGTTTAATTAACAGATTGCGCATAAGAAGTAAACTTACGTGTGGTTCAGTTCCGGTCTTTTAAACAACTGATCGTGCGTAAGTTTGCAAAAGAAGTAGAGGAAAAAAAGAACCACACGAATAACAACAGTGAAGGGGAAAGCAGACAGGAGGAAGAACATGGTCATCCCATATGTAGCAGGGGTCTCCGAGAATTAAGAAGAATTTTCAAAAAACATCGTATCCCGTGTCTGCTTTAAAACCGAACAACACACTGAGGCAGCAATTGGTACATCCGAAAGACCCTACCAAAACACAAGAAAAGCGACATCATATATGCAGTGCAGTGCAGTGAAGAATGCTCTGATTTGTATGTGGGGGAGACCAAACAGCAACTGCATCAACGTATGGCCAGCACAGAAGAGCCAATTCCTCGGTCAGGACTCAGCCGTGTATCTACATCTTAAGGATAAAGGACATACCTTTGAAGATCGTAATGTTATATACTGGCGAAGGAACGTGACTGGTTCAAGAGAGGTGTTAAGGAGGCCATTTATGTGAAAATAAAGACCAAGCCTAAATAGAGGTGGGGGGGTTCGACACCAACTGTCTGCCATGTACAATGCTGTTTTAACACCTTACTCTGGGCGTTCCTATAACACTCTTAGCCACTATCTAATCACACACATCCCCTTAACCCTGGCTGTGATACTAATTGGGATTTTCCAGGGTACATAATTGCCACAGATTCTTGTACAAGTCATTCTGAATTGAGAAAGCCAGTCGATGACTAGCGAAACGTCTTCAAGAACTACATTTCAAGTCCAGTTGATCTAATTGAATACAACAGATATACCATGACCTGGATGAATGAGAACCTTCACAGCAAGCCGATAGGAAATACAGTGCTACAGAAGAAATTATGATTTACACACAGTTGGATCTTTTTAAAGGAATACAAGCTTTATTTTTATTTTTATTTTTTATTATGGATTCAAATGACTTTTTATTTTATTGGACATTACATTTATTCTCTTTTATTTCTAAACATTGTGGTTTCATGGCGACAGTCAGTGTTAAAAGTTTTCCCAAGGCGCCGAACCAGAAATAAAGGAACATTTTGAAAGGAAGGAAAAACTCCGGCTTCTAAGGTTGTAATACCCCCTATTGTTCTTAATTATGTGACACATTTTTAGTTTTGTTCCCCTAGGGTTTGTCCCATCTACAAAAGAATGAGAATTTTAGTCATCAAAAGTATTGCTATTCATGGGAATCCACAAGGAAATGCACAGAGATTAGAACCATCGCTATGGTATTTGGAATTCATTATCTGTGACAATCTTTGAAGGGACATTTTTTCTTGAATGTTTTGCTAGAACCAAAAAGTGTATAACACAAAAATCAAATAATGCCAAACCTGGTATAACCAGGAAGCCGATAGGAAAAACTTGTGGATATCCAGACTGGGCCTTTGTCAAAAGAAGTAGAAGGAAAGAAAAGAACACGAATAGGAATACGTTGATGCAGTTGCTGTTTGGTCTCCCCCACATACAAATCAGAGCATTCTTCACTGCACTGCACTGCATATATATGTCGCTTTTCTTGTGTTTTGGTATTGGGTCTTTCGGATGTACCAATTGCTGCCCAGTGTGTTGTTCGGTTTAAAGCAGACAGGGATACGATGTTTTTTGAAAATTCTTCTAATTTCTCGGAGACCCCTGCTACATATGGGATGACCATGTTCTTCCTCCTGTCTTGCTTTTCCCCTTCACTGTTGTTATTCGTGTCTTTTCTTTCTTCTACTTCTTTGAAAAAGGCCCAGTCTGGATATCCACAAGTTTTTCCTATCGGCTTCCTATGGAGTGTTTCAGTAATAGAAGCATTGTAAAGCAGAAGGTACATACTTACAGCTGAATTGTTTGTGAAGATACTTATTATTCCTACTAGGGATTCTTTCCAAGCTCAGTTCCAGTTCTACAAGTTATACATTCTAGTAATGGGTATTTTCCCTACAATGTGCAACATAAAATAGGGGATGATGTTCTGATAGATAGTTCTGATGTAGTATACTAGCTTTTAGGGATAATGTTCTATAGAAAGTAAATTTTCAAATCAATTTTACATACAGTCCCAGTGGGCAGGGTGGAGAGGAGGGGTGTTTTGGGGCAGAGAGTTTTGGGGTGCGTGGCAGTTAACAGCCATTCCTAGGATGGGATTTCAGGCTGACTGCGTGATTGGGAAATTTGGCCCTGCAGTGGGAACAATCCCACTCAAAAAGGGACGCCTAGCAACCATGGTCCCTCTCCTCTTGCAATTCTCAAAAATCTACAGGAGCAGTGAACTGTGGGGTATAAAACTAATTATACACATGGTAAAGTGTCACACGATGTGTACCTGGTATATTTTGGGGGGAGTCCTCACCTTCTTACTGCTCCGTTTGATGACCACACCTATTGTATGAAAAGGGACTCTGTGTAAGTCATAAACAGCACGTGTTGCAGTAGATACACTGCTTGGCGTCCCTTCTTCATTAAACGTTTTGTGGCTATAAACTAATTGTTTTACTGTCTGCAAGTTTGACAGATGAAAGTGCTCGACAGAAACTCGCCTGTTCTATTCAGAGAATTATAGTGGACAGATATATGTATAGAAATTGTGTACATGCAGAGTAATGGCATATATGGTATATATATATATATATATATACCATATATATTACTATCTCCTCTAGTGCACTATATTTATATTTATACATCTCCTCTAGTGCCCTATATTATATATGTTACTGTCTCCTCTAGTGCCTATATTTATATATGTTACTTCTCCTCTAGTGCCCTATATTATATATGTACTGTCTCTCTAGTGCCCTATATTATATATGTTAGCCTCCTCTAGTTCCCTATATTTATATATGTTACTGTCTCCTCTAGTGCCCTATATTATTATGTTACTGCTCTCTAGTGCCCATATTATATATGTTACTGTCTCCTCTAGTGCCCTATATTTATATGTTACTGTCTCCTCTAGTGCCCTATATTTATATATGTTACTGTCTCCTCTAGTGCCCTATATTTATATATGTTACTGTCTCCTCTAGTTCCCTATATTTATATATGTTACTGTCTCCTCTAGTGCCCTATATTTATATATATATTACTGCTCTCTAGTGCCCAATATTTATATATGTTACTGTCTCTTAGTGCCCTATATTATATATGTTACTGTCTCCTCTAGTTCCTATATTTATATATGTTACTGTCTCTCTAGTGCATATATTTATATATTACTGCCTCCTCTAGTGCCCAATATTTATATATGTACTGCTCCTCTAGTGCCCTATTTTATATATGTTACTGTCTCCTCTAGTTCTTGATTAAGATATACAGAATGTAGACAATATGTTAAATGTCCATGAACAAACATTTCGATAACCCTCAAATGTAGCTTTTCGAATTTGGTAACCTTGAATGTAGCCTTCGATTCGGGAACCCTCAAAAGTAGCCTTCGAATACAGTAACCATCAAATGTAGCCTTCGCTTTCAGTAACCCTCAATGTATCATTCGGTAACCCCGAATGTAGTGTTCGATTTCTGTAACGCTCGAATGTAGCCTTAGATTTTATAAACCTCGAAGTGGGTAACTCTTAATTTCACCTATAAACCTGGAATTTAGCAAAAACTTCTGCAAAAAACCTGATAATTGCCCAATCGTGGGGAAAGTTACAGGGAGATTCAATATATATGGATATGCTACTTACTACAATAACAGATGAAATGAGATTAAGTCTTGTATTGCATCATGGGATCGCGGAAAGGTAAGACTTCCACTACAAGGTAGCACAAAACTAAAACAAATGGGGTTTTGTATCGGTTGCACAGCGGTATTTCCAAAAACATTTAGAAATGGTTCTGTGCCCTAAAATTCATGTAAAAAAAATTGTTGGTTAACGTGGGTTTTAGATGGATTTCCCCCGTATAAATCTCCCTATTAGTGTTTAACAAGTTTCCCAGGTGCCAGAACAATTACAGCAAGTTACCATTGCTATTTTATCTGTACTTTATCAGAACTTTCAAACTAATTCTCCCATTGACTTTAATGGGTTGTTTTCGAACTTCCAAACTTTTACTGAAGTGTGGAAGTCAGCTATCTCTAATGCAAACGGACCGGCACTCAAAAACGACAACGCAAACACCATAGTAGGACCTAGTCCTAAGTTAGTAACATAGTGATGAACTAGCAACTTAAACTTTAATTCCAATTATGTTAAAAATAAATATTGTAAGCATTTAATACTGTATTTATAATATAAAGTAAATAGTAACTACCTCTTCAATAAACATATTTACAATAAAAATTGTAATGAACTTGCCTATGTTTTACTGACACTGAACTAAATGGAGTATTATTAGTAATTTGCTGAGGGCTGCTTCACTCTTCCCACACAGATACTATTTTTAACTGCCAGTGTAAGGATTTTTGTGGGCTGTGTGTAGACTTTTTTTTACGTAGCGCTTTGTGAAAATGGTTTTGTTGCAGGATTATGACATCTCCTCATCTACCCACAGAGTATATCATCATTTATAAAGATATGTAACATAAAAAAAACATTAGTTAGTGGCAAGTTTTGGTTCAAAGTTAAGTTGACTAAAACATTTTCTTCTATTCGCCCCCCACAGCTTACTTATTGCTTTAAACTTGCTGGCTTCCTCCTCCTGAATAATGGCATCTGCAGCTCTGCCCAGACGAAATCTCCTGCTCCTTCCAGCTTCCTTGGTCTCCCAAGGTGCAATGCGCACATCAATGCGACCGTGTGGCGTGTGTGATATCATTGCGCTGCACCATGTTTGGTTACGGCATGATGATGTCACACACATGCGCAATTTAACGTCATGACGCAGCAACCGTGTAGTGCTTTTGCAACCGGTACCACACTTTTTTCACCCTCCATGACTCTCCGCATGTTCGGCAAAGTTGCATTCCCATTGTTTCCGGACTGGTGAACACAGCGTACGATTCCGATTCGTGGGTCGCTGATTGTGCAGCACGTGTTCATTACCATTGTAAGCAACAGTTCAAGCCCCCAGTTCTCACACCACCCGTTCTGCAGCACAGAAGAGCCAATTCCTCGGGTCAGGACTCAGCCGTGTATCTACATCTTAAGGATAAAGGACATACCTTTGAAGATCGTAATGTTAATATACTGGCGAAGGAACGTGACTGGTTCAAGAGAGGTGTTAAGGAGGCCATTTATGTGAAAATAAAGAAACCAAGCCTAAATAGAGGTGGGGGGGTTCGACACCAACTGTCTGCCATGTACAATGCTGTTTTAACACCTTACTCTGGGCGTTCCTATAACACCTCTTAGCCACTATCTAATCACACCCTTAACACCTGGCTGTGATATGCTAATTGGGATTTTCCAGGGTACATAATTGCCACAGATTCTTGTACAAGTCATTCTGAATTGAGAAAGCCATAGTATCTTTTCTTGTTTGTAAGAGTTTTATGCTTCAGTTTTAATGAGAAGAAATGTAGGTGTTAAATACATGCAAAGGATAATGTGGAAATCAGAATCCAAGATATTTAAAGAAAATTAAAAGGTCGACAATTACGTGCAGCATATAAAAATAACATAAGGCTTATTTAGTTTAATTAACAGATTGCGCATAAGAAGTAAACTTACGTGTGGTTCAGTTCCGGTCTTTTAAACAACTGATCGTGCGTAAGTTTGCTTAAAGAGGTTGGTTTTTGGGCTTGTGGGGGGCCCTAATACCGTCCAGGCCCCCCCGGTCGCGGGAGTGGCGGGGGCGGTAGTTACGCCACTGCCTTCCCTATCGATTTAAAGGAATAATTCACTCCCAAAGTGAACTTTTCCTTTAATGTATTGATTGAAGAACGGGAGGTAATGCATGGTTCCTTAAAGGACAATTATACTCACCTTCCCTCCGCTCCTTGTCCTTAGTCTGTGCTTACTACCCAGGGTGAGGACCTGAACTGCTAGGTCATCACCCATGGATTTGCTTAACTTTCTGTATTTACTTACTTACACGCTGCTCCAGTAAGCTCCACCGCCTCCTCTCCTTGCACGACGAGGCCAATAGGAAGGCATGCTTGTTGCAGAGCATGTCTTCCTATTGGCCTCATCGCCAATGGGGAGGGGGGTCGGGGCTCACCGGAGCAGCGTGTAAGTAAGTTAATGCAGTAAGTTAAGCGAACCCAGGGGTGAGGACCTAGTGGTTCAGGTACTCACCCTGGGTAGAAAGTACTGACTAAGGACGAGGAGCTGAGGGAAGGTGTGTATGATTGTCCTTTAAGGAGCCATGCATTACCTCCCGTTCTTCAATCAATAACTCAGGAGCCAGGGATGAAGGTAGGTGGATTTCACGCAATCCACCGCTGCAGATCTTCAAATCTCTGACCGCTTCCTATCCTAATTACTGGTATTATTGCATATAGTTCTTATTTATCCTGGGATCCAGTACAATTGACATTTTGGAGTATGGAAGGATTTTTTTTTCTCCTTCATGCTGTGGTTATTTTTTTGCCTTTTTCTGGATTGTTAGTTAGGCACAGGTTAAAAAGGTTGGACAACATGGAAGTATATCTTTATTCAAACCAAATATTATGTAACTATGTACTGTACATTGATGGCAGTTTCTAGTTAAGGTAATCTATAGTGAGACTTACCTGTTGGCCACAAAGTTGCAGAAGTAAAAGCGATGGTTCATATTAAGGCGCAAACTATTCTCTTGAATGAAACGCTGTTGTTCTCTGAAGGCTCTGATCACACTTACTCCTTGCAGAGTTTCAGTTAAATGAGTAAACAGGGGGGATTTACTGACTGAATCCAGGCGTTTCAGCTGACGAGAGGGTAGCTACATAAAATCTCTTAATGAAAAAAAAAATTGTTAGTCATTTTAACTTCATTTTTTCATTTTTAAAAAAGCACTGAGTTAGACATGGGCTATTAAAGTGTATGCTATTTATTAGTCTGACAGCTTCTGAGGAATCCATATTCTGTGGAACATGTTTTTGTTTGATTCTCATTATCCTGCAATTAACATACAGAGGAAAAGGAAGGGCAGGCAGTGTAATTTAGGTGGGCACAGTAAATTTATAGGCCTCAGCTTGGCCACCCTAACCTACCACTTATATTTTCATTAGCATATTACAAGAGGTTAATGCAACACTTACTTGCAGAAAGAAGTACAGCAAGCCCAGAGTATAAAGGCTACAGCAGCAAGGGTGTGGCTATTGCAATGACCAGCAAAATATCCAGTACAGTTAGTATCACCATAATGAACACCAATAATACTTGAGGAAGTATATTATCTATGACGTCCATTTCCTTGGCAAATCTGTTTGTCAAATTTCCACTTGGAGTTCGCTCAAAGAAACTTAGTGGGCACCTTAGGATACTGTAAAGAAGCTTGGAGTGAAGTTGGCTGGAAACTGATACTCCACCAATTATAATGGTGGCAGATGCAGCAAAAATGGCCATTGCTATGTAAAAAGGAAAGTGTAAGATTATACGGTATAAATAAAAAGTACAAACACATATATATATATATATTATATATATAGTTTTATTAAAACATCAATGTTTTTCCACACCAATCATTACAAATTATTCCCTAGGCTGCATTTATTGTGAAATCAGCACTTTCCATTCCATTTTATTGGTAATATACAGGAGAGAAAGTTGTCACAAACTAAAATTCACTCTGTCCTGTCTCACTGATTGATAGTTTTTACTCTCCCTAACTGGCTGAATAATCAGTTGGTTGCACTTGTTTAAAGCCCAAAAATGTTTTTAAAAAAATTGTGATGTATAGTACCAATAATTTACTTATTTGTAATATATTTCTTTTAAGTAGTATTATAATAAGTATAATACATTTTGTACATGCTAATTTGCCACCATCACAGCCAGACCTTTCCTTCTGTATATCAGCATCATGTAAACAAGGAACATGGCAGAACAGCGCTTTCAATAGAGCTGTGTGACATTAACACTTCAGTTCCATTGGACAGTCTGGAACTAAGTATCTCCGGGGTGCTCTATTTCTGTCAAATGTTGCATTAAAAGGGCATGGCCACCACACTACTATATTTCCTTGTTGGTTTAGAGCAAATATACAAAGCTTTCCAACTCACCTTGAGTTATTCCTAGAAAGCTGTATACACCCAGCCGCATGCTTGTGTGTAGCTGTGTTCCATTTACTGGTGGATCATCTGCCCACAAAGCGATCCAGTAATTATAGCCCAGAGAAACCATTTGTTGAATCATGAACAACAAAGCACTTGTGCTCAAATACCATTTCCCCATTATTTTGAAGTATTCAACATATACGGAAAGCTTGACCTACAAGTTAATAGAGAACAAGGTGAAATTTCACTAACGCAGCGAGCAAGGCAATTGGTAAGGGGAGTCTGGGAAAGGCAAAATATTAAGACTTATAGTGCAGGGAGTTAGGAGTAATTATTCCTACCTCTTAATATTGTTTCTTTGCGGAGTGCCAGCAAAAAGACAACTGCCAAATGCACTTCCGATTATACATCTGTCAGGCTTTCATCATGAAAACAGGGTTTACAGAAGCCAGTTTTATTCATGCTGGTGCTCCTCAGTGAAACGATATTGGGAGAAAGGAATAATCAATCCTACCTCCCTATCCAGTACTTTTCATTTTTAGTTTAATATTAAATAGATAGATAAATACGATGGCACTCCAGCTTTAATGACAATCGCCCGGGTGCAAAAACTCAAAAGTTCACATGTAACTTCTGCCAAAACCTGCACACCACAGGTTCTCTTCATTAAACCCCCTTTATTGGTTTAACACTGTTGACACGTTTAGCTCACTTGTGATATTGTATATACATACAATATCATATATCTACACATTACTTGCAAATCGTAATTGTAGTAAAAAAGGTTAGAAGTTAGGACCTTCCAGACTGGGGTTACCTTGACGTGGTTGGAAGGCTTTTCATTCATGTGATCACAGTAATTTATACTAAAACCCTTTGTTTATAATGCATGCTAGTGTGATAATATGATATTGTATGGGCCTGGAATATGCATTGATTATCGATTTTATTTTTTACGTTTGTGTGTATATATATATATATATATATATACATTGTTTTGATGTTGCACCAGGGCATTGAACAAGATTGCAGTGTAGTGCTATCTATGGAGGATTTATATATTAATAATATTCCAGTGTAATAAAGATAAAAACATGACCAGAAAAAAAAGATGACCAGATATCCCAAACATTACAAGAAGCATGGGCTTAATTGCATTTATTGTAATATTAGCACTACACATTCCATTTTGTTGGTAATATAGAGCACAGAAAATTGCCACATTTGCAATAATAAGCAAATATGATTGGGTACTGTATAACCATGTATACCAGCATTGAAAAATTGACCAATCAGAATCGGATTAGGACTTTTCAAACCTAATAAAAGCTGCAATCCTCTGCGAGCTCAGAAGTCATCATAATAGATGGCAGAAGACGAAGAGTGGCAACATCGGCTCTGCTGAGCCACGGTGCCAGCAGGCTCACTGGTAGCTGCAGTGAGCCCGCCTGGCATCTGCCACTTCAGTCCCAAAAGGCACTTGTAATGCCCCCGCTGGAGGGTCCCCCGCTGGGAGGGCTGCTGGGAAGGGTCATGCGGCGGGTGGTTGTGCGAGGTGGTCGTGCCTCCCGTGGTGGATGTGACCACCCACGGCGAGGTGGGCGTACACCCCCGATCCCCAGCGATCTTGACCATTTTCACCACCTTGAAGGTGACAAAGTGAAACGGCTAAGATAAATAGAAGCGAGCAGTAACGGTGCGTGTTAACGAGGCGTAAACTTTTTGCGCCAGGTTTCACACCTTTATAAATCGCTTTAATAGCGATTTTGGCAAAAACAGCGGAAAACTTGACCGAGAAAAGTTAATAATATAAATTTGCCCCTATGAATCTTGTCTGTGACTAGATATGCTTTCCCCTCAATGGAGAGACACATTTATCTTTTAGTTTACATTTATATTACAACATTGGATAGTTTGTATTACAGCTTTAGTTTGTCTTTAGGTGCTGCAATATTAGTGAATTTAAATTTTTTCTACTTGATCAATGAAAAGATATAGAAAAAACTACTCTTGTTGATTTACCCTGCCTCAGTGCCACCTCTGCCTCAGTCAGTTTTCCTCATCCTTGTTTATATTGGTTGTATTCTCAGCTTCATGATCAATGCCATTCCTGTAAGTTAAAAACAGATAAATCCAGGGATTATTAAAGGGCAGTCCAGCCCCAAAATGAAAACTACATACGGGTAAATCACCCCCAAAACCCTAAACGGTAATAGTTTGAAACCTGAAATATATAAGTCTAAGCTGAAATCCTGCACAATGTCCTGTTACCCCTGTTTCTGCTTCCTGGTTCTTCCAGTTAGCAACTGTCAGTTATGGATTTGACAGTTGGCATCACAGCCAATGACTGAATGTTAATCCCCTGTCTGCCTCTTCTGAGCATGCCCAGGCTCATACAGGTTTCTAAATTGCTCAGTTTCCATGAGGCATCCAGAAGCATAGCAGGCATACAGTAATAAATAATAAGACAAAGTATGATATATCAACATTTTAAAGAGGCCATTCTTTCTAAAAGATGTTATTATGAGGATGGAGTTGTCCTTTATGGGAATTGCTATAGATTATTATATTAATGGGAATTAGCTGTATATTACCTTGCTGAAGATCCTCTATTCATGCTTATTGGCCCTTTAAATTGCCTTTGCATCCCATGAGAGTATCTAAAATGATTGATACTTTATCTAAGTATATACAGTATGCTTACATTCATTATTAATTAAATTTGTCATAAGATTACCATGTTTACACATAAACATACTACGATTACACACATAATCCCACTTTGTGTTTGTAAGTTCTGTTGGTTACTGGAATTAAATAATAGATCCCTAAAGATAATTTAAGCTGGGGAACAGACTACTGTTTGGTAGTAAATACACCATAACATGTTATAACCAAAAATGCAGAAGAGCAGCCATGAATCAGTAGTCACCGGGCAGTGCTAACCTCATAATAGATTAAGACACTATGTAAATGTATAATATACTGAGAATCAAAAATAGACACTAAACAATCTATGTAACACATTAGATATTTGGGGAATGTTTGGTGGTCCCCTAATCCACCCCCAATAGAGAAAAACGGGCAATTTAGGGTTAGAACAGAGCTGGGCAAATTAAGGCCTGGGGGTTTCCTAGAGGAAAAATATATTAATTGATTGTCTCAGGCATTTATAAATATAAATTAATTTATATTTATTATGTTTTTTATTGCATTAGAAAATATTGGGATTATAAAAAAATGTAATAGATAGAATGGATCTAATTATGACACACACTACTGGTCCTTCTATTGAAGCTAATAATTATTAAACATACAAATATTATTTAAAAATCATGTTCAGAAAGATAAATGGGGTTGGGAGGTGATGACTATGTGCAACTTTGCCAGGGGGGGTGACATGCCCTTTAATCTCTTTTTATAATGAGAATTTGTTGACCTATTGGTCTGGTCCAGGTTTTTCATGCGGCCTGCTGGGAAAATGAATTGCCCACCCTGGGTTAGAAGATAATGATTGTTAATGTTTGTTTTAAAAAAAAAGAGGCGCTTTATAATTAATAGGACTGTAAAGTACTGGGAAAAGGTCCTGTATTTTAGGTCTATTATTACTTTAAAATACTCTGGTGGTAAAACCTTTATCGGTTTTCAGAATGTTACTGTACATCTACATGTCCTTTTTTATCTTTCATTGTATAGCAGCACAGGAAAATTATTCTAAACTGAATATATTTACCAGTAGAAAGAACTTACATTCTTTCTGGTCTTCTTCAAAATCTTTGCTATTCTCTGCATATGTGTGAAGGAAATCAGAGAAAGCTCCATTCTTCTGCAACAGCTCAGAATAGGTGCCCACTTCTGACACTCTTCCATTAGACACAACAATAATCATGTCCATTTGTGCAGAAACTAACGCCATGTGTAACAGAACACGCGTCTGAAAAAAATCCCAACAAATCCCAATTTATATAAGGATGCTTAAATTAAGTAAATTGTGCAAGTTTTTGCTATTGTTGATAAGCTTTTAATATTCCATGGCAGCAGAAGTTACAGGGGAAATTAGCACGACTCCAGTTTCCACACAAGTACTAACACCCTGGCAAAGGCAGAGAAGACAAATGTATTGTAGTGCATAATTGGCCCCACGTTGTTCCAATGGAACGTAACAAATTTTACATGCCACGCCAATAAGCTATGCAGGTTCTGACATCATGTACTTCACAGATATCGATCTGAGTGTCTGGCAGATTACAATGTTGGCTGTTCAAACAACCAGATAATCCAATGGACATAGCCACATCCTTAGAGACTGGTGTTCATACACTACAAAGTACAAATCCACATACTACACAGAGTGAACAGAGAGGAATCCTTCCCAAGGGACAAAGATAGCACATGGATAATTCATTTTAGATTAAACAACCTACTGTAACTTTATTTCAAACATCATTGAGTCACATACACAACATTAAAAAGATACATACAAAACATGGTATATTTAAATTGATCAGATATATGATAACATACAGTACATACCACCATACACAATATGTATAAAAGATCATTTATTACAAATATACTGTACACATATTAGTATTTATGGAATGTATATGTATTACACTTAAATAAAACTAAATTCATAATCTTCTAAAAAATGAATAAATAACCGCAATAGATAATTTAAAAGAGGTAAGAAGCCTACATATTATGACCTTGTATGTTCAAGCTTAAAATCACAAATGTTCATGCATTTCACACTGATGAGACTTTTAACCCCTGAACCTAAAATGAATCAGAAAGGAGGAACCTCTACCCATCCAAGATATATGATCCTATCTGTTCGTTCTATCATATCCTCCTTATCCCAGCAAAAAGTCAAATTAAAATTACAAGAGCTAAAGTATTCTTCTGCTAAGCACACAACAATATAACATTAGGACTGTGATGTTCACATATTGACTTATGAACTTAAATAGCCCAAAACTTGTTTCCAACTTAGTTTTGTGTCTTCTTATCTACACTTTATCTAGCTTTCTCTATAAATTGTTATTTGTCTTACATGTTATTTGTGGATTACATGTGTAAAATGTGTAAACTTACTTTGTTCTTGAGCAACCATTAGGTCCAATCACATGTTCAAACAAATTTGTCCCACATGAGCACAACAGCAGATAGTGGGTCATCAAGCAAGTAAGTGTCACAGTTCCTGTAGACGCTCGAGCAATGCTTATGCGCTGCTTTTGCCCCCCTGACAAGTTGACTCCCTAATTTAGAAAAAAAATGGCTTAGGACAGTTTGCCAGGACGCCAGGCCCAGTTATCTGTTTAACAATATGTTATTTCTTACTTTTTCTCCAATTTCTGTGCATTCACCCCCTGGTAAGATTTTTAGATCTGGCAGTAATTCACAGGCTTGAACAACACTATCATACACAATTCTTTTCCATTTTTCTTCCAAAGAGGATGTTTTCTTTAAAAGTTGCATTGGGAATCCAGGTTTCTTGAGGGATATAAGCAACAGAACCCTAAAGAAATAATGTTAAACATATGAAGACTATTTAATAAAAAAAAAAAGTACATTTTGTATATAAACTTGTTGTATATACACTTTGGCCCTCATTTACCCAGAGCTGCAATCCTTCGGGGTAATGTTTGTGCATGGGGTAATACTAAAATGGATTTAACCCCTGGGCGACTGGTTTACTTTCTTTTGTGATACCTGCACAACCGCTGCCAGTAATGTGTTAAACTTGCACTGACCGCTATTTGCTTAGAGCGAGTTTCCACTCAAAATCATTGCTGCGACCATCAGTAAATAAGCCCCTTTGTATTTAAATTGTACATTTGTGGAAGGAGGTATACATTTTGCAGGGGTTCTCTTGGTCTCCAGTACAAAAATAGCAAAAACCTTTCTCCTAAATTACATCGACAACTACTACAACCAATCATTTTAATATTTTAAAATGGTCAAAATTAAAACACCAATTTAGCTGGAAAACCAGTTAATGGGTATGTAACTGAAAACAATTACATAAATTAAAGGGTATCTCCACTGAATAACTAACTTGGGCCAATGAGTTTTATTGAAGAACGGGAGGTCAGGTAAAGAATTTTGTCTTACCTACCATTCTCAAAAAATGATTAGGAGCCAGGAGAGAAGGTTCAGAATTTACATGATCGCTTGCTTCCCCGGTGCATAGTCTGACGATCCCGACAGAGTCTGTCTTCTATACACTGTGCAAGGTAGCTCATAAAGACAGATTCAGAAGACACAACCCTTTACCTCCCATTCTTTAATAAAACTCATTGGCCCAACTTAATTTTTTTCAGTGGAGATGCCCTTTAATACATGTGAGTACACATTAGGTGTTGTGTTGTCTGCATGCTTTTAATCCAGTACTTGTTTTGTTCAGCTATGTATCTCCCCTCTCACTCTTAACCAAAGCCCTCCATACCAATTGTCACCTCTAACTGCATACAGTAGATATTTATGATAATAAGATACTTTATTGACAGCTTAAAGGGACGTTCAGTGCAAATACATATACTTTTCAAAAAAAAGAGCTTATTTTTCATCCCAATGACCTTAATCTGCCCATTCAGCACTTGGTCTGTGTATAAATAAATGCAACCAAAATACTGACTTCCTGTTTGCAGGACCCCTAGTAGAGATCGTTATGGTCTTGCCCTTGACCCAGTGCCTGGGTTGGTTCAGTTGCTCAGTAGAGATCTGAGCATGTTTGACCCATCCAACAGCCAATCAGTAGAAATTACTGTTAGGAATATTCCAAGGATGTGGTGTATCCTGGGAAGAAGACCCAGACGTTAGACCCTGAAATGTCAGCTCACTAATGTCAACAGCAGGGACACAGCAAAGGGTAGAGAGAATATGTAGAATAACTAAGAAGAAATTACACAAACTAACAATTTAAACAATATTGATCATTTCTACTGAACTGTCCCTTTAAGATACAATATCTTAAGAAACACATCACAAATCAACAAAATATGGTACAGTGGTGATTGGAAGAATTATAGTTTCCAATAAACGTCAAAAAAAACAAACAGTTAAGATACCTTTTAGGTAAAATATTATTTTGCGTGTACCAGTGCTAATATTCTTGATACGTTATACTATTTACTATGCACTGGCTGCTTTTTTAAGGGTATCTCAAACCCCCAAAGTAAAATTCCTGTAGTATAGGGTACCCCACCCACCGCCACCGCCAACCACCATGTAGTTTTCTATAAAAAGACTTAACAGTGTTCATTCCCTCGACTCACTGCTCCCGGGTCCTGCTTGATGGAAGCTGCATTCTGAAGTCAGAAAATCACAGACGCGGCTGCCGGCTATGCAGAGAGCCAATGGAATGCAGTCAGGAAGGTCTGTTTCTGGGGCTTATCCTAAGTTAACATGGTGGTTGGGGGTGGCTGGGTACCCTACACTACAGAAAAGGGGTTTAAAGCTAGGGGACAAAGCAGCCATGGAGGGATCCAGAGGGCGGGACGGAGGGGGGGCAGGCTCCCTTGCAAATAAATGCAGAGTCTTCTCAGAGGAGAAGGAAGAAGGGGACTGAAATGACTCACAGACACCTCCTATACTTCACTTTCTGGACTTTGAACAGGCACTGCAGGAGAACCATTTGGAGCAGGAGTAAGGTAGGATTTTTTTAACACTACACAGTGGTGCCAGTAAGGGTTTAAATTTTAGTTTTGGGGGTAGACATGCCCTTTAAGTTTCACTGGACCTTCAATGAACTTAATTGACTCCCACCTCACAAGAGGTCTTATGTATTAAGTTAATAATGAACTTATAAAAACTGCAATTAGTTATTACTGTGTTATTATATTCTCTGCATACCAGTCTTTATACCTTAAGAGACACATGCCTTCGTTTTCTTTATCTCCCCTGCAATGCAGACAGAAGTGATGTTTTCCACATCCAACCTTGCCAACAATTGCCACAGTGAGCCAACTGGGATTGTTATGTTGATGCTGTCAAAACAACAGACTGAATTAATAAATAGTAGAGATGCAATATCAACAATTTGATCTGATATTGACTTCTGCTACCCACAGAATCGTTGTTTTCCTTACCTGTGAAGACAAGGTGGCTCAGATGATGACCATGTGAAGGTGCCATGTCTTATTGTTATAGCATGCTCTACAAAAAAAAATATAAAGACCGCAGAAATTTCAGAATTCTGTTATTGTGCCTGCAAATTTTGAATAAATAAATAAATTTCTTACATAAAACATTTGACCAATTGCTTTGATAATGCACAAGTGGTTAGGTTTATTACTTTAAAGGTAACTTTCATGTAATGTTTATTCTGAGAATGGGGTTTTACTAGCCGTAGTTAGGGGGACGCTTATAAAATGCCCACAAATTGGCGACCTGCCTTCCTTTTGAAAGCAGCCTAATTGTCCTGTAAATTAAGATACACGTACATTTTGTGGCAAAAAAATATATTTTTTTCTGAAAGAATTAAAGCAACTCAAACTCCTGGGATTATATTATTGAAAGAAAAGTATAAATGTTGTATATTTTTCTACACTAAAAGGCTATGCAGTAAAATACACCCTTTATTAAAGTATCAGTTTAACAGTATTCTTGGCAGTACAGGACATTTGGTAAAGTTCAAAACACACGTCCGATTGGACAAATGATGGCCGACCTTAAAGCACATGCGCAAGGAACGACTGTTTCGCGAACGCATTTACACTTGTGAATATCATCCGCCGGATCCGCCAGTATCGGGGCTTAATCGTTACTGTGTGTACACTCGTTTCCCGAACGACGCGCGGCCGCCGAACAATCGGGTCGGCCGTACCTCGTCGGGAAAGTCCGAAAATTTCCATCGGCCCGCTAGACTCCCTATAGAGAGTCTAGCGCAGTGGATGAAAACACACAGTCCCGGGCGTTCTCCTTATGAAGTTCATAGGGAGAACGCTCGGGACTGTGTGTATGCAGATCTTTGAAAGATGGCAAGACACCTTTCAGAAATCTGTACTGTGTGTACCTAGCTAGCACTACTTCTAAATTATCATCTGGATAATGGACAATGGATAATGTAGTGATAGTGGTCCCCATTACATGTATCATTAATATTTCAAATAAATTAATAACAGATACATACTTGTTAGCGAAACATCTGTGTAAACACTTTCTGGGTCTAGTTCCTCGGCAGAGAAGAACTTTACAAAACGTTTCAGGGAAACGCTCTCAAAAAACAAAAGAATGGCATTTAATTAATATCAATAAATATGTTTCTAGACACTTTCTATTTATTTAACAGTATGTTTTGTACCTGTACAGAAACTGATCGCCAAAGGGACACATACGTAGAGGGATCCTGAGAATGTTAAGCAAGATTGGTGACAAAGCCTTCTCTGCATCCAGCACATTCTTCTAATCCAAAGCCAGAAAAACTCCAAATATGGTGAAGGACACCTATAATTAAATTTAAGAAATACCACCAGGGCAAGCATCAGAAGCAATGTCTTGGTTCCGGGCTAGATACCCCTAAACAGGGATAGGCAACCAGTAGTTCTCCAGATGTTTAAAAACTACAACTCCCAGCATTCTGTTACAAGGACTCTGTTGTTAGGAAATGCTGGGACTTGTAGTTTTCAAAAATTTGATTAATGGTGGTCCTGGAATAAATTATCCAATGAAAGGGTGCTCTATTGATGTTTATTTTTATTAATATATTATTTTACATAGAGACAAAAAAAAAGATTGTGATGGTCAATGTTTATTAGGAGAAAGTTCCCGGAGTAGCCTACCTGAAATAATAATAAGTTAAATAATAGATTCTCTGTCTTGCTAAGGATTTGGTGTTCAAATTATTAATATTAAATAAAAAGTATTATATAATACTAATTAATCAAAATATCCTAATTTATATAATACCAAATAAATATAATTCCTGTTTGGGCTAAATGGGGAGTTATTTTTCCCTTCCTCACACTTCGAATGTGCTAAGTTCCATCAGGCAGCAGCTGACTTTTGGCATCTATTATGGAACTGTCCAAAAATCACTAGATTTTGGTATAAGTTACAAGTACAAACTACCTATTAAATATACTACTATATCCTGTACCCCAAGAACCCGAGCTATGTATACTGGGAATTACGAAGAATAGAAACCTGAATAAATAGGAACTGATATTTATACAAGAGCTCTCTTCTATGCTAGAAGAGCCATAGTATTAACATATTAATAGCCCCACAACCCAAATTAGCGGGTTTAAAAAATATGATAACTCAAATACTTCCAAATTTAGAGAATAATACACATAAACAACGAAATCTCGATAAATTTAATAAATATGGTCTTGTTGGGACTCATGATGTAGCTAATGACTTGTAAAATATTAATTAAATCTTTAAATATTATATGAAATTTATTGAAAATGACCCATGGTTGCAACCCTTAGGGGAAACCACTCGTTTAACCACGTGTTTAATCCCATGTCTATAACAATACGTGAATGACACAGAATACACGTATACTCCCCCCCAGTTCATTATCCCTTCTTCCCTATCCTCCAGATAAACTCTTCAGGCGTTCAGATGAATCCAAAATATATGAAACATACTATATGACTGATATAATACTCATTTGCTAAGTGTTATAATACTGTAACGGATTATTGTTACTCAGACACCTTTTTCAAATAAAAAAAATGGTTAGTTATGTTCAGAGAATGCATACATATATTTGATTAAAAAAATTTATCTGTTTGGTAACCAATTGCTTATGAACCTGATTTCCATCTATGAAATTTAAAAAAAAATTCCTACCAGCCTATGCATTATTATATCTATATATACAGTACACTCTGTACACTATGGTGCCAGGCTGCAATATCTAGAGTCTTATATTTTTTCTACCAGTCATATAAAGTAATATACTTACCCTCTATTATCACAGAGTAACCCTATACATATTATTTTACCAACATAATAAAAGTCTGCATGTTATATTGCAAAAACTACCAAAGATAGCCTGTTCTACCACACAGGGCAGCCTAGTTTCACTATATAAGTGACACACCCAAAAATGCTCAGAGGGGACTCCCGATGAAAAGAAGCAACATGTAAGGCACCAGACTTATTCTTAAAAACGCTGGAAAGATTCAACTAATCTTACTGTAGCTTCTATGTATACACAGAGGCTCACAATTCTGTACAGTATACTGTATGTGCACATGCCTAAAATCAGAAAACAATACGCAGATAACCTTCAACACATGCAAAAAGAATTGTGCAAAGGCAAATAGGGCACTGTATGATTATAACATATGTACTTTTAGTTGACTGTTTTGTCATGAGATCTGTCTGTTCTTTCTATTATGTTACCTGTTCCTTTATTCAAAAGGGATGCACTAAACTACATTTCATAACATGTTAAATTAATATACCCGATTCATTGGATGTTTTTGCCACACTTTTTAATAGAATTAATCACTTGATCACACCATTGATTTTATATAAAATAAAAATACTTAATAAAAATAAATCAATTATTCAGCCGAGATAAGAAATGTTGTTTTTTGGCTACAAGTCTAGCAGCAGTGGCAGTCAGGGCAACCAATGAGCTGCGGGCCCCTGGACCTTACTTTGCCTGGGTCTGGCCTAGAACTTTATGACAATATAAATGCAAGGCTTAGACACATCCCAGAAATAGCAATAATCTTTAAAATGTGAAATGATCAGCAACCTGCGGTCACTTTACCAAAAATGGAGATGAAATGAACAAAGCTGCAGCTCCTGAAAACAGCAGAGCTCCGGTTTTTATAGCTTTCAACTCCACCAGTCTGAATACATCAACTTTCTCATGAAAGCATTTTCCCAGGCGTAAGTTTCAGGACCTTGATACCCTGAAGAATATCCGAAATAAGCTTTATGCGATTATCCTTCTGATTCATTTGTTGTTCCTTTGATTAGTAAAATAAATGAGAGAAATTATACAGCCCAACATTTCCTAAAATATTATCTTGCAGATCAAATGATCTGCATCTACACAGCAGTTGCACCATAGAAAAGATGAGGAGAACCAGGCAAATATTTCTAGGGTGATCCTATGTTTATTGCAAAACACAGCAAACATTTCGGCCCTGCAGGGAACCGGTCAGTTGTATCAGATGTATCTAAGTATCCACATCTACCCTGTAGACTAGTGATCCTCAGATGATCCAGAGTGATTAGTATAAGAAAGACAAGGAGTCTAGCAAGCCCAAAATCCCCTTCATGATGATACTACATCTATTGTACTTCAAGGTTAGAGGGCTTGAATTGCTGGGAGACCATAAAGTCCATGTTATCTCATGGGAGTGAAAAGTACATAGTAGTGAAAAAGAACACCAGGAAACTTATACTAAGATATACTGTAATCTAAAAGACATACTGTAAGTAAAGCTGTAAAGTAAAACAAGAAAATACAATAAGAAATAAAAATGAGGGCAGCTTATACAAAATGGATGCTATAATGGTAAGCTGTGTATAAAGCAAATGGCGATAATATGAACCCTTCAGGCCTGATGCCTTTATAAGGGTGTACCCTAAAATATTTGCCTGGTTCTCTGCATCTATGTGTCACTATATATACCAGCGAGGAGACGGCTTGGTGAAGGAGAGTCCAATCCATACCATCTTTTCTACACACGGCAGTTACATGATAGTATTCATTTTACTAACGTCCCACTTTGTGTAATCATTAATGAAATGAATTGTCCACTAATACTAATCGTAATTGTGTTGCCATTTCTGAAACATCTTTGTGCCTTTTTCTCCTTCCCTTATTACAACCAGCTTATTGCCATTAAAAAAAATTAAAAGCCAAGAGAGGCATACCGTACAAAGGAGAGCAAAATGGGATTGAACATTTACTAGGATTTATCTAATTATCTATACTCACCTAACTACTATTTATTTCATCTGTCAACACAGCAGTAATATTTATTAGATTTATGGCGAACAATTTCCTTTTCTTGTTTTTTTCTTAGTATAATATATTATATGTTAACACGGTATCTGCAGGTAACCAATGTAAACACACTTGGTTTAAGAAAAAGTTATTAAAACTTTTTTTTACCTGAACTTTTTTAAATAATCAGTCCAAGAACAGTCATGAATGGAAGATTCAAAATAAAAACAGCAACACCGGCAAGAACTGCTATGCCCATGGTCTTGGAAAATAATGGAGACTTGTCATTTGTACAGCTAGGGCAGTGATGGTGAACCTTTTAGAGGCCCAAACTGCCACCCAAACCCCCCTTTTTATTGCTATTGCCAACATGATCATTAACCAGAATAAGGAGTATTTAATTTAGAAAAAAACAACTCAAATAGACACAGACACAATACAGTAGATAATCGATTATAGATTACCTATTAACCTCTACATTACCACACAGGAGCTTGAGATCTAAAGCAGTGACCATTCACCCCTACATTATTAGACAGGAGTTTGAGATCCAAAACAGGGACTCAAGCAGATCTGTATGTTTATGCATGTGACCTCTCTCTGTTACAGACAGCCACTACACTTTCTCCCTGGCTTTCTAGTTAAAAACTCTAGTGAACTCTGCTGTGCATGAGTGCCCACAGAGAGGGCTCCAAGTCTCACCTCTAGCACACGTGCCATAGGTTCACCACCACTGAGCGAGGGCATACACCCCACACATTATAGATAATGCTGGATTTTTATTTGGAAAATACATGCAAAAATGTTTTTAATCACCAATCTGCTTGTCTGGTTGACACAGCAACTCCTTTTTTTAGAATAAAATCTATTTTATTAGGTTATTCCTCATAAGTAAAAACCTTATTTAATGCATTTAATGTAAAAAACTAACCTACTAAAGATGGCCCAACACACAGCAATGTGTGGCACCATGGGTGCTATGGGGTAAAAGGGAGTTAATTACAAATTTGTATTAATGGCACAGACACCCAATGCAATACATCTGGCGTTTCTTTTCTGCGCTACATGGTATCTTGAAAACAATGCATTTAAAAATAGCCGAGGTGCTCATCTTCCAGGTTCCCCACAATGCAGTATCATGTTAAGCGAACACTGCATTTCGGGAAAACGGAAGAGGAGGAGTAAGGAGGGTAAACCCTGCATCGCCCTGTTGATATTATAAAACAATGGTATCATGTGTAGGAGCTAACAGTAAACATACTGATATTCTGTTTTAGTTATTGGAAATTTTTGTACTCACTTACCAGAGTGCATGCAATCACGACTTTTTTGCGCAATAGTATGCACTCGGTTTAATGCATGACTGGCGGATCACAGTGCTGACACACACGTGTACTGGGCCTCAGCCTTAGTGTCTAGATCCTAACCATAGGTACTTAAAAGAGCTGTGCTAAGATCAGGTTCACTTCCATTATCCTAACCGCTGCACAATAGAATTATACATTGCACAGAACTGTTCTATGATAATGTTCACCCTTTTTTTCAACTTTCAGTTTTGCACCATGTTTTTTTATAACTGTACCAATTTAAAGGGTTTAAGTTGGATATGGTGTATGTTGGAGTAAACAATTATAGGGCCCATACACAAACAATCCTGGTTGTACGGTCGGTCGATAAAAGTTTTTCTGTTGCCGATTATAAAAGAATCGTACAACTTTCCATACACTGGGTTTGTTTGTCTATGGCCTCATAGGAGCTCGTAGGTTGGAGTAAATGTCACAGAAACTGAGGCCAGGGGAAAAAATGAAACAGGAGTAGGTGGGCTGGACAGGTGACAGGAGCTGGAGAGCTAGTTAATAATGACAGGCACAAGAGGTAAGAAAAAAATGACAAAAGACCTAGGTTGAAGTTGTGACATGAGAAAGAAAGCGCAAAAAAAAATTTGAGGAAAAAATTAACCAAGAGAGAGGGGTGGGAAAAAAGTGCCATAGGCACTGGATAGATGGGAGAAAAGAGACTTGCTTAGGGCACCAAAATGTCCAGAACAAGATTTTTTTTGTTGCGTTATGTACCTATATATGAGGTGAAAATGCCCTGTTAGTTTCTTGCTGTTTAATGTTACATGGCCTTACCATCTTAAATAAAGAATCATAATCATGTAACACCTTCATGGTTTTACTTGTTTGTTTAAGTTCTTTGTGCACCCCCACGATGTTTTGCATTTTTTAATTTGGAAATTACCACATTAATACCACAGTGACACCCATAATATTGTTTACAACAACAACAACTGTTAAGCTGATTTAAAGGGCAATTATACTTCCTCCCACCTAATTGTTAGGGACTTAACACATCTTCTCTGTACCAATGCATTGCAGTTGCCTTTGTGGCCCCGTCTGGCTCTGTCCCCTCAGACTAGATCTGACCTATGGGAAAATGCACTTTTTGTAGAGTAAATTAAAGCTGACTATGTTACCTGCCCACTAGTACATGGCCACAATGACTGTTAGTGGAGCAGACCACATTAATTTAAACATGCTGCCAAGTCCATTAGCTTTTGTACATCCGTAGAGATAAGGTTGACAATTTCACCAGCAGAGATTCCTTCCTACCAGCACTGGAAATTATTAGAGCCTATGGAAAAAATGTGACTTTAGACATCATCAAAAAATCTGTATTTAGGCCACACTTTAAACATATTCTTATTTCTGATACATTTATTATCTAACGGGGTTTCATCAGAGACAGAGTAATATTTCAGCTCCTACTTACATGCTGGTACTTGGTGGGTCAGGTGGACACCCCCTGAACCTAGGCGTTTTAGCGTGTACACTTAATCCTAGGCAAAATTCAAAAAAGGAAAACCACTCACCGTTCACAGCGTGTGGCCAGGGTGCTACCATGCCCCGGATCCCTCGCAGATCCATGTCCGGAATGGTGAACAGAAGAAAAAGGCGGGCTGTAGCTACCCAAAATGTAGACAAGTCCAAACGTAAAGTATGCAAAAACATCCTTTTATAACCAATTTAAGAACACAACTAAAAGCATTCCTGATGCGTTTCCTGTCGGGTATGACACTTCGTCAGAGGCAAAGCCCAGCTTTTCTTCTGTTTCTCCCTAATGGAAAAAATATACAAGATATAATTGTTGACAATAAAGTTATAATACACAAGTGAGTAAGAAACTAATGGTCGCACTCTCCTGCTTGAGCCTCAAACAGTAATGCCTGAGAGTTCCGTGCACGTGCACGTGCAAACGTTTTACTGTTGAGGCTCAACAGGAAAAAGTAAGGAAATCTCAGAGGGGCGGAGCTTAACATTCAGCAAACCAGTAACAAAATGTCAGCAACTTCCAAGGCACAAAGTTAGGTAAAACAAAAATATGGCAACGGTATTTTTAAGCTGCAGCTTACAAATGAACATAACTTGATTTTACAGTGCACTTATCCTTTAAACATAACATTTTCTCTTCAAAGGTACCACGTAAAAACAAAGAACATATGACAGAAGTGAAGAAAAGAAGCAGAAGAAAAGCAAAACAGATTCCAAATCCAAACAGAGAAGAAGCACAAAAAATTCATTGAACAACAGCAAAACATAAATACAATGAAACAAACAAATTCATGTATCATTGCTGCAGAATTACCTAGATACAATAAATGAAAAGAGAAAAAATACAAGACATACCACATAACGACTTAGATAATATTATATCAACATTTATAATGGCAGTAAGAAGAAAAGATCACACAGAATACGAGCCTCATACACTTAGATGCATTTTAGGAAGTTTAGACAGACACCTTAAGTCCCATAAATATCCACATCACATTTTACATGGATTACCAGATGACTTCCTACTAACTGGACAAACAATATCAGCTAAAATGAAATTCCTAAAAAAAAACAAGGGAAAGGCAACAAACCAAACAAAGCACAGCACTGACAGACAACGACATTAACACACTTTACACATCAGGAACACTTTTACTAGACAACCCAACATCACTATAAATTCAATATTCTTTCACATAGCCATACATACGCACTAAACAAAAGAACATACACTTAGAATGGGGGGGACATCACACAACACACAGAAACTACAGGGAACAGATACCTAGCATACCAGAAAGACAGACCAAAACAAGGACAGGAGAGAACCCAAAAGATACAAGACTTGAAAAGACCCGCATGTATGAATTCCCAACAATCCAGATAGGGACCCATTACTGCATACCTTAAATATAAAGAAAACGTCCAGAATCCATGTTAACCCCAGAATCCCCATTTTACCTAAATATATATTACAAAACTGATTACCCAAGATGGTACAGACAAATAAATTCGTATAAATAAAATTCGATCCATGTTAACAACTATGAAATTGACAGCTGCCCTACCAGAAGATAAAAAAAACAAATAACACAAAACCCCTCTACACGCAAACCATACAAAAACTAGTTGCACAAACACCCCCCCCCCATGAAATAATCAAATTTCTGGCCATTAAAACATATCAAACATTAACAACTATGCAACTATTACTGAACACAACAGCAACATATATCACATATATTAAATAGTAACTCAGCAATGTACCAATAAAGAACATAGAAACAAGAAACAACCAACCAACAACATCAACATACCATGATAAGACATAACATACAAACAAATAAAACACTACATACTATATTTGTGACAACTGTGCTTTTAATTAACTCACAAATATCAATAAATATTATACAAGCAAAACAATAACTCAACAAAAAGAATTCTGGAAACATCTGATTCTGACTAAATTACTATTAACATTTGAACAACGAATGTTTAAACATATATCTAAGATAGATTTTTATAATAGTTTAAAATGTTTAACAATTTTTTTTAATGTTATTTATAAAAAGAAAAAAACATTACATGCAACATTGCAATGAAAAACTAACAAACTTTGAAAAAAAAAAAGTTAAATAATTCTTTTCACCAGCTATTATCACTGTACTTATTAAAATAAAATAAGTACACCGAGGAGTTCCTGACCTGTATAAAAGTACATGTAAAAGTAATGTATATAAGTACACCAAGGAGTTCCCTGCCTGTATATGGTCAGGGAACTCGGTGGCATATAGCCTTATATTACACTGTAAGGGGCGCATTATCCCTTATATAATACACTAGCAAAAATACCCGCGCTACGCACGAGATGTATTGAAATAACGTTTTTAGTAAGAAAGCAATAATGTATCAAGATTGCTGTAATCACTCGGCACTTGATATATTAAAGAAAGACAATTCAATAAGCTTTACGATAATGCAATACTCATTAACTTTAATTTAATATTATATTTTTTATTCAACTATGAAATTTTGGTGAAAATAACCCCACCACCCTCCCCGTCCACCCCTAATACCCCCACTATTCCTCTCTGTCCACCCCCTCCAAACCCTTCCCCTTACATCTCAGCCAGTCCCCGCACACACCCTAAATTTTTGGTAAAATCGGTCCAGCGTTAGTGTGCAGGAGTTCAAAATTCTATTCCCCCCCCCATTCACCCCCCCCTAAAAAAATATGTTCGTTAACCTTTTACTGGTAAAGAAGTATATGCATACCAATTTGGTTGAAATCGGACAACCAGTCTGTGCAATGTCAGATACTCACCGTTACGGTGCAATGTCAGATACTCACCGTTACAGGTGGAATTTCGAAACGAAACCTGCTTAACTTTTGTAAGTAAGGTGCAATGAATGAGCCTGCCAATTTAAGCCGTGTGCCCCATGGCAAGTTGGAGAATTAGTGATGAGTGAGTGAGTGAGGGGCTTTGCCTTTTCAAAACGAAACCTGCTTAACTTTTGTAAGTAAGGTGCAATGAATGCCTGCCAAATTTAAGCCGTCTGCCTCCACGCAAGTTGGACAATTATTGATGAGTGAGTGGAGTGAGTGAGGGCTTTGCCTTTCGAAATGAAACCTGCTTAACATTTGTACTAAGGTGCAATGAATGAGCCTGCCAAATTTAGCCATCTGCCTCCACGGCAACTTGGAGAATTAGTGATGAGTGAGGCAAGTTGGAGAATTAGTGATGAGTGAGTGAGTGAGGCTTTGCCTTTCAAACGAAACCTGCTTAACTTTTTGTAAGTAAGGTGCAATGAATGTGCCTGCCAAATTTAAGCCGTCTGCCTCCACAGCAAGTTGGACAATTATGGATGAGGTGGAGTGAGTGAGGGCTTTGCCTTTTCGAATGAAACCTGCTTAACATTTGAAGTAAGGTCAATGATGAGCCTGCCAAATTAGCCATCTGCCTCCACGGCAACTTGGAGATTAAGTGATGAGTGAGGCAAGTTGGAGAATTAGTGATGAGTGAGTGAGTGAGTGAGTGAGGGCTTTGCCTTTTCGAAACAAAACCTGCTTAACTTTGTAAGTAAGGTGCAATGAATGAGCCTGCCAAATTTAAGCCGTCTGCCTCCACGGACAAGTTGGAGAATTGTGATGAGTAAGTGATGAGTGAGTGAGTGAGTGAGTGAGGGCTTTGCCTTTTCGAACGAAACCTGCTTAACTTTTGTAAGTAAGGTGCAATGAATGAGCCTGCCAAATTTAAGCCGTCTGCCTCCACGGCAAGTTGGAGAATTAGGTGATGAGTGAGGCAAGTTGCAGAATTAGTGATGAGTGAGTGAGTGAGTGAGTGAGGGCGGCAAGTTGGAGAATTAGTGATGAGTGAGTGAGTGAGGGCTTTGCCTTTTCGAAACGAAACATACTTAACTTTTGTAAGTAAGGTGCAATGAATCAGCCTGCCAAATTTAAGCCGTCTGCTCCACGCAAGTTGGAGAATTAGTGATGAGTGAGTGAGTGAGGGCTTTGCCTTTTCGAAACGAAACCTGCTTAGTTTGTAAGTAAGGTGCAATGAATGAGCCTGCCAAATTTAAGCCGTCTGCCTCCACGGCAACTTGAGATATTGATGAGTGAGGCAAGTTGGAGAATTAGTAGTGAGTGAGTGAGTGAGTGAGGGCTTTGCCTTTTCGAAACGAAACCTGCTTACTTTGTAAGTAAGGTGCAATGAATGAGCTGCCAATTTAAGCCATCTGCCTCCATGGCAGTTGGAGAGAAGTTAGTGATGAGTTAGTGATGAGTGAGTGAGTGGGGCTTTGCCTTTTGAAACGAACTGCTTAAGTTTTGTAAGTAAGGTGCAATGAATGAGCCTGCCAAATTAAAGCCGTCTGCCCTCACGACAAGTTGGCAAATTAGTGATGAGTTAGTGATGAGTGAGTGAGTGAGTGAGGGCATTGCCTTTTCGAAAACGAAACCTGCTTAACTTTTGAAGTAATTGCAATGAATGAGCCTGCCAATTTAAGCCGTCTGCCTCCACGGCAAGTTGGAATTAGTGATGATTTAGTGATGAGTGAGTGAGTGAGTGAGTGAGTGAAGGCTTTGCCTTTTCGAAACGAAACCTGGTTAACTTTTGTAAGTAAGGGGCAATCAATGAGCATGCCAAATTTAAGCCATCTGCCTCCATGGCAAGTTGGAGAATTTGATGATTTAGTGATGAGTGAGTGAGTGAGTGAGTGAGTGAGGGCTTTGCCTTTTCGAAACGAAACTGCTTAAGTTTGTAAGTAAGGGGCAATAATGAGCCTGCCAAATTTAAGCCGTCTGCCTCCACGGCAAGTTGGCAAATTAGTGATGAGTTAGTGATGAGTGAGTGAGTGAGTGAGTGAGTGAGGGCTTTGCTTCGAAACGAAACCTGCTAACTTTTGTAAGTAGGTGCAATGAATGGCCTGCCAAATTTAAGCCGTCTGCCTCCACGGCAAGTTGGAGAATTAGTGATGAGTTAGTGATGAGTGAGTTGAGTGAGTGAGTGAGTGAGGGCTTTGCCTTTTCGAAACGAAACCTGCTTAACTTTTTAAGTAAGGTGCAATGAATGAGCCTGCCAAATTTAAGCCGTCTGCCTCCACGGCACTGGAGAATTAGTGAAGAGTTAGTGATGAGTGAGTGAGTGAGTGAGTGAGTGAGGGCTTTGCCATTTCGAAACAAAACCTGCTTAACTTTTGTACGTAAGGTGCAATGAATGAGCCTGCCAAATTTAAGCCATCTGCCTCCATGGCAAGTGGAGAATTAGTGATGAGTTGTGATGAGTGAGTGATGAGTGAGTGGGGCTTTGCCTTTTCGAAACAAACCCTGCTTAACTTTTGTAGTAATGTGCAATGAATGAGCCTGCCAAATTTAAGCCGTCTGCCTCCACGGCAAGTTGGAGAATTAGTGATGAGTGAGTGAGTGAGGAGTGAGGAGGGCTTTGCCTTTATTAGTATAGATAAGTCTCTGGACTTTGAATGGGGAGGTGCAGGAATATAATGTTTAAAACCTCTCAACTACATAGTTAGGAGGTTTTTATAAGAATATATCTCACTGAACCTTCCCATTGACATTATACGCCTCTGCCTGGCTACAGAAATGAATTAAAAGGAACAAATTACTTAAAGGATAAGTGCACTATAAAACAGTTATGTTCATTTGGAAGCTGCAGCTTTAAAAAAACTGTTGCCATATTTATTTTTACTTATGCCCCTCCAGAGCCTACCTTTGTGCCTTGAAAGTTGCGACATTTGTTACTGGTTTGCTGAATGTTAAGCTCCACCCCTCTGAGATTTCCTCTGCTTTCTCCTGATGTGAGCCTCAAACAGTTATGTCCTCTGAGTTCCGTGCACGTGCCATGGAAATATCACGCAGAGGAAATATCAGAGGGGTGGAGCTTAACATTCAGCAAACCAGTAACAAGATGTCAGCAAGTTTCAAGGCCCAAAGCTAGGCTCGAAGGGGCATAGGTAAAAAATAAATATGGCAACAGTATTTTTAAGCTGCAGGCTTCCAAACGAACATAACTTGTTTTTATAGTGCACTTATATAAGATTTGAAATAAGTAGGAAAGCATAGCAAACCTTCTTTGGTTCCTGGTATTCACAGGGGTTAAAATCCTATAAATCCTCCTTTCAAAGTGTAAATCCTCCCTCGCTTGAAGTTCAGTCACTTCAAACATCTTCACTAAGCAGATAGCGCCGTGCCTTCTATAAGTCATAGGAAAGACGCGTGATCTCTGCTCCTGCTTTTAACCCCTGCGAATGCCAGCAGCTGAAAGGTTTGCAATGCTTTCTACTTTTTTTTCAAATTTAAGTAATCCTTTCTGTAGGCAGGCAGGAGAGAGAATCAAGTTGAATTTGTAGTTGTCAGTGGGAGAGTTTGGGACACTAGCAAAGCAGGAAAAACCATTTATTATTAAAAGTAATCACACCTTATGTATTATAGAAATAATATGCCCCCTTATAGTGTATATATAGGGATATATAATATATAAGGGATAGTACATAAGGATTAGTCGGCTGCAGGCCGGAGGGGTACAGGGCATGGAACTCTGAGGTGAAGTAAATCCTTATATTACGCTGTAGGTAGCGAATTATTTTTATAATACATAAGCCAGACAAAAAAAACAGCACAGACACACTCTACCCCTACCCATCACTGTCTCTCCCCCTCCCTGTATTAGTCATTTATATAAGAATAGAAATAGTTAATAACTATAAATTAGTAGTAATATAGAAATAGTTACTATAAATAGTTCTTATTGAAAAGAGAAAAAAATGGCCGAACATCGTCTGTCAATTAAAACAGGACGTCCAATATTAATGACTAATATGGGGAGGGGGAGAGACTGGGGTAGAGGCAGTGGAATACAGGAAGTCACTCAGTAACATCACTGAGAATATAAGGGATAATGCGCCCTGTAATATCCTTATATTATAATGTAAAGGGGTGAATTATTTCTTATATATCTGATTCCTTCACCCCATTCGCATTTTAAATTTAGCCTTGTCCCTATTCCCACCTTAATTAAAACCTCCCAAGCTACCTCCTGTAACTTGAACCCAGTAGAAAGGAACATCCCAGCCCAGCATCTTTGCAGTTAAACAAATCATTGTGTAGGAGTAGATAGGCATTGGTTATGAAGTGACAGGAGCAGCTCCAGCGGTTCCATTAGTGAAGTTAAACACTGCAAAAAATGCTGAGTCATTGTCCAGGCAGACACTGGAATAGGCGGAGCAGTGGCATATAAGAAAAATAAGAAACAAGTCACTTAGTAGCATAGCTGAGTGATTTTTATAAGATATATGCCACTGCAGTCCCCATTATAAAATATCACAACTTATGTAATATATGTGAATAACTGTAATAATAAGATATTAGAAGCATATAGAAGCACACAAAGCCGCAGGCCAAGTGCTTTTATACAGGAAACGGAACTCTGAGGTGAATTCTTATATCAATTTCATATATTATCTATAATTTAAGTAGAGGGTACGTATCAATTATATCTACCCCTTCCCCCTAATGCACAACTCACCCTGCTAGACAGTAAACTAACACCCCTCCCCTCTTTCCCTTCAGAATTCCTCACTACCTTAGTGTGTAGATTCCAGAAAAACCTTACTGTTTCAAGCATAGGGAACCCACCATAACAAACTATAGAAAGTATAGCGCATTCTGTATTCATTCCTTTTCTCCTCCTCATGCCTTAATCAGTTGGCTGCTATGTTCCTATCTCTGGGAAGCCGCGAGTTCCATCCGAGTGCACAGACCACATCGCACACGTATTAAGGAATGAGGTGGGATAGACCAAAGACCAGAATGTGGCTATATTTCTATACTTAGATACCGGTGCAGCTCTGGAGGATATCATGGCCATATATTTATGGAATATGGGGAAAGGGATGAGCTGGGGTAAAGCACTTCACTTCCTGTTTATATTGGCATGCTATTACGTAGTAGCCTGCCAATTATTTGTATATTACTGGACAGTTGGGTCCCATAGGATCAATTAAGGGGGTAGATTATAACGTTTTTTAAAGTCAACTCCGATTGTCCCTGCCCTTTAAAAAGCACTTGGCCCTGCGTCTTAGGGCTTTTATATGGTAGGGAACTCCTCTGTGCTTATTTATATATGTAAGTACAGTAAGGATCCACTAGCCGTGGTAAAAGGAACTCAGAACACAACTGCTTACTGTTGCATAAAATCCTTTATTGGTATCTGCCAATGAGGATTTTATGTTTCCTTCTTGTACCGGCTATGTTTGATCCTTACTTTACTAACCTTGGATTGTCTAGCCTTGCAAAGGCTCTGGGCTGCTGGCACCCAGCCACCGATGGAGGATAAGCCTATAGTTTACTTACATCCAACATGTGCAGTGATATGAGGTGGAGGGTTCCAGGCAATTCGCCACCCGACACTTAGCTATATTAGTAAGAACATAGTATTTGTTCATTACCATTGTGCGGGTTGAGCCCTTAATGTTCTTATCTAATACTTTTAATTTTATGTATATATGTATAAAAAACAATTATCAATAAAAAAGTATTTACACATCATTGTTTTTCATTTTATTATTTTGGTTTTGGTATTGCTAGAAAGTTTTTGGTAAGAAAGAGGTATAGAGAAGAAAAGTGTTGGAAGCCTGGGGGAAAGGAGGAAGGGGGGGGGAGAGGAGCACACTTGGTAAGTGGTAGAATTCCTTTAGCTTTATATAAAGGGAAAACCAGGCTCCTAAACTCATTATTTTGTAAGGGCATTTCCTGCAGTGTTTTAAAAATTTGTAGTAAGCAATGACTAATTGTCCATTACTTTTGTCATAAAGGTCTAGGGACATCCTGAGGACAATGTATGTGCGCATTTTCGGTGAGCTAGTGTGGGGTGTCGTTGCTCTGCAATTACTAAGTTGCACAAAAATGCTGATCTGAGTCGCTTCGAAAGTGGATCACAGCGCAACGGACAGCACACACCTTGATGGCCAACCAATTGGCAAATGCTAGTGTGTGCTTTTTAACACGTGATTGGGTCGTGTGTTTAAAACGCGTTGTGTGGCCTAGCCCTTAGTTTCTTGAAGTTATCAACCTGGGAATATAACTATATTACATATTAAATACTTACAAATGTTCAGCATGCATGCGCCAGGTGGGCTCGTCTACTCTATTGATTTCTTAAATTGATTGAATGATTTGATGCCGTGTATGGCAGCCTCAATGTTTAAAGTCCACATTTTACAGCAGCGGTTTTATTGATTGCATAAAAGAAAGACAGTTCTAGATAGATTGGACAATTGTCTAGAGACAAACATCTAATCTGTCTAATGTCTAAGTAGTGTATGGACAACTTTATAGAGCTAAAGTTTGATTGACCAGCCAGTGAACACTGGTGGGACTTTTATTATAACAAATATACAACATAACTATAATACGTGTGTACAAGGCTTATATTCATTGAAAAAGTGTTGCTGCAAATAACCTGCATTTCTAATGACCACTCTACTGACAAATTGATAAATAAATATATGAAAGGAACATTTGTTGATTTATCTCCATATAATACTACTACCTTTCACCAAGTATAACTATTTACCTTTTTATAGACAGTGCCCCAATGGCTGCTCTGAGTTGCAGTCCAATGAGATAACACATATATCATGCTGTTAGAAAAGGGATTGTCCACAAGGACAAATGAAAAGACGAAAGACAGCCATAGGAAGCCTTGCCAAGACGGAGAAGAGGTTCCTTTAGCAGACGCAATAGTAACCTGGTAAAACAAAGCAAATATAACCATTTTGCCAGACATTACATCGTAAAGGTCAGATTATACAGATGACTCAGTGGCAAGTGCACGAATTTTCAAGGGGGGATTCTAAATGATACCACTGAACATGTACAGAAGGAGGTTCATGACCAAAAAAATTCATATATTATATTATACTAGCAAAAATGTTATATAAGATATGGAACACATATATTATATATATTCTCTACTTGCCATGATTATCATCACTTGGCCATACGATATCCCCTTTAATTTTGGTATAGTATATTCATAAGGTGGGTACACACCAACAGATTTTTAGGCCAACCAAAAGATATTTCCATGTATTGGTGATTCCGGTGGGGCTGTGATGCTGTCAGTTGCCCGTTTACCTGGTTCAGCTGAAAAGGGGCAATTTGACATGCCGGTAAACCATCGCTGATCATGTGGTCCATAGGAGACATTTGCTGTGGCCGACCACTTTAATAGCGGTGAACGGTCAAGACATAAAATGTATCAGTGTTTATCCAGCCTGACGTTCTGTTTTACTGAGAATCCACATTTACACTACATTACCATTAGTGTCTCTTAAGTGGTGACAATAATGACGGATCTGATAAAGTTTGCTGATTTTGTCAGTATCGGGACCTATGGGCAAGACGGAAAATTTCAATACCGGCTCCCTTTACTACAATAGAAGAGCCGATAAACAATTATTCTTATAAGAATATTTGGAACGATCATTCCTGTGTAATATAACATATAATATAATACAGTGTTGACAGTCAAGCTTTACAACCACCATCCAGGATTTCTTTATGTCCTCTATTCCTGACTCACTAAGCTCCATCACGTAGTAGTACCTTATATAAACCCAGTCTCTCAGCATTTATCTCAGGCAATGCAGGTTAATATTGATACAATTCTGTATCAATTGTTATCAGCTATGCTGCTGTCAATCACAGGGCAGACTGGATACTTATTGAAACATTACAAATGCTGCTTCACACTTACAGCTCCAATTAAACATGTAACAATCTATATAACAATCTATGTAACTGTCTAGGGCACCAGGAGAAGTGGAACAGTAAACTGCACAGAGCAAGGCAAAAGGGGGTTTCAGGCACCAGTACCTCCCCCCTAAACATGCCCCTGGGACTTGGTGTTCTTATAGAATATTAGGAAACATCCATAAAAACATGTTGTGGTTTATTAGGAAGCCAAGAGATATTTGAACAAAAACAAATGAAAAACTCCTCACCTCCGATATCCCATTAAGTCCCAGCATCCTATCTATAGAATTAAACTAGATAGTACAATGGGGCTTAACAGGTTAAATCTGCCATGGTTTTGAGTTTAATAATTACATTAGATAACCCATGACAATACCTTACTAGCAGAGGGTTTATGAAAAGGATTGCAGTGTACAGAAACATTAGTAAAGTGGAGAGCAGGAAACTGTAGGCCAAAGAATCGCATGATGACTTTAGTAGAGTTTTCTGGTTTAGATAAACGTGTTTGTTTCCAGCAAGCAATTTGGATTTCACTTTTTTCATAATGGAGGATATCCAAATATTCTATCGGTGATCTGGAACATTGTTGGATTCCTCTACCTGAGAACAGAGAGACAGAGAGAGAGAGAAACTATTATACCTATCAATATACTTGACCTGCCGTTGACGGCGCAGCACATGGACTATACGGTTAAACTGGTATCCCCAACAACAAGCGGCTACTAAAATTCCATGCTCTGGATAACCTTAGCAAGTTACATACAATTCCACCATGAAAGAGATGGTTCTAGGTTAAAGCTTGTTGTTTTGCATTATCAGTCTTCCTCATAATTTAGTGTAGTAAAGTTAGTGTGTACTTTACCAGTCATTCATCTGGCACTGTACAACACGTATCATTCTGCTTCTATTGCCTGGCTTACATCTGCCAATTGATTTCTCCTCTATAAGAAGCCTGTGTTTAAACCTTTTTTTTATCTGATGGTGTGTTTAAAAATATGCAGTGAGTTAAAGCAACCGTTGGATTATAAAAAAGAATATGCAGTGATTAGAAGGCAACAGTTGGATTATAAAAAGAATATGCAGTGAGTTATAAGGCAACAGTTGGATTATAAAAAGAAGCTATCAGCCAATAAGTTATTCTAATATCTTTTCCTATGAGAAGTACTTACAGCTGTTGCCTTTCGTTCAGTCTTTTTGTACCTCCTCAGAAAATGAATCTAGAATTTCCTCTGCTCTATCAGATTTCCTGAGGCCCACACATCGTCTCTTTCAGAGGCTGTCTGTAGCCTTTACACATTATTCTTTAACAAAGATACAAACATTTATTATACAAAAAAAACTTTATTTTTTTTAACTGCCCCTTAACAGCTCTTCCTAAGCACAAACATGCTGAAGGCCTTACTCCTGCAAATACACATCCACGTCATGGGTCGACCCCGCGATCCGCACACGTTTGTAGCCTTTAGAGCCATCGGAAGTGGGAGGATATTATTGTTGAGTTAATTAACTCAGGTGACAGATATGTAATGATGAGAAGAGATGAAATTTGAGTGGACCTATTATAGCTATAGAGTTTTTTATTTCTTGTCCTAGTCTGACACTGTTGTTGATTTTGTCTTAATAAATAAAAATTCTAAATCAAGATACAAGAGGCCATGATCAAACAGACTTTTATTCAAAGGCTCTACACACGTTGATCATGCAGCTGTGTGCATGTAAGTATTAAGGCAGCAGGTAGCTGGTAACCTCTGTTAAATCTTCACGGGATAATTGCCCAGAGCAAGTGAATCTGGGTGAATCTTATTTTGGCACATGGAAATATTGCTGGTAAAAAAAGAGCTAAAGTCTGTATTTTGTTTTCTTCATGTCCAACACTTACACACTTTTAATTGTACAGGGAATCTGGAAAAAAGTGTTTGGGGAACATAAACCAAGAGTCCCAAAGCTTATTGACAAAACCTATTAAAAACCGACACCTGTGTGAGGTTGTGGGAATAAGGCAAACCAGGCCCCACAAACTCTTAAGCTCTTTTACAATTGAAGAAGCTTTATTATAAGCACCAGTACCAAGCACAAACCTTATCCTACCAAGCAAGCACTGTCCTTGGGATGCAGTTCCTGGGTCTCTGGGCTCCACTGCCTGGTTCTCACAAACTGCTCGGGCTGCTGCTGGCTTCTGCTGATATGCTTCCGCTTTCCTACTCTGGGTCCCTTGCTCTCAAGCTAAGGAATAGGCTAGTGGTCACAGCTTGAGATGCTAGACACTGCTAAGCATGGTGTCCTAGATCTGTTCCCCATGCTTAGCTTTTCTCTTCTGCAATCTCTAGTTGCTGCCTCCTGCAGGCTGGAGCTACTGTATCCCTGCTCTCAAGCTAAGGGGCAGTAGAGTTAATCAGCTCTTAGCATAGCTACAGGATACTGCCTCAGCATGTATCCTAGCTCTTCCTTTGTCTATGTGCTTCCCCCATGTGGACTAAAGCTGCTCTTTTTATGCCACATTCCCTTTGAAGTGCAAATGACCAACCTTCAACCAGCAAGCCAATCATCAGGTTGTTGAGCAGCAGACCAATCAGCAATTACTTATCTCAAAGCCATCTGCATGCCCAAAGAGGAGACCATGCTAATGAGTTTACGCAGGCAGTCCCAGGAGTTTTACCCATTGAGACAAAACAAAACAAAAAAAGAAGAGGCTGGCAACATCGGCTCTGCTGAAGCCAGCGGTGCCAGCAGGCTCACTGGTAGCTGCAGTGAGCCCGCCTGGCATCTGCCACTTCAGTCCCAAAAGGCACTTGTAAGTGCCCCCGCTGGAGGGTCCCCCGCTGGGAGGGGCTGCTGGGAAGGGGTCATGCGGCGGGTGGTTGTGCGAGGTGGTCGTGCCTCCCGTGGTGGATGTGACCACCCACGGCGAGGTGGGCGTACACCCCCGATCCCCAGCGATCTTGACCATTTTCACCACCTTGAAGGTGACAAAGTGAAACGGCTAAGATAAATAGAAGCGAGCAGTAACTGGTGCGATGTTAACGAGGCGTAAACTTTTTGCGGCCAGGTTTCACCCTTTAATAAATCGCGTTAATAGCGATTTTGGCAAAAACAGCGGAAAACTTGACCGAGAAAAGTTAATAAATATAAATTTGCCCCTATGTATCTTGTCTGTGACTAGATATGCTTTCCCCTCAATGGAGAGACACATTTATCTTTTAGTTATACATTTATATTACAACATTGGATAGTTTGTATTACAGCTTTAGTTGTTCTTTAGGTGCTGCAATATTAGTGAATTTAAATTTTTTCTACTTGATCAATGAAAAGGATATAGAAAAAACTACTCTTGTTGATTTACCCTGCCCGTAAGTGCCACCTCTGCCTCAGTCAGTTTTCCTGCATCCTTGTTTATATTGGTTGTATTCTCAGCTTCATGATCAATGCCATTCCTGTAAGTTAAAAACAGATAAATCCAGGGATTATTAAAGGGCAAGTCCAGCCCCAAAATGAAAACTTACATACGGGTAAATCACCCCCCAAAACCCTAAACGGTAATAGTTTGGAAACCTGAAATATATAAGTCTAAGCTGAATCCTGCACAATGTCCTGTTACCCCTGTTTCTGCTCCTGGTTTCTTCCAGTTAGCAACTGTCGTTATGGATTTGACAGTTGGCATCACAGCCAATGACTGATGTTAATCCCCTGTCTGCCTCTTCTGAGCATGCCCAGGCTCAGTACAGGTTTCTAAATTGCTCAGTTTCCATGAGGCATCCAGAAGCATAGCAGGCATCCAGTAATAAATATAAGACAAAGTATGATATATCAACATATTTTAAAGAGGCCATTCTTTCTAAAAGATGTTATTATAGGATGGAGTTGTCCTTTAATGGGAATTGCTATAGATTATTAATATTAATGGGAATTAGCTGTATATTACCTTGCTGAAGATCCTCTATTCATGCTTATTGGCCCTTTAAATTGCCTTTGCATCCCATGAGAGATATCTAGAAATGATTGATACTTTATCTAAGTATATACAGTATGCTTACATTCATTATTAATTAAATTTGTCATAAGATTACCATGTTTACACATAAACATACTACGATTACACACATAATCCCACATTTGTGTTGTAAGTTCTGTTGGTTACTGGAATTAAATAATAGATCCCTAAAGATAATTTAAGCTGGGGAAGCAGACATCTGTTTGGTAGTAAATAACAACATAACATGTTATAAAACCAAAAATGCAGAAGAGCAGCCATGAATCAGTAGTCACCGGGCAGTGCTAACCTCATAATAGATTAAGACACTATGTAAATGTATAATATACTGAGAATCAGAAAATAGACACTAAACTAAATCTATGTAAACACATTAGATATTTGGGGAGAGTTTGGTGGTCCCCTAATCCACCCCCCATAGAGAAAAACGGGCAATTTAGGGTTAGAACAGAGCTGGGCAAATTAAGGCCTGGGGGTTTCCTGAGAGAAAAATATATTAATTGATTGTCTCAGGCATTTATAATATAAATTAATTTATATTTATTATGTTTTTTATTGATTAGAAAATATTGGGATATAAAAAAAATGTAATAGATAGAATGGATCTAAATTATGACACACCTACTGGTCCTTCTATTGAAGCTAATAATTATTAAACATACAAATATTAATTTAAAAATCATGTTCAGAAAGATAAATGGGGTTGGGAGGTGATGACTATGTGCAACTTTGCCAGGGGGGGTGAACATGCCCTTTAATCTCTTTTTATAATGAGAATTTAGTTGAGCCTATTGGTCTGGTCCAGGTTTTTCATGCGGCCTGCTGGGAAAATGAATTGCCCACCCCTGGGTTAGAAGATAATGATTGTTAATGTTTGTTTTAAAAAAAAAGAGGCGCTTTATAATTAATAGGACTGTAAAGTACTGGGAAAAGGTCCTGTATTTTAGGTCTATTATTACTTTAAAATACATCTGGTGGTAAAACCTTTATCGGTTTTCAGAATGTTACTGTACATCTACATGTTCCTTTTTTATCTTTCATTGTATAGCAGCACAGGAGAAAGACATTATTCTAAACTGAATATATTTACCAGTAGAAAGAACTTACATTCTTTCTGGTCTTCTTCAAAATCTTTGCTATTCTCTGCATATGTGTGAAGGAAATCAGAGAAAGCTCCATTCTTCTGCAACAGCTCAGAATAGGTGCCCACTTCTGACACTCTTCCATTAGACACAACAATAATCATGTCCATTTGTGTCAGGAAACTAACGCCATGTGTAACAAGAACACGCGTCTGAAAAAAATCCCAACAAATCCCAAATTTATATAAGGATGCTTAAATTAAGTAAATTGTGCAAGTTTTTGCTATTGTTGATAAGCTTTTAATATTCCATGGCAGCAGAAGTTACAGGGGAAATTAGCACGACTCCAGTTTCCACACAAAGTACTAACACCCTGGCAAAAGTGGCAGAGAAGACAAATGTATTGTAGTGCATAATTGGCCCACACAGTTGTTCCAATGGAACGTAACAAATTTTACATGCCACGCCAATAAAGCTATGCAGGTTCTGACATCATGTACTTCACAGATATCGATCTGAGTGTCTTGCAGATTACAATGTTGGCTGTTCAAAACACCAGAATAATCCAATGGACATAGCCACATCCTTAGAGACTGGTGTTCATACACTACAAAGTACAAATCACATACTACACAGAGTGAACAGAGAGGAATCCTTCCCAAGGGACAAAGATAGCACATGGATAATTCATTTTAGATTAAACAACCTACTGTAACTTTATTTCAAACATCATTGAGTCACATACACAAACATTAAAAAGATACATACAAAACATGGTATATTTAAATTGATCAGATAATGATAAACATACAGTACATACCACCATACACAAATATGTATAAAAGATCATTTATTACAAAATATACTGTACACATATTAGTATTTATGGAATGTATATGTTAATTACACTTAAATAAAACTAAATTCATAATCTTCTAAAAAATGAATAAATAACCGCAATAGATAATTTAAAAGAGGTAAGAAGCCTACATATTATGACCTTGTATGTTCAAGCTTAAAATCAGCAAATGTTCATGCATTTCACACTGATGAGACTTTTAACCCCTGAACCTAAAATGAATCAGAAAGGAGGAACGCTACCCATCCAAGATATATGATCCTATCTGTCGTTCTATCATATCCTCCTTATCCCAGCAAAAAGTCAAATTAAAATTACAAGAGCTAAAGTATTCTTCTGCTAAGCACACAACAATATAACAATTAGGACAGTGATGTTCACATATTGACTTATGAACTTAAATAGCCCAAAACTTGTTTACAACTTTAGTTTTGTGTCTTCTTATCTACACTTTATCTAGCTTTCTCTATAAATTGTTATTTGTCTTACATGTTATTTGTGGATTACATGTGTAAAATGTGTAAACTTACTTTGTTCTTGAGCAAACCATTAGGTCCAATCACATGTTCAAACAAATTTTGTCCCACATGAGCATCAACAGCAGATAGTGGGTCATCAAGCAAGTACGGTCACAGTTCCTGTAGACGGCTCGAGCAATGCTTATGCGCTGCTTTTGCCCCCCTGACAAGTTGACTCCCTAATTTAGAAAAAAAATGGCTTAGGAGCAGTTTGCCAGGACGCCAGGCCCAGTTATCTGTTTAACAATATGTTATTCTTACTTTTTCTCCAATTTCTGTGCATTCACCCCCTGGTAAGATTTTTAGATCTGGCAGTAATTCACAGGCTTGAACAACACTATCATACCAATTCTTCCATTTTTCTTCCAAAGAGGATGTTTTCTTTAAAAGTTGCATTGGGAATCCAGTTTTCTTGAGGGATATAAGCAACAGAACCCTAAAGAAATAAATGTTAAACATATGAAGAACTATTTAATAAAAAAAAAAAGTACATTTTGTATATAAACTTGTTGTATATACACTTTGGCCCTCATTTACCCAGAGCTGCAATCCTTCGGGGTAAATGTTTGTGCATGGGGTAAATACTAAAATGGATTTAACCCCTGGGCGACTGGTTTACTTTCTTTTGTGATACCTGCACAACCGCTGCCAGTAATGTGTTAAACTTGCACTGACCGCTATTTGCTTAGAGCGAGTTTCCACTCAAAATCATTGCTGCGACCATCAGTAAATAAGCCCCTTTGTATTTAAATTGTACATTTGTGGAAGGAGGTATACATTTTGCAGGGGTTCTCTTGGTCTCCAGTACAAAAATAGCAAAAACCTTTCTCCTAAATTACATCGACAACTACTACAACCAATCATTTTAATATGTTAAAATGGTCAAAATTAAAACACCAATTTAGCTGGAAAACCAGTTAATGGGTATGTAAACTGAAAACAATTACAATAAATTAAAGGGTATCTCCACTGAATAACTAACGTTGGGCCAATGAGTTTTATTGAAGAACGGGAGGTCAGGTAAAGAAGTTGTGTCTTACCTACCATTCTTCAATAAAATGATTAGGAGCCAGGAGAGAAGGTTCAGAATTTACATGATCGCTTGCTTCCCCGGTGCATAGTCTGACAGATCCCGACAGAGTCTGTCTTCTATACACATGTGCAAGGTATGCTCATAAAAGACAGATTCAGAAGACACAACTCCTTTACCTCCCATTCTTTAATAAAACTCATTGGCCCAACTTAAGTTTTTCAGTGGAGATGCCCTTTAATACATGTGAGTAGCACATTAGGTGTTTGTGTTGCTGCATGCTTTTAATCCAGTACTTGTTTTGTTCAGGCTATGTATCTCCCCTCTCACTCTTAACCAAAGCCCTCCATACCAATTGTCACCTCTAACTGCATACAGTAGATATTTATGATAATAAGATACTTTATTGACAGCTTAAAGGGGACGTTCAGTGCAAATACATATACTTTTCAGAAAAAAGAGCAGTATTTTTTCATCCCAATGACCTTAATCTGCCCATTCAGCACTTGGTCTGTGTATAAATAAATGCAACCAAAATACGAGACTTCCTGTTGCAGGACCCCTAGTAGAGATGTTATGGTCTTGCCCTTGACCCAGTGCCTGGGTTGGTTCAGTTGTCAGTAGAGATCTGAGCATGTTTGACCCATCCAACAGCCAATCAGTAGAAATTACTGTAGGAATATCCAAGGATGTGGTGTATCCTGGGAAGAAGACCCAGACGTTAGACCCTGAAATGTCAGCTCACTAATGTCAACAGCAGGGAACAGCAAAGGGTAGAGAGAATATGTAGAATAACTAAGAAGAAATTACACAAACTAACAATTTAACAAATATTGATCATTTCTACTGAACTGTCCCTTTAAGATACAATATCTTAAGAAACACATCACAAATCAACAAAAATATGGTACAGTGGTGATTGGGAAGAATTATAGTTTCCAATAAACGTCAAAAAAAACAAACAGTTAAGATACCTTTTAGGATAAAATATTATTTTGCGTGTACCAGTGCTAATATTCTTGATACGTTATACTATTTACTATGCACATGGCTGCTTTTTTAAGGGTATCTCAACCCCCCAAAGTAAAAATTTCTGTAGTATAGGGTACCCCAGCCCACCGCCAACCACCATGTTAGTTTTCTATAAAAAGACTTAACAGTGTTCATTCCCTCGACTCACTGCTCCCGGGTCCCTGCTTGATGGAAGCTGCATTCTGAGAGTCAGAAAATCACAGACGCGGCTGCCGGCTATGCAGAGAGCCAATGGAATGCAGTCAGGAAGGTCTGTTTCTGGGGCTTATCCTAAAGTTAACATGGTGGTTGGGGGTGGGCTGGGGTACCCTACACTACAGAAAAGGGGTTTAAAGCTAGGGGACAAAGCAGCCATGGAGGGATCCAGAGGGCGGGACGGAGGGGGGGCAGGGCTCCCTTGCAAATAAATGCCAGAGTCTTCTCAGAGGAGAAGGAAGAAGCAGGGACTGAAATGACTCACAGACACCTCCTATACTTCACTTTCTGGGACTTTGAACAGGCACTGCAGGAGAACCATTTGGAGCAGGAGTAAGGTAAGGATTTTTTAACACTACACAGTGGTGCCAGTAATGGTTTAAATTTTAGTTTTGGGGGTAGACATGCCCTTTAAGTTTCAAACTGGACCTTCAATGAACTTAATTGACTCCCACCTCACAAGAGGTCTTATGTATTTAAGTTAATAATGAACTTATCAAAACTGCATTAAGTTATTACGGTGTTATTATAATCTCTGCATCACCAGTCTTTATACCTTAAGAGACACTGCCCTTCGGTTTTCTTATCTCCCCTAGCAATGCAGACAGAAGTGATGTTTTCCCACATCCAACCTTGCCAACAATTGCCACAGTGAGCCAACTGGGATTTTTATGTTGAGGCTGTCAAAACAACAGACTGAATTAATAAATAGTAAGATGCAAATATCAACAATTTGATCTGATATGGATCTTCTGCTACCCACAGAAATCGTTTGTTTCCTTACCTGTGAAGACAAGGTGGCTCAGATGATGACCATGTGAAGGTGCCATGTCTTTTGTTATAGCATGCTCTACAAAAAAAAATATAAAGAACCGCAGAAATTTCAGAATTCTGTTAATGTGCCTGCAAATTTTGAATAAATAAATAAATTTCTTACATAAAACATTTGACCAATTGCTTTGATAATGCACAAGTGGTTAGGTTTATTACTTTAAAGGTAACTTTCCTGTGAATGTTTTTGAGAATGGGGTTTTACTAGCCGTAGTTAGGGGACGCTTATAAAATGCCCACAAATTGGCGACCTGCCTTCCTTTTGAAAGCAGCCTAAGTCCTGTAAATTAAGAATACACGTGACATTTTGTGGCAAAAATAATATTTTTTTCTGAAAGAATTAAAGCAACTCAACTCCTGGGATTATATTGAAAGAAAAGTATAAATGTTGTATATTTTTCTACACTAAAGGCTATGCAGTAAAATACACCCTTTATTAAAGATCAGTTTAACAGTATCTTGGCAGTACAGGACATTTGGTAAAGGTCTAAACACACGTCCGATTGGACAAATGATGGCCGACCTTAAAGCACATGCGCAAGGAACGACTGTTTCCGAACGCATTTACACTTGTGAATATCATCCGCCGGACCCCGCCAGTATCGGGGCTTAATCGTTACTGTGTGTACACTCGTTTCCCGAACGAGCGCGCGGCCGCCGAACAATCGGGTCGCCCGTACGCTCGTTCGGGAAAGTCCGAAAATTTCCATCGGCCGGCTCTAGACTCCCTATAGAGAGTCTAGCGCAGTGGATGGAAACACACAGTCCGGCGTCTCCTTATGAAGTTCATAGGGAGAACGCTCGGGACTGTGTGTATGCAGATCTTTGAAAGATGGCAGACACCTTTCAGAAATCTGTACTGTGTGTACCTAGCTAAAGGCTACTTCTAAATTATGCATCTGGATAATGGACAATGGATAATGTAGTGATAGTGGCTCCCATTACATGTATCATTAATATTTCAAATAAATTAATAACAGATACATACTTGTTAGCGAAACATCTGTGTAAACACTTTCTGGGTCTAGTTCCTCGGCAGAGAAGAACTTTACAAAACGTTTCAGGGAAACAGAGCTCTTCAAAAAACAAAAGAATGGCATTTAATTAATATCAATAAATATGTTTCTAGACACTTTCTAGTTATTTAACAGTATGTTTTGTACCTGTACAAGAAGACTGATCGCCAAAGGGAACATACGTAGAGGGATCCTGAGAATGTTAAGCAAGATTATGGTGACAAAGGCCTTCTCTGCATCCAGCACATTCTTCTCATCCAAAGCCAGAAAAACTCCAAATATGGTGAAGGACACAATATAAATTAAAATTTAAGAAATACCACCAGGGCAAGCATCAGAAGCAATGTTTGGTTCCGGGCTAGATACCCCTAAACAGGGATAGGCAACCAGTAGATCTCCAGATGTTAAAAACTACAACTCCCAGCATTCTGTCAAGGACTCTGTTGTTAGGAAATGCTGGGACTTGTAGTTTTCAAAAATTTGAAGTAATGGTGGTCCTGGAATAAATTTATCCAATGAAAGGGTGCTCTATTGATGTTTATTTTTATTAATATATTATTTTACATAGAGACAAAAAAAAAGATTGTGATGGTCAATGTTTATTAGGAGAAAGTTCCCGGAGTAGCCTACCTGAAATAATAATAAGTTAAATAATAGGATTCTCTGTCTTGCTAAGGATTTAGGTGTTCAAATTATATAATATTAAATAAAAAAGTTATATAATACTAATTAATCAAAATATCCTAATTTATATAATACCAAATAAATATAATTCCTGTTTGGGCTAAATGGTGAGTTATTTTTCCCTTCCTACACTTCTGAATGTGCTAAGTTCCATCAGGCAGCAGCTGACTTTTGGCATCTATTATGGAACTGTCCAAAAATCACTAGATTTTGGTATAAAGTTACAAACTACCTATTAAATATACTACTATATCCTGTACCCCAAGAACCCGAGCTATGTATACTGGGAATTACAGAAATAGAAACCTGGAATAAATAGGAACTGATATTTATACAAGAGGCTCTCTTCTATGCTAGAAGAGCCATAGTATTAACATATTAATAGCCCCACAACTCCAAAATTAGCGGGTTTAAAAAATATGATAACTCAAATACTTCCAAATTTAGAGAATAATACACATAAACACAGGAAATCTCGATAAATTTAATAAAATATGGTCTTGTTGGGACTCATGATTGTAGCTAATGACTTGTAAAATATTAATTAAATCTTTAAATATTATATTGAAATTTATTGAAAGATGACCCATGGTTGCAACCCTTAGGGGAAAACCACTCGTTTAAACACGTGTTTAATCCCATGTCTATAACAATACGTGAATGACACAGAATACACAGTATACTCCCCTCCCCAGTTCATTATCCCTTCTTCCCTATCCTCCAGATAAACTCTTCAGGCGTTCAGATGAATCCAAAATATATGAAACATACTTATATGACTGATAATAATACTCATTTTGCTAAGTGTTATAATACTGTAACGGATTATTGTTACTCAGACACTTTTTCAAATAAAAAAATGGTTAGTTTGTTCAGAGAATGCATACATATATTTGATTAAAAAAAATTTCTGTTTTGGTAACCAATTGCTTAATGAAACCTGATTTCCATCTATGAAATTTAAAAAAATTCCTACCAGCCTATGCATTATTATATCTATATATTACAGTACCACTCTGTACACTATGGTGCCAGGCTTCATCTACTAGAGTCTTTATATTTTTCTACCAGTCATATAAAGTAATAGTACTTACCCTCTATTTATCACAGAGTAACACTATACATATTATTTTACCAAACATAATAAAAGTCTGCATGTTATATTGCAAAAACTACCAAAGATAGCCTGTTCTAACACACAGGGCAGCCTAGTTTCACTATATAAAGTGACAACACCCAAAAATGCTCAGAGGGGACTCCCGATGTAAAAGTAAGCAACATGTAAGGCACCAGAACTTATTCTTAAAAACGCTGGAAAGAATTCAACTAATCTTACTGTAGGCTTCTATGTATACACAGAGGCTCACAATTCTGTACAGTATACTGTATGTGCACATGCCTAAAATCAGAAAACAATACAGCAGATAACCTTCAACACATGCAAAAAGAATTGTGCAAAGGCAAAATAGGGCACTGTATGATTATAACATATGTACTTTTAGTTGACTGTTTTGTCATAGAGATCTGTCTGTTCTTTCTATTATGTTACCTGTTCCTTTATTCAAAAGGGGATGCACTAAACTACATTTCATAAACATGTTAAATTAATATACCCGATTCATTGGATGTTTTGGCCACACTTTTTAATAGAATTAATCACTTGATCACACCATTAGATTTTATATAAAATAAAAATAAACTTAATAAAAATAAATCAATTATTCAGCCTGAGATAAGAAATGTTGTTTTTTGGCTACAAGTCTAGCAGCAGGTGGCAAGTCAGAGGCAACCAATGAGCTGCACGTGGCCCCTGGACCTTACTTACTTTGCATGGGTCTGGCCTAGAACTTTATGACAATATAAATGCAAGGCTTAGACACATCCCAGAAATAGCAATAATCTTTAAAATGTGAAATGATCAGCAACCTGCTGTCACTTTACCAAAAATGGAGATGAAATGAACAAAGCTGCAGCTCCTGAAAACAGCAGAGCTCCGGTTTTTATAGCTTTCAACTCCACCAGTCTGAATACATCAACTTTCTTCATGAAAGCATTTTCCCAGGCGTAAAGTTTCAGGACCTTGATACCCTGAAGAATATCCGAAATAAGCTTTATGCGATTATCCTTCTGATTCATTTGTTGTTCCTTTGATTAGTAAAAATAAATGAGAGAAATTAATACAGCCCAACATTTCCTAAAATATTATCTTGCAGATCAAATGATCTGCATCTACACAGCAGTTGCACATAGAAAAGATGAGGAGAACCAGGCAAATATTTCTAGGGTGATCCTATGTTTATTGCAAACACAGCACAACATTTCGGCCCTGCAGGGAACCGGTCAGTTGTATCAGATGTATCTAAGTATCCACATCTACCCTGTAGACTAGTGATCCTCAGATGATCCAGAGTGATTTAGTATAAGAAAAGACAAGGAGTCTAGCAAGTCCAAAATCCACCTTCATGATGATACTACATCTATTGTACTTCAAGGTTAGAGGGCTTGAATATGCTGGGAGACCAATAAAAGTCCATGTTATCTCATGGGAGTGAAAAGTACATAGTAGTGAAAAAGAACACCAGGAAACTTATACTAAGATATACTGTAATCTAAAAGACATACTGTAAGGTAAAGCTGTAAAGTAAAACAAGAAAATACAATAAGAAAATAAAAATGAGGGCAGCTTAAACAAAATGGATGCTATAATGGTAAGCTGTGTATAAAGCAAATGGCGGATAATATGAACCCTTCAGGCCTGAATGCCTTTATAAAGGGGGTTACCCTAGAAATATTTGCCTGGTTCTCTGCATCTATGTGTCACTATATATACCAGCGAGGAGACGGCTGGTGTAAGGAGAGTCCAATCCCATACCATCTTATTCTACACGGCAGTTACACTTGATAGTATTCATTTTACTAACAGTCCCACTTTGTGTAATATCATTAATGAAATGAATTGTCACTAATACTAATCAGTAATTGTGTTGCCATTTCTGAAACATCTTTGTGCCTTTTTCTCCTTCCCTTATTACAACCAGCTTATGTGCTCATTAAAAAAAAATTAAAAGCCAAGAGAGGCATACCGTACAAAGGAGAGCAAAATGGGATTGAACATTTACTAGGATTTATCTAATTATCTATATCTACCTAACTACTATTTATTTCATCTGTCAACACAATGCAGGTAATATTTATTAGATGTATGGCGAACAATTTCCTTTTCTTGTTTTTTTCTTAGTATAAATATATTAATATGTTAACACGGTATCTGCAGGTAACCAATGTAAACACACTTGGTTTAAGAAAAAGTTATTAAAACTTTTTTTTACCTGAACTTTTTTAATAATCAGTCCAAGAACAGTCATGAATGGAAGATTCAAAATAAAAACAGCAACACCGGCAAGAACTGCTATGCCCATGGTCTGGAAAATAATGGAGACTTGTCATTTGTACAGCTAGGGCAGTGATGGTGAACCTTTTAGAGGCCCAAACTGCCACCCAAAACCCCCCTTTTTATTGCATAGTGCCAACATGATCATTAAACCAGAATAAGGAGTATTTAATTTAGAAAAAAACAACTCAAATAGACACAGACCAATACAGTAGATAGAATCGATTATAGATTACCTATTAACCTCTACATTACCACACAGGAGCTTGAGATCTAAAGCAGTGACCATTCACCCCTACATTATTAGACAGGAGTTTGAGATCCAAAACAGGGACTCAAGCAGATCTGTATGTTATAGCATGTGACCTCTCTCTGTTACAGACAGCCACTACACTTTCTCCCTGGCTTTCTAGTTAAAAACTCTAGTGAACTCTGCTGTGCATGAGTGCCCACAGAGAGGGCTCCAAGTCTCACCTCTAGCACACGTGCCATAGGTTCACCACCACTGAGCGAGGGCATACACCCCCACACATTATAGATAATGCTGGATTTTTATTTGGAAAATACATGCAAAAAAATGTATTTTAATACACCAATCTGCTTGTCTGGTTGACACAGCAACTCCTTTTTTTAAGAATAAAATCAATATTTTATTAGGTTATTCCTCATAATGTAAAAACCTTATTTAATGCATTTAAATGTAAAAAACTTAACCTACTAAAGATGGCCCAACACACAGCAATGTGTGGCACCATGGGTGCTATGGGGTAAAAGGGAGTTAATTACAAATTTGTATTAATGGCACAGACACCCAATGCAATACATCTGGCGTTACTTTTCTGCGCTACATTGTATCTTGAAAACAAATGCATTTAAAAATAGCCGAGGTGCTCATCTTCCAGGTTCCCCACAATGCAGTAAATCATGTTAAGCGAACACTGCATTTCGGGAAAACAGGAAGAGGAGGAGTAAGGAGGGTAAGCACTGCATCGCCCTGTTGATATTATAAAACAATGGTATCATGTGTAGGAGCTAACAGTAAACATACTGATAGTCTGTTTTAGTTATTGGAAATTTTTGTACTCACTTACCAGAGTGCATGCAATCACGACTTTTTTGCGCAATAGTATGCACTCGGTTAATGCATGACTGGCGGATCACAGTGCTGACACACACGTTGTACTGTGGCCTCAGCCTTAGTGTCTAGATCCTAACCATAGGTACTTAAAAGAGCTGTGCTAAGATCAGGTTCACTTCCATTATCCTAACCGCTGCACAATAGAATTATACATTGCACAGAACTGTTCTATGATAATGTTCACCCTTTTTTTCAACTTTCAGTTTTGCACCATGTTATTTTTATAACTGTACCAATTTAAAGGGTTTAAGTTGGATATGGTGTATGTTGGAGTAACAGAATTATAGGGCCCATACACAAACAATCCTGGTTGTACGGTCGGTCGATAAAAGTTTTTCTGTTGGACCGATTAATAAAAGAATCGTACAACTTTCCATACACTGGGTTTGTTTGTCTATAGGCCTCATTAGGAGCTCGTAGGTTGGAGTAAATGTCACAGAAACTGAGGCCAGGGGAAAAAATGAAACAGGAGTAGGTGGGCTGGACAGGTGACAGGAGCTGGAGAGCAGTTAATAATGACAGGCACAAGAGGTAAGAAAAAAATGACAAAAGACCTGAAGGGTTGAAGTATGTGACATGGAAGAAAGAGCGCAAAAAAAAATTTGAGGAAAAAATTAACCAAGAGAAGAGGGGTGGGAAAAAAGTGCCATAGGCACTGGATAGATGGGAGAAAAGAGACTTGCTTAGGGCACCAAAATGTCCAGAACAAGATTTTTTTTGTTGCGTTATGTACCTATATATGAGGTGAAAATGCCCTGTTAGTTTCTTGCTGTTTTAATGTTACATGGCCTTACCATCTTAAATAAAAGAATCATAATCATGTAACACCTTCATGGTTTTACTTGTTTGTTTAAAGTTCTTTGTGCCACCCACAGATGTTGTGCATTTTTTAATTTGGAAATTACCACATTAATACCACAGTGACACCCATAAATATTGTTTACAACAACAACAACTGTTAAGCTGATTTAAAGGGCAATTATACTTCCTCCACCCTAAATTGTTAGGGACTTAACAACATTCTCTGTACCAATGCATTGCAGTTGCCTTTGTGGCCCCAGTCTGGCTCTGTCCCTCTCAGACTAGGATCTGACCTATGGGAAAATGCACTTTTTGTAGAGTAAATTAAAGCTGACTATGTTACCTGCCACAATAAGTACATGGCCACAATGACTGTTAGTGGAGCAGACCACATATAATTTAAACATGCTGCCAAGTCCATTAGCTTTTGTACATCCGTAGAGATAAGGTTGACAATTTCACCAGCAGAGGATTCCTTCCTACCAGCACTGGAAATTATTAGAGCCTATGGAAAAAATGTGTACTTTAGACATCAAAAAAATCTGTATTTAGGCCACCACTTTAAACATATTCTTATTTCTGATACATTTATTATCTAACTGGGTTTCATCAGAGACAGAGTAATATTTCAGCTCCTACTTACATGCTGGTACTTGGTGGGTCAGGTGGACACCCCCTGAACCTAGGCGTTTTAGCGTGTACACTTAATCCTAGGCAAAATTCAAAAAAGGAAAACCACTCACCGTTCACAGCGTGTGGCCAGGGTGCTACCATGCCCCGGATCCCTCGCAAGATCCATGTCCGGAATGGTGAACAGAAGAAAAAGGCGGGCTGTAGCTACCCAAAATGTAGACAAGTCCAAACGTAAAGTATGCAAAAACATCCTTTATTATAACCAATTTAAGAACACAACTTAAAAGCATTCCTGATGCGTTTCCTGTCGGGTATGACACTTCGTCAGAGGCAAAGCCCAGCCTTTTCTTCTGTTCTCCACTATGGAAAAAATATACAAGATATAATTGTTGACAATAAAGTTATAATACACAAGTGAGTAAGAAACTAAGGGTCGCACTCTCCTGCTTGAGCCTCAAACAGTAATGCCTGAGAGTTCCGTGCACGTGCACGTGCAAACGTGTTACTGTTTGAGGCTCAAGCAGGAAAAAGTAGAGGAAATCTCAGAGGGGCGGAGCTTAACATTCAGCAAACCAGTAACAAAATGTCAGCAACTTCCAAGGCACAAAGTTAGGTAAAACAAAAATATGGCAACGGTATTTTTAAAGCTGCAGCTTACAAATGAACATAACTTGATTTTACAGTGCACTTATCCTTTAAACATAACATTCTCTTCAAAGGTACCACGTAAAAACAAAGAACATACTGACAGAAGTGAAGGAAAAGAAGCAGAAGAAAAGCAAAACAGATTCCAAATCCAAACAGAAGAAGAACACAAAAAATTCATTGAACAACAGCAAAACATAAATACAATGAAACAAACAAATTCAGATGTATCATTGCTGCAGAATTACCTAGATACAATAAATGAAAAGAGAAAAATACAAGACATACCACATAACGACTTAGATAATATTATATCAACATTTATAATGGCAGTAAGAAGAAAAGATCACACAGAATACGAGCCTCATACACTTAGATGCATTTTAGGAAGTTTAGACAGACACCTTAAGTCCCATAAATATCCACATCACATTTTACATGGATTACCAGATGACTTCCTACTAACTGGACAAACAATATCAGCTAAAATGAAATTCCTAAAAAAAAACAAGGGAAAGGCAACAAACCAAACAAAGCACAGGCACTGACAGACAACGACATTAACACACTTTACACATCAGGAACACTTTTACTAGACAACCCAACATCACTACTAAATTCAATATTCTTTCACATAGCCATACATTACGCACTAAGAACAAAAGAACAATACGACTTAGAATGGGGGGACATCACACTACACACAGACACTACAGGGAACAGATACCTAGCATACACAGAAAGACAGACCAAAACAAGGACAGGAGAGAACCCAAAAGATACAAGACTTGAAAAGACCCGCATGTATGAATTACCCAACAATCCAGATAGGGACCCAATTACTGCATACCTTAAATATAAAGAAAACCGTCCAGAATCCATGTTAACCCCAGAATCCCCATTTTACCTAAATATATATTACAAAACTGATTACCCAAGATGGTACAGACAAATGAAAATTCGTATAAATAAAATTCGATCCATGTTAACAACTATGAAATTGACAGCTGCCCTACCAGAAGATAAAAAAATAACAAACCATTCTACACGCAAAACAACGATACAAAAACTAGTTGCACAAAACACCCCCCCCCCCCATGAAATAATGCAAATTTCTGGCCATTAAAACATATCAAACATTAACAACTATGCAACTATTACTGAAACACAACAGCAACATATATCACATATATTAAATAGTAACTCAGCAAATGTACCAATAAAGAACATAGAAACAAGAAACAACCAACCAACAACATCAACATACCATGATGAAGACATAAACATACAAACAAATAAAACACTACATACTATATTTGGTGACAACTGTGCCTTTTAATAACTCACAAATATCAATAAATATATATACAAGCAAAACAAATAACTCAACAAAAAGAATTCTGGAAACATCTGATTCTGACTAAATTACTATTAACATTTGAACAACGAATGTTTAAACATATATCTAAGATAAAGATTTTAAATAATAGTTAAAAATGTTTAACAATTTTTTTTAATGTTATGTATAAAAAAGAAAAAAACATTACATGCAACATGCAATTGAAAAACTAAACAACTTTGAAAAAAAAAAGTCTAAATAATCTTTTCACCAGCTATTATCACTGTACTTATTTAAAATAAAATAAGTACACCGAGGAGTTCCCTGACCTGTATAAAAGTACATGTATAAAAGTAATGTATATAAGTACACCAAGGAGTTCCCTGACCTGTATATGGTCAGGGAACTCGGTGGCATAATAGCCTTATATTACACTGTAAGGGGCGCATTATCCCTTATATAATACACTAGCAAAATACCCGCGCTACGCAGCGGAGATGTATTGAAATAACGTTTTTAGTAAGAAAGCAATAATGTATCAAGATTGCTGTAATCACTCGGCACTTGATATATTAAAGAAAGACAATTCAATAAGCTTTACGATAATGCAATACTCATTAACTTTAATTTAATATTATATTTTTTATTCAACTATGAAATTTTGGTGAAAATAACCCCCACCACCCCTCCCCGTCCACCCCTAATACCCCCCACTATTCCTCTCTGTCCACCCTCCAAACCCTTCCCCTTACATCTCAGCCAGTCCCCGCACACACCCTAAATTTTTGGTAAAAATCGGTCCAGCCGTTAGTGTGCAGGAGTTCAAAATTCTATTCCCCCCCCCCCCATTCACCCCCACCCTAAAAAAATATTTCGTTAACCTTTTACTGGTAAAGGAGTATATGCATACCAAATTTGGTTGAAATCGGACCAACCAGTCTGTGCAATGTCAGATACTCACCGTTACAGGTGCAATGTCAGATACTCACCGTTACAGGTGGAATTTCGAAACGAAACCTGCTTAACTTTTGTAAGTAAGGTGCAATGAATGAGCCTGCCAAATTTAAGCCGTGTGCCTCCATGGCAAGTTGGAGAATTAGTGATGAGTGAGTGAGTGAGGGCTTTGCCTTTTCAAAACGAAACCTGCTTAACTTTTGTAAGTAAGGTGCAATGAATGTGCCTGCCAAATTTAAGCCGTCTGCCTCCACAGCAAGTTGGACAATTATTGATGAGTGAGTGAGTGAGTGAGGGCTTTGCCTTTTCGAAATGAAACCTGCTTAACATTTGTAAGTAAGGTGCAATGAATGAGCCTGCCAAATTTAAGCCATCTGCCTCCACGGCAACTTGGAGAATTAGTGATGAGTGAGGCAAGTTGGAGAATTAGTGATGAGTGAGTGAGTGAGTGAGTGAGGGCTTTGCCTTTTCAAAACGAACCTGCTTAACTTTGTAAGTAAGGTGCAATGAATGTGCCTGCCAAATTTAAGCCGTCTGCCTCCACAGCAGTTGGACAATTATTGATGAGTGAGTGAGTGAGTGGAGGCTTTGCCTTTTCGAAATGAAACCTGCTTAACATTTGTAAGTAAGGTGCAATGAATGACCTGCCAAATTAAGCCATCTGCCTCCACGGCAACTTGGAGAATTAGTGATGATTAGGCAAGTTGGAGATTAGTGATAGTGAGTGAGTGAGTGAGTGAGGGCTTTGCCTTTTCGAAACAAACCTCCTTAACTTTTGTAAGTAAGGTGCAATGAATGGCCTGCCAAATTTAAGCCGTCTGCCTCCACGGCAAGTTGGAGAATTATGATGAGTGTGATGAGTGAGGAGTGAGTGAGTGAGGGCTTTGCCTTTTCGAAACGAAACCTGCTAACTTTTGTAAGTAAGGTGCAATGAATGAGCCTGCCAAATTTAAGCCGTCTGCCTCCACGGCAGTTGGAGAATTAGTGATGATGAGGCATTGAGATTAGTGATGATGCGTGAGTGAGTGAAGTGAGGGCGGCAAGTTGGAGAATTAGTGATGAGTGAGTGAGTGAGGGCTTTGCCTTTTCGAAACAAACTCTTAACTTTTGTAAGTAGTGCAATGAATAGCCTGCCAAATTTAAGCCGTCTGCCTCCACGGCAAGTTGGAGAATTAGTGATGAGTTGAGTGAGTGAGTGGGCTTGCTTTTTCGAAACAACCTGCTTAATTTTGTAAGTAAGGTGCAATGAATGAGCCTGCCAAATTTAAGCCGTCTGCCTCCACGGCAATGGAGAATTGTGTGAGTGAGGCAAGTTGGAGAATTAGTGAGTGTAGTGAGTGAGTGAGTGAGGGCTTTGCCTTTTCGAAACGAAACCTGCTTAACTTTTGTAGTAAGGTGCAATGAATGAGCCTGCCAAATTTAAGCCATCGCCTCCATGGCAAGTTGGAGAATTAGTGATGAGTTAGTGATGAGTGTGAGTGAGTGAGGGCTTTGCCTTTCGACAGAAACCTCTTAAGTTTTGTAATAAGGTGCAATGAATGAGCCTGCCAAATTTAAGCCGTCTGCCTCCACCAAGTTGGAGAATTAGTGATGAGTTAGTGATGAGTGAGTGAGTGAGTGAGTGAGGGCTTGCCTTTTCGAAACGAAACCTGCTTAACTTTTGTAAGTAAGGTGCATGAATGAGCCCAAATTTAAGCCGTCTGCCTCACGGCAAGTTGGAGAATTAGTGATGAGTTAGTGATGAGTGAGTGAGTGAGTGAGTGAGTGAGGCTTTGCCTTTTCGAACGAAACAAACCGTAACTTTGTAAAGGGGCAATAATGAGCTGCCAAATTTAAGCCATCTGCCTCCCCCCAAAAATGGCAAGTTGGAGAATTAGTGATGAGTTAGTGATGAGTGAGTGAGTGAGTGAGTGAGTGAGGGCTTTGCCTTTTCGAAACGAAACCTGCTTAAGTTTTGTAAGTAAGGTGCAATGAATGAGCCTGCCAAATTTAAGCCGTCTGCCTCCACGGCAAGTTGGCAAATTAGTGATGAGTTAGTGATGAGTGAGTGAGTGAGTGAGTGAGTGAGGGCTTTGCCTTTTCGAAACAAAACACTGCTAACTTTTGTAAGTAAGGTGCAATGAATGAGCCTGCAAATTTAAGCCGTCTGCCTCCACGGCAAGTTGGAGAATTAGTGATGAGTAAGTGATGAGTGAGTGAGTAGTAGTGAGGGCTTTGCCTTTTCGAAACGAAACCTGCTTAACTTTTGTAAGTAAGGTGCAATGAATGAGCCTGCCAAATTTAAGCCGTCTGCCTCCACGGCAAGTTGGAGAATTAGTGTGTGAGCAAGTTGAGAATTAGTGATGAGTAGTGAGTGATGAGTGAGGCGGCAAGTTGAGAATTAGTGATGAGTGAGTGAGTGAGGGCTTTGCCTTTTCGAAACGAAACTCTTAACTTTTGTAAGTAAGGTGCATGAATAGCCTGCCAAATTTAAGCCGTCTGCCTCCACGGCAAGTTGGGGGGAGAATTAGTGATGAGTGAGTGAGTGAGGGCTTTGCCTTTTCGAAACGAAACCTGCTTAATTTGTAAGTAAGGTGCAATGAATGAGCCTGCCAAATTTAAGCCGTCTGCCTCCACGCAACTTGGAGAATTAGTGATGAGTGAGGAGTAGATAGTAGTAGTGAGTGAGTGAGTGAGGGCTTTGCCTTTTCGAAACAAACCTGCTTAACTTTTGTAAGTAAGGTGCAATGAATGAGCCTGCCAAATTTAGCCTCTGCCTCCGGGCAAGTTGGAGAATTAGTGATGAGTTAGTGATGAGTGAGTGAGTGAGTGAGGGCTTTGCCTTTTCGAAACGAAACCTGCTTAATTTTGTAAGTAAGGTGCAATGAATGAGCCTGCCAAATTTAAGCCGTCTGCCTCCACGACAAGTTGGAGAATTAGTGATGAGTTAGTGGATGAGTGAGTGAGTGAGTGAGTGAGGGCTTGCCTTTTCGAAACGAAACCTGCTAACTTTTGTAAGTAAGGTGCAAGGATGAGCCTGCCAAATTTAAGCCGTCTGCCTCCACGGCAAGTTGGAGAATTAGTGATGAGTTAGTGATGAGTGAGTGAGTGAGTGAGTGAGTGAGGCTTTGCCTTTTCGAAACGAAACCTGTTAACTTTTGTAAGTAGGGGCAATAATGAGCCTGCCAAATTTAAGCCTCTGCCTCCAGCAAGTTGGAGAATTAGTGATGAGTTAGTGATGAGTGAGTGAGTGAGTGAGTGAGTGAGGGCTTTGCCTTTTCGAAACGAAACCTGCTTAATTTTGTAAGTAAGGGGCAATGAATGAGCCTGCCAAATTTAAGCCGTCTGCCTCCACGGCAAGTTGGAAATTAGGGATGAGTTAGTAGTGAGTGAGTGAGTGAGTAGTGAGTGAGGGCTTTGCCTTTTCGAAACGAAAACCTGCTTAACTTTTTAAGTAAGGTGCAATGAATGAGCCTGCCAAATTTAAGCCGTCTGCCTCCACGTGCAAGTTGGGAGATTAGTGATGAGTTAGTGATGAGTGAGTGAGTGAGTGAGTGAGTGAGGGCTTTGCCTTTTCGAAACGAAACCTGCTTAACTTTTGTAAGTAAGGTGCAATGAATGAGCCTGCCAAATTTAAGCCGTCTGCCTCCACGGCAACTTGGAGAATTAGTGAAGAGTTAGTGATGAGTGAGTGAGTGAGTGAGTGAGTGAGGGCTTTGCCATTTCGAAACAAAACCTGCTTAACTTTTGTACGTAAGGTGCAATGAATGAGCCTGCCAAATTTAAGCCGTCTGCCTCCCACGGCAAGTTGGAGAATTAGTTGATGAGTGAGTGAGTGAGGGCTTTGCCTTTTCGAAACGAAACCTGCTTAATTTGTAAGTAAGGTGCAATGAATGAGCCTGCCAAATTTAAGCCGTCTGCCTCCCGGCAACTTGGAGAATTAGTGATGATGAGGCAATTGGAGATTATGAGTGAGTGAGTGAGTGAGGGCTTTGCCTTTTCGAAACGAAACCTGCTTAACTTTTGTAAGTAAGGTGCAATGAATGAGCCTGCCAAATTTAAGCCATCTGCCTCCATGGCAGTTGGGAATTAGTGATGAGTTAGTTGATGAGTGAGTGAGTGAGGGCTTTGCCTTTTGAAACGAAACCTGCTTAATTTTGTAAGTAAGTGCAATGAATGAGCCTGCCATTTAAGCCGTCTGCCTCCACGCAAGTTGGCAAATTAGTGATGATTAGTGATGAGTTGAGTGAGTGAGTGAGTGAGGGCTTGCCTTTTCGAAACAAACACTGCTTAACTTTTGTAAGTAAGGTGCAATGAATGAGCCTGCCAAATTTAAGCCGTCTGCCTCCACGGCAAGTTGGAGAATTAGTGATGAGTTAGTGATGAGTGAGTGAGTGAGTGAGTGAGTGAGGGCTTTGCCTTTTCGAAACGAAACCGGTTAACTTTTGTAAGTAAGGGGCAATATGAGCTGCCAAATTTAAGCCTCTGCCTCCAGGCAAGTTGGAGAATTAGTGATGAGTTAGTGATGAGTGAGTGAGTGAGTGAGTGAGTGAGGGCTTTGCCTTTTCGAAACGAAACCTGCTTAATTTTGTAAGTAAGGGCAATGAATGAGCCTGCCAAATTTAAGCCGTCTGCCTCCACGGCAAGTTGGCAAATTAGTGATGAGTTAGTGATGAGTGAGTGAGTGAGTGAGTGAGTGAGGGCTTTGCCTTTTCGAAACGAAACCTGCTTAACTTTGTAGTAAGAGGTGCAATGAATGAGCCTGCCAAATTTAAGCCGTCTGCCTCCACGCAAGTTGGAGAATTAGTGATGATGTATGAGTGAGTGAGTGAGTGAGTGAGTGAGGGCTTTGCCTTTTCGAAACGAAACCTGCTTACTTTTGTAAGTAAGTGCAATGAATGAGCCTGCCAAATTTAAGCCGTCTGCCTCCACGGCAATTGGAAATTGTGAATGTTAGTATGAGTGAGTGAGTGAGTGAGTGAGTGAGGGCTTTGCCTTTCGAAACAAAACCTGCTTAACTTTTGTAGTAAGGTGCAATGAATGAGCCTGCCAAATTTAAGCCATCTGCCTCCAGGCAAGTTGGAGAATTAGTGATGAGTTAGTGATGAGTGAGTGAGGTGGAAGTGAGTGAGGGCTTTGCCTTTTCGAAACAAAACCTGCTTAACTTTTGTAAGTAATGTGCAATGAATGAGCCTGCCAAATTTAAGCCGTCTGCCTCCACGGCAAGTTGGAGAATTAGTGATGAGTGAGTGAGTGAGTGAGTGAGGGCTTTGCCTTTTATTAGTATAGATAAGTCTCTGGACTTTGAATGGGGAGGTGCAGTGGAATATAATGTTATAAAACCTCTCAACTACATAGTTAGGAGGTTTTTATAAGAATATATCTCACTGAACCTTCCCATTGACATTATACGCCTCTGCCTGGCTACAGAAATGAATTAAAAGGAACAAATTACTTAAAGGATAAGTGCACTATAAAAACAAGTTATGTTCATTTGGAAGCTGCAGCTTTAAAAAAACTGTTGCCATATTTATTTTTTACTTATGCCCCTCCAGAGCCTACCTTTGTGCCTTGAAAGTTGCTGACATTTTGTTACTGGTTTGCTGAATGTTAAGCTCCACCCCTCTGAGATTTCCTCTGCTTTCTCCTGATTGAGCCTCAAACAGTAATGCCTGTGAGTTCCGTGCACACTCCTGCTTGAGCCTCAAACAGTTATGCCTCTGAGTTCCGTGCACGTGCATGGAAATATCACGCAGAGGAAATATCAGAGGGGTGGAGCTTAACATTCAGCAAACCAGTAACAAGATGTCAGCAAGTTTCAAGGCACAAAGCTAGGCTCTGAAGGGGCATAGGTAAAAAATAAATATGGCAACAGTATTTTTAAAGCTGCAGCTTCCAAACGAACATAACTTGTTTTTATAGTGCACTTATATAAGATTTGAAATAAAGTAGGAAAGCATAGCAAACCTTTCTTTGGTTCCTGGTATTCACAGGGGTTAAAATCCTATAAATCCTCCTTTCAAAGTGTAAATCCTCCCTCGCTTGAAGTTCAGTCACTTCAGACATCTTCACTAAGCAGATAGCGCCGTGCCTTCTTATAAGTCATAGGAAAGACGCGTGATCTCTGCTCCGTGCTTTTAACCCCTGCGAATGCCAGCAGCTGAAAGGTTTGCAATGCTTTCGTACATTTTTTCAAATATTAAGTAATCCTTTCTCTAGGCAGGCAGGAGAGAGAATCAAGTTGAATTTGTAGTTGTCAGTGGGAGAGTTTGGGACACTAGCAAAGCAGGAAAACCATTTATTATTAAAAGTAATCACACCTTATGTATTATAAGAAATAATATGCCCCCTTATAGTGTAATATATAAGGGATATATAATATATAAGGGATAGTACATAAGGATTAGTCGGCTGCAGGCCGGAGGGGTACAGGGCATGGAACTCTGAGGTGAAGTAAATCCGTATATATTACGCTGTAGGTAGCGAATTATTTTTTATAATACATAAAGCCAGACAAAAAAAACAGCACAGACACACTCTACCCCTACCCATCCACTGTCTCTCCCCCTCCCTGTATTAGTCATTTATATAAGAATAGAAATAGTTAATAACTATAAATTAGTAGTAATATAGAAATAGTTACTATAAATAGTTCTTATTGAAAAGAGAAAAAATGGCCGAACATCGTCTGTCAATTATAAACAGGACGTCCAATATTAATGACTAATATGGGGAGGGGGAGAGACTGGGGTAGAGGCAGTGGAATACAGGAAGTCACTCAGTAACATCACTGAGAATATAAGGGATAATGCGCCCTGTAATATCCTTATATTATAATGTAAAGGGGTGAATTATTTCTTATATCTGATTCCTTCACCCCATTCGCATTTTAAATTTTAGCCTTGTCCCTATTCCCACCTTAATTAAAACCTCCCAAGCTACCTCCTGTAACTTGAACCCAGTAGAAAGGAACATCCCAGCCCAGCATCTTTGCAGTTAAACAAATCATTGTGTAGGAGTAGATAGGCATTGGTTATGAAGTGACAGGAAGCAGCTCCAGCAGGTTCCATTAGTGAAGTTAAACACTGCAAAAAATGCTGAGTCATTGTCCAGGCATGAACACTGGAATAGGCGGAGCAGTGGCATATAAGAAAAATAAGAAACAAGTCACTTAGTGACATAGCTGAGTGAATTTTATAAGAATATATGCCACTGCAGCTCCCATTATAAAATATCACACTTATGTAATATATAGTGAATAACTGTAAATAATAAGGATATTAGAAGCATATAGAAGCACAAAGCCGCAGGCCAAGTGCTTTTATACAGGAAACGGAACTCTGAGGTGAATTCTTATATCAATTTCATATATTATCATATAATTTAAAGTAGAGGGTACGCTATCAATTATAATCTACCCCTTCCCCCTAATGCCAAACTCACCCCTGCTAGACAGTAAAACTAACACCCCTCCCCTCTTTCCCTTCAGAATTCCTCACTACCTTAGGCTGTAGATTCACAGAAAACCTTACTGTTTCAAGCATAGGGAACCTGCACCAATAACAAACTATAGAAAGTATAGCTGCATTCTGTATTTCCAGTCTTCTCCTCCTCATGCCTTAATCAGTGGCTGCTATGTTCCTATCTCTGGGAAGCCGCGAGTTCATCCGAGTGCACGAGACCACATCGCACACGTGATTAAGGAATGAGGTGGGATAGACCAAAGAACCAGAATGTGGCTATAGTTTCTATACTTAGATACCGGTGCAGCTCTGGAGGATATCATGGCCATATATTTATGGAATATGGGGAAAGGGATGAGGCTGGGGTAAAGCACTTCACTTCCTGTTTATAATTGGCATGCTATTACGTAGTAGCCTGCCAATTATTTGTATATTACTGGACAGTTGGGTCCCATAGGAATCAATTAAGGGGGTAGATTATACGTTTTTTAAAGTCAACTCCGATTTCCCTGCCCTTTATAAAAGCACTTGGCCTGCGTCTTAGGGCTTTTATATGGTTAGGGAACTCCTCTGTGGCTTATGTATATATGTAAGTAAAGTAAGGATCCACACTAGCCAGTGGTAAAAGGAACTCAGAAGACAACTGCTTACTGTTGCATAAAATCCTTTATTGGTATCTGCCAATGAGGATTTTATGTTCCTTCTTGTACCGGCTAGTGTGAATCCTTACTTTACTAACCTTTGATTGTCTAGCCTTGCAACAGGCTCTGGGCTGCTGGCACCCAGCCACCAGGATGGAGGATTAAGCATTATAGTTTACTTACATACAACATGTGCAGTGATATGAGGTGGAGGGTCCAGGGCAATTCGCAACCCGGACCACTTAGCTATATTAGTAAGAACATAGTATTTGTTCATTTACCATTGTGCGGGGTTGAGCCCTTAATGTTTATCTAATTACTTTTAATTTTATGTATATATGTATAAAAAACAATATCAATAAAAATAAAGTATTTACAGCATTGTTTTTCATTTTATTATTTTGGTTTTGGTATTGCTAGAAAGTTTTTGGTAAGAAAGAGGTATAGAGAAGAAAAGTGTTGGAAGCCTGGGGGGAAAGGAGGAAGGGGGGGGGGAGAGATCACACTTGGTAAGTGGTAGATTCCTTTAGCTTTATAAAGGGAAAACCAGGGCTCCTAAACTCATATTTGTAAGGGCATTTCCTGCACGGGTTTAAAAATTTGTAGTAAGCAATTGACTAATTGTCCATTACTTTTGTCATAAAGAGTCTAGGGACATCCTGAGGACAATGTATGTGCGCATTTTCGGTGAGCTAGTGTGGGGTGTCGTGCTCTGCAATTCCGCTAAGTTGCACAAAAAATGCTGATCTTAGTCGCTTCGAAAAGTGGATCACAGCGCAACGGACAGCAACACACCTTGGATGGCCAGACCAATTGGCAAATGCTAGTGTGTGCTTTTTAACACGTGATTGGGTCGTGTGTTAAAACGCGGTTGTGTGGCCTAGCCCTTAGATTCTTGAAGTATCAACCTGGGAATATAACTATATATACATATATAAATACTTACAAATGTTCAGCATGCATGCGCCAGGTGGGCTCGTCTACTCTATTGATTTCTTTAAATTGATTGGAATATTGATGCCGTGTATGGCAGCCTCAATGTTTAAAGTCCACATTTTACAAGCAGCGGTTTTATTGATTGCATAAAAGAAAGACAGTTCTTAGATAGATTGGACAATTGTCTAGAGACAAACATCTAATCTGTCTAATGTCTAAGTAGTGTATGGACAACTTTATAGAGCTAAAGTTTGATTGACCAGCAGTGAACACTGGTGGGACTTTTATTATAACAACATATACAACATAACTATAATACGTGTGTACAAGGCTTAAATATTCATTGAATAAAGTGGTTGCTGCAAATTAACCTGCATTTCTAATGACCACTCTACTGACAAATTGATAAATAAATATATGAAAGGAACATGTTGTGATATTATCTCCATATAATACTCACTACCTTTCACCATAGTATAACTAATTTACCTTTTTATAGACAGTGCCCACAATGGCTGCTCTGAGTTGCAGTCCAATGAGATAACACATATAGTCATGCTGTTGAAGAAAAAGGGATTGTCCACAAGGACAAATGAAAAGAAGAACAGCCACTAGGAAGCCTTGCCAAGACGGAGAAGAGGTTTCCTTTAGCAGACGCAATAGTAACCTGGTAAAACAAAGCAAATATAAACATTTTGCCAGACATTACATCGTAAAAGGTCAGATTATACAGATGACTCAGTGGCAAGTGCAGAATTTTCAAGGGGGGGATTCCTAAATGGATTACCACTGAACATGTACAGAAGGAGGTTCATGACCAAAAACATTCATATATTATATTATACTAGCAAAATATAGTATATAAGATATGGAACACATAATATTATATATATTCTCTGCTTGCCATGATTATCATCACAGTTGGCCAATACAGATATCCCCTTTAATTTTGTTATAGTATATTCATTAAGGCTGGGTACACACCAACAGATTTTTAGGCCAACCAAAAGATATTTCCATGTATTGGTGATTCCGGTGGTGGCGGTGAATGCTGTCAGTTGCCCGTTTACCTGGTTCAGCTGAAAAGGGGCAATTTGACATGCCGGTAAACCATCGCTGATCATGTGGTCCATAGGAGACATTTGCTGTGGCCGACCACTTTATAGCGGTGAACGGTCAAGACAGAAAATGTATCAGTGTTTATCCAGCCTGACGTTCTGTTTTACTGAGAAATCCACATTTACACTACATTACCATTAGTGTCTCTTAAAGTGGTGACAATAATGACGGATCTGATAAAGTTTGCTGAATTTTGTCAGTATCGGGACCTATTGGGCAAGACGGAAAATTTCCATTACCGGCTCCCTTTACTACAATAGAAGCCGATAAACAATTATTCTTTATAAAGAATATTTGGAACGATCATTCCTGTGTATATATAACATATAATATAATACAGTGTTGACAGTCAAGCTTTACAACCACCTCCAGGATTTCTTTATGTCCTCTATTCCTGCTCACTAAGCTCCATCACAGTAGTAAGTACCTTATATAAACCCAGTCTCAGCATTTATCTCAGGCAAATGCAGGGTTAATATTGATACAATTCTGTATCAATTGTTATCAGCTATGCTGCTGTCAATCACAGGGCAGACTGGATACATTATTGAAACATTACAAATGCTGCTTCTCACTTACAGCTCAATTAACAATGTAACAATCTATATAACAATCTATGTAACTGTCTATGGGCACCAGGAGAAGTGGAACAGTAAACTGCACAGAGCAGGCAAAAAGGGGGATTTCAGGCACCAGTAACCTCCCCCCTAAACATGCCCCTGGGACTGGTGTTCTATAGAATATTAGGAAACATCCCATAAAAACATGTTGTGGTTTATATGGAAGCCAAGAGATATTTGAACAAAAACAAATGAAAAACTCCTCACTCCGATTATCCCATTAAGTCCCAGCATCCTATCTATAGAATTAACTAGATAGTACAATGGGGCTTAACAGGTTAAATCTTGCCATGGTTTTGAGTTTAATAATTACATTAGATAACCCATGACAATACCTTACTAGCAGAGGGTTTATGAAAAGGATTGCAGTGTACAGAAACATTAGTAAAGTGGAGAGCAGGAACTGTAGGCCAAAGAATCGCATGATGACTTTTAGTAGAGTTTTCTGGTTTAGATAAACGTGTTTGTTGTCCAGAAGCAATTTGGATTCACTTTTTTCTAATGGAGATATCCAAATGTTATCTATCGGTGATGCTGTGAACATTGTTGGTTCCTCTAACCTGAGAACAGAGAGAGAGAGAGAGAGAGAAATATTATACTATAATATACTAACCTGCCGTTTGACGGACGCACCATGGACTATACTGGTTAAACTGGTATAACCCAACAACAAGCGGTACTAATTTCCATGCTCTGATAAACCTTAGCAGTTACATACATTACACCATGGAAAGAGATGGTCCTAGGTTAAAGCTTTGTTTGCATTTATCAGTCTTCCTCATAATTTAGTGTAGTAAAGTTAGTGTACTTTACCAGTCATTCCTGGCACTGTTACAAACACTTATCATTCTGCTTCTATTGCCTGGCTTACATCTGCCAATTGATTTCATCCTCTATAAGAAGCCTGTGTTTAAACCTTTTTTTTATCTGATGGTGTTTAAAAATATGCAGTGATTATAAGGCAACCGTTGGATTATAAAAAAGAAATATGCAGTGATTAGAAGGCAACAGTTGGATTATAAAAAAGAAATATGCAGTGATTATAAGGCAACAGTTGGATTATAAAAAAGAAAGCTATCAGCCAATAAGTTATTCTAATATCTCTTTCCTATGATAAGTACTTACAGCTTTGCCTTTTTCAGTTCTTTTTGTATCTCCTCAGAAAATGAATCTAGAATTTCCTCTGCTCTATCAGATTTCCTGAGGGCCCACACATCGTCTTCTTTCAGAGGCTGTCTGTAGCCTTTAAACATTATTCTTTAACAAAGATACAAACATTTTATTATACAAAAAAAACTTTATTTTTTTTTAAACTGCCCCTTAACAGCTCTTCCTAAGCACAAAAAGGGCTGAAGGCCTTACTCCTGCAAATACACATCTCACGTCATGGGTCGACCCCCGCGATCGCACACGTTTGTATGAGCCTTTAGAGCCATCGGAAGTGGGAGGATAATTATTGTTGAGTTAATTAACATCAGGTGACAGATATGTAAATGATTGAGAAGAGATGAAACTTTGAGTGGACCTATTATAGCTATAGAGTTTTTTATTTTCTTGTCCTAGTCTGACACTGTTGTGATTTTGTCTTAATAAATAAAAATTCTAAATCAAGATACAAGAGGCCATGATCAAACAGACCTTTTATTCAAAGGCTCATACACACGTGTGATCATGCAGCTGTGTGCATGTAAGTATTTAAGGCAGCAGGTAGCTGGTAACCTCTGTTAAATCTTCTACGGGATAATTGCCCAGAGCAAGTGAATCTGGGTGAATCTTATTTTGCACATGGAAATATTGCTGGTAAAAAAAGATTAAAGTCTGTATTTTGTTTTCTTCATGTCCAACACTTACACACTTTTAACTTGTACAGGAATCTGGAAAATGGTTTGGGGAACATAAACCAAGAGTCCAAAGCTTATTGACAAAACCTATTAAAACAGACACCCTGTGTGAGGTTGTGGGAAATAAGGCAAACCAGGCCACACAAACTCTTAAGCTCTTTTACAATTGAAGAAGCTTTATTATAATGCACCAGTACCAAGCACAACCTTATCCTACCAAGCAAGCACTGTCCTTGGGATGCAGTTCCTGGGATCTCTGGGCTCCACTGCCTGGTCTCCAAACTGCTGGGCTGCTGCTGGCTTCTGCTGATATGCTTCCGCTTTCCTGACTCTTGGGTCCCTTGCTCTCAAGCTAAGGAATAGGCTAGTGTGTCACAGCTCTGAGATGCTAGACACTGCCTAAGCATGTGTCCTAGCTCTGTTCTCCCATGCTTAGCTTTCTCTTCTGCCAATCTCTAGTCTGCTGCCTCCTGCAGGCTAGCCTACTGTATCCCTTGCTCTCAAGCTAAGGGGCAGGATAGAGTTAATCAGCTCTTAGCATAGATACAGGATACTGCCTCAGCATGTATCCTAGCTCTTCCTTTGTCTATGTGCTTCCCCCATGTGGACTAAAGCTGCTCTTTTTATTCCCACATTCCCTTTGAAGTGCAAATGACCAACCTTCAACCAGCAGCCAATCATCAGGTTTGTTGAGCAGCAGACCAATCAGCAATTACTTATCTCAAGCCATCTGCATAGCCAAAGAGGCACCATGCTAATGAGTTTACGACAGGCAGTCCCAGGAGTTTTACCCATTGAGACATCTTGTGGACAAAGGACTAAATGCCCCAACAGTGTGCTTGGTACATTTTACATATACATTATTTACATAAGATCTAATACTGGGAGAGGTGGTGCCTGGATAAAACAATGGTGAATTCTTTATTAAAGTCTGGGAACCACTTGAAGTAAAAAAATGTTAGAAGTTAGGACCTTCCAGACTGGGGTTACCTTGACGTGGTTGGAATTGGAAGGCTTTTCATTCATGTAATCAAAGTAATGCATACTAAAACGCCTTTGCTTATAAAGTATACCAGTGTGCAGATAATATGATATTGTATGGGGCCTAGGAATGTGCATTGATTATCTTTTCTATGTTTGTATAAATGTTTGACCAGATCAGTAGCACTTCCGCTAAATGTAGTCGTAAATTAGCCTAATTGGAGTGCTTCCACAATCCTTGTATTGTATGTATATTTGGGAGGCCTGGTCAAGCCTCCATGTGGTAACAGCACCCCCAGCATGCCCCTTTAATGGGAGGTCCTATGCCTTTAATATAAAGCACTGGATGGCCTCTTCCCTCATTTTTAAAAGCCAAAGGGCTGGGGGGAAGTGAAAGCCTGTTGTATGGATCCAGTGCACAACTATGAGAAATGCAAAAGTTTGCTAATGGGAATTGAAGTAAAAAAAGGTTAGAAGTTAGGACCTTCCAGACTGGGGTTACCTTGACATGGTTGGAAGGCTTTTCATTCATGTGATCACAGTAATGTATACTAAAACCCCTTTGTTTATAAAGTATGCCAGTGTGCAGATAATATGATATTGTATGGGGCCTAGGAATGTGCATTGATTATCTTTTCTATGTTTGAACCACTCTCTCCCTTACAAAGAATTACATAGAATTAATTAAAAGTAATAAGGTAATAAAAAAATATAAAAGTAATAAAGATCCCCGGTGCTTTGTCACAACCTGGAATTTAATTAAGGGAGATAATTAAGATTAATTAAGAAGTGAGTGACATGGCTATCTGTTAGCCATTATTAGTATTAGTATTTTGGCTTATGTTCTCCTTAAAATCAGAACTAGGTTATTCAGTTTAATGATGATTTGCATTACAATATTTTTTGTAAAACTTACTCTGTAAACCAACTGAATGTAACTCGTGACAGGAAAGATGCTTCTGATACAGGACATGGATTCTAAAAACAACATTTGACATAATAAAATGTATGAATGGATATTCTTTACAATATAAGAGAAAAACTTTTTTCCTTCCTGTCTCTGGAACCCAGAATTCTGTAAGTTCTAGGTATTTTCTTCTTTTTATTTTAAATACCGGTAACTGTTTTTTTTCACATTTTTTTTGTAACATCATTTTCTGTTGTTTTTGTATTATATGCAATGTCCACCTTTTGGAATATTAAATCTAAAATGTAATAAGTTTTATCTTTGATGCTTTAAAATAACTCAGGTAGCCTCTCATAATGTAATAGGGGCTTGACTGGCAAATTAACCCTGAATGTTGGAATGTTAATTTACTCTGAAACTGCTGGCAGTGAAGTGGTGTAGCCTTAACCATTTAGTTGCCAACTCAGGGGTGTGTATAGCCAGACAGAGAAAAGATTGATTGTTGGAGGCCTTAAACGTGGGGTGGTGGCACCTAATTACTGACTGATTGGTCAGATCATGTGTAATGTGTCACGGATGCCAGTTCACTGGGCACCTGATCTGACTAATTAATTGGTAATTCACCGCCACCACACCACGTTTAAGGCCTTGGAGACACCAAACAATCAGTCTTGACTCTGACTGTCTTTGCACACCCCTGTACTGGCAGCTAAATTGTTAACACTACACCACTCACTCCAGCAACCAAAGGGTTAATCTGCTCGTGAATAAGGAACAAAGACTGGAAGCTTTTAGGAAAGATATATCTTTAAAAAGACTTTTACAGCATTCAACAAGCTATATGCAAAACCAGAGCGCCAACTTCAGACTGGTTTCAGCTTTATTGAGTCAGGCCTCTGGTTTTGCAGTGTGAAGCACCTATAGACTGAAAAAGTCATTGTTCTTTATTTGCATATTGCTGAAAGGGGAGTTTTAAACCCTTTACTTTCTCCCTATCCTATTTAATTTATTGGTGATTAGAGATGTTCGAAACTGATGAGTTTCGTCCCGTTTTCGAATTTGACTGTAAATTCGAAAATTCGAAGATTTGAAAACCGACCCATAGAAGTCTATGGGAGAAAAAAAATTGAAAGTTTCTATCGATTTTAAGGATGAAATAGTAATAGTAGGTTACTGTAAATAACACAGGGACCTGGGGAATGGTCTGGGGAACCCGTAAATATAACCAAAACTCATTTAAAAACTATCTTTCCTTTCGATCATGCTGTTTTCGAGGGTTACCGAAATCGAACGCTACTTTCAAGGGTTACTGATATTACAAATTCGATGGTTGCCGAATTCAGCTTGTACATTTGAGGGTTACCGAAATCAAAAACGCTACTTTCGAGGGTTATCGATATTACAAACTTTTTCTACTAATTTTCATTTTTGATAATAATCTACTTTCGATTTCGATAATCATCTTCTTTGATTTCGATAATCATCTACTTTCGATTTCGATAATTATCGAATTTTCAAAAAAAAATCGAAAACTCGGAATATTCGGGTTTCCTAATTTCCGGGAGTTCCAAAAGTTTAGTTGGGACTTCGAAACCCTCGGATTCGATTCGAAACTGGGTTCTATTAGAACCCACAGTACATCTCTATTGGTGATGTCTGCTTGTGAAGGCTCCCATTCATTCAGGCCATGGTTATATCTCTTGTATTCAGTTAGATCAACAGGACTTGAAGTTTAGTTCTTGAAGACTTTTCACTATTCATCTGACTGTCTTTCATAATTCAGAAAGACTTGTACAAGAATCTGTTGGCAATTAAGTACCCTGGTTGATTGCACTGTGGCTAAGAAGTGCTATCAAAACTTCCCGGGGTAAGGGGTTAAAATAGCATTCTACAGGGCAGTTAGTTGGTATTGAATGCCCACCTATATTCAGGCTTGGATTCTTTATTTTCACATAAATGGCTTCCTAGACACCTCTTTTGAACTGATCCTGTTCCTTCGCCAAGATGTTGATATTACAATTTTCAAATGTATGTCTTTTTTCCTTAAGATGCAGGTACACAGCTGAGTCTCGACCCAAGAAATTGGCTCTTCTGTGCTGGGCCATACGTTGGAGCAAATGCTGTTTGGTCTCCCCCACAGACAAATCAGAGCACCAACAAGCAACTATTCCAACCCACTTTACTTTATTAGAGACTACTTCTTCTTCTGAAGAATCAAGTACAAAACACATTAAACTTTGGATTTAATATTTCAAAAGGTGGACAGGGCATAGAATATAAAAATACCAAAAAATTATATTACAAAAAATATTACAAATAAAGTGACATACATTAAGGTACAAACAGTTATTTAAATTAAAAAGGAGAAAATACACAGAACATACAGAATTCTGGGTTCCAGAGGCAGGAAGAAATAAGAATTTTGACTCGACTGTCTGAAATACATCAAAGAGTAAATTTTTCTGTTTCCTAATCTCTTTACTAAGATTATGTGCATGATTTCACAGCATGGTTTTCTGGAGAAACTGGTACAGTGCATCAAAACATTTGTGACAAGAAGTGTTTATTTTCATTGTGATACATTAAAGGGTATCTCCACTGGTATAAAAAAAATTTGGTATTTAGTTTTATTCAAGAATAGCAGGTAAAGTAGGTGTGTCTTACCTCCCGTTCTTCAATAAAACTTTTAGGAGTCGGGAACAATGGTAAGACACTTACCCGATCGCTCCCTCCTCCGCCGTGTACTTTGATAGGTACCAACAGACTTGCAGAGAGATTCAATAAAAGTTCTTATTGTTTAAAATGGTGCTAATTTTGCCACAAGCAATCAGAACTTATTTAACATTTGAAAGCTGATCTGATTGGTTGGGGCAAAATTAGCACCATTTTAAGCTGGGTACACACAATGAGATATTTCGGTCCGATCGTCCAATAGTTCAGTGTATCGGTCGATCGGACAGAAATTATCGCATCCGAATGTGCCCATGTCCGATCGACCGTTTGTCCAAATTGGACGAAAGGACGATCGGACATGGTGGAAAACCTCGTCCGATCGTGCGGTCCTCTATGGACCGCGCGATCGGTCGCGGTAACTATCGGACGCGGCTTCTTTTGCCTCGACCGACAGTCCTTCCTCCTGGCCGGAAGAAAGTATCGAACGGTCGGTCAGGATGAAAAATTAGTAGGTGTGTACCTAGCTTTAAACGATAAGAACTTTTATTGAATTAGCCTGTTAGTACTTAGCAAATGTGTGGGACCTCTCAGAGGACGCAGCGGAGGAGCGAGCGATCGGGTAAGTACCCTTTTCTACAACCTACTCTCCCCTCTCCTATGATACTCTATCTAGTGTCTTTGTTCGCAACACCAGAGCAATAGACCTTGTGGCTCTATCCTCTTCTCTCAGTTCTAGCCTTTCTTCCATCGAGTCTGATTCTAGCCCTGATTCCCTAATACATTCATATAACTCTTAATCTTATTGACTACTATTGACTCCTTTTCCCCCCTACAAACTCACAATCTTCGCCCTACTATCCCCTGTCCTTAGCTCAATTCAGAAACTAAATTCCTACGCTATTGTACTCATGCAACTGAATGGCTGTGGAAAAAGTCCCGCAGTCAGGCGGACTTTTACCACAACAAGCTCATGTTGTTGTGTCTGAATTCAGCTCTTTCAGCAGCTAAGCAATACTACTTTAGCACACTAATAAACAATAACAAAAATTATTCACGTCGTCTATTTTTGCTATTTAACTCTCTCTTCCAGCCCTTGTCTACTGACACTCTTCATTCCATTAACACTACTCGGGATTTTACTGACTATTTTAGAACTAAAGTAGGTGATATCCACATTCTAATCCCTTCATCCCTGGACAACTCAAACTTTCTTCTGCCTGCCCCATAACCCGCAGTTCTGGAATCTTTTACCCCCGTTACCCATTCTGAAGTCTTTGACCTTCTGCTGTCCACACCACTTACAATGTGTACCCTTGATCCCATGCCCTCATTCTGATTTAGACACTGCACTAAAATCTCTCTTGCTCACATTTTTAATTCCTCCCTGACCTCTGGGATTTTTCCTGTTGCCTTAAAACATGTGTGCACCAAACCTTTTCTTAAAAGACCAGCTCTGGACCCTACTTGTCTCAATTTTACCGTTTGTGTCAAAACTCTTAGAAACTCTAACTACCTCCATGCTAAGAACCTATTGGACCCATTGCAGCCAGTCATTCAACTGAAATGGCCCTCTTCAAAGTCTCAAATGACCTACAAACTGCCAAAGCCAAGGGTACTCATTCTCCTTGACCTATCGGCTGCTTTTGAAACTGTGGATCATTCTCTTCTTATGCAAATTCTAAATTCTCTGGGATTCCGAAATCAAGCTGCGGCATAGTTGTTTTCTTATCTTTCGAACAGATCTTTTTCTGTCTCTTTTGCTAATAATACTTTCTCTCAAGTCTCACTTAGTGTAGGGGTCCCTCAGGGTTTGGTTTTAGGACCCTTGCTGTTCTGGAACAAACAAGGGTAAGTGCACTCTAACCCAACAGATGGGTGAAAAACCTCAATAGTCCTCCCTCAGGAGCCTCAACTTCAGGAAGAAGTGGGCATGCAACCCCCAAAACGTTTCATCACTTGGAGTGCAACCCTCGGTTTTGTCTTTGCTTGAAGTTGCGGTTCCTGAGGGAGGACTATACACACACACTGAGGGAAAGACTCTACACACACTGCCGATAAAGCTTTATCGTTAGTGTGTGTACCTATCTTAATGATTGGTCTTGAAGGGCATGTCCACTCTTTGAACAAAAAATAGTGACTTATAAGTTATATGCCTGCAACCCCTACTGCTATTTTTACCAGTTTATTAAATTAATTTGTAACCAGATATGTAATGATAAGTTCTATTCCTTTCTGGCAAAGGTATCTGCCTCCTCCCTCTGCTCAATGATCTTTTTATAAGCTTGAGCAGGTGAGACAGCAGGTGAAACAGCGGCCATTCATCGGCTGTAGAGATTTTCGGATTCCCGGATCTCAGGGAAATCCTGAAGATCCGAAAATCCGAAACCGGAATGAATTATCGATATTTTCGAAAATAACCCCGAACGTTCGAAAATTCTCAAAAATAAGATTGGAGACCATTTTGAGTTTCCAATCAGATTTTCGAGGACTTTCAAACATTTCAAGCTATTTTCGAAAATGATCGAAAATAGCTCCGTACATTCAAAAATTATCGAAAATTTGTTCCAAACTGAACTGAACTGAACGTGTCAGATCCGGGTTTGTGTCGGACCCGGATCCCATCTCTTATTGGCTGTGGTGTCAGTTGTCAAAGACTCAATTGTGAGCATTATGGGCCAGCTTTATCTGCCAGAATTACCCTAAAATATTTGGTTAATATTACAGGTAATTAAGTGCAAAATATATCGGTTGGGGTTAAGGGTTAGTAACTGATAATTGACCAGTTTTTTGTTTAAAGTGTAGACATGACCTTTAAGAATCACTTAAAGGCCAGTCAGCATTTGAAAATGAGATAAAATAATAAACTTACCATCTCCTTCTTTAAGCTGGAGAAGAATGGGGGCTCTTCAGTGAAAGTGCTAAGTACAGACTGGATTAGCACTAAGACGAAGTATACAATAAAAAGTGTATATCGTAGTCTGTCAATTTCTGGAGCCTTTATAAAATGATAATGTAAACAGCATTAATGGATTTATGTTATGTAGTTTATTCTCAACATCTTTACCGCATAGCATGATGTTAAGCTAGTCTGATATTTTGGCCCAATTGACTGTCATGATCAATATTTCATTTGCTTGTGTCATTTTTGCCCTTAACATACAGATGTCAGCTTAATATTTCTCCAAACCAGACAGTCCATTAAATTTTCGCCAATAGCGGGGTCTTTAATGAACTGTACGACTGGTACTGGGAAAATGTAAGCCAAAGTTTTTGACTGTCAATATTTCACAGCAAATGGTTGTTCTGGTCTTAATATCAGACTATGGGGCATATTTATACGCTATCGCAGGATATCGCAATGACAAATAGCCTTATTTATAAAAACGCTTGTTTTCCCCTTTGAGTTAAAGTACCACTGCGGCAATGTGTGGCGATAGTTTTCGCCTTATTCATTGTGTTAAGTGTGGTATCACTGCAAAAAGAGAGATTGCTCTCTGGTGTTATTTCAGAGCTATTTTTGTCATTTTTTTTATTTAAGCTATTTATAAATAGGTGAATGTTCGCCTTTTTGCCCCTTTTCTCCCTTTTGTTGCATTTTTTGCCGTTTTACCAGACTTTTAACCAAACATCATTACTTACTGGAATGTTCCATTAACATGACTATTTCTTACACAGCACTATGGGATGTTCCCATATTAATGGAACTGGTTTGATAATTAGCTGCAGTTTGCTGAAAATCACTAATACTAAAAAATTAGTCCTATTAATAAAATAAAGAAAATTCGCCTTTTGAGTTTTACACTATATATTACTATATATTTTGCTGAAAAAAAAAAACCAAATGTGTTATTTTTAAATAACAAAGATAAGTGTTCAGTGTGTATTAACCACCAGGGAGTATTACCTATTTACCATCATATGTGCTGAACTTTTTCAGCATTATTAGTGCTACTTTTTGCTAGATAATTTTCGCTTTTGATGAAAATTCGCCTTTTTAATAACTGATGAAAGGAAAAGTTGAAAGTTAAAAAAATTGTGGTAAGGCTGGTGGGGAAAAAAGCAAAAATAATGCCCTTTATTAATATGTCCCTCAGACCCCCCATTTTACTCTATTGGTAAATAAAGAAAATCGGAACCTTAAAAAAAACTCTTAAAAAAGCAAAAAATAAACATTAAAAAGCAAATTTGCAGATTGTATTACAGTAAATTCTGAGAAATAATCTAACACCCCCTGAGCACTTATTAGTATTGAGAAACTCTCCACTATGAACTGACACCTTCCATGGACCCATTGGCAGGCTAAATAAATGGCCACTTGTGCGTTTTCGCCACCTTAGACTTGGCAAATTAGAACGGCTGAACTTAACGCAAAAATACACTTTTCGCTATTTTATAAATATGGTTGAGCGGTTACCGCAGCGATGTGTGACGAAAAGCGAAAAATAGCGGTAATGACCTTTCGCTACTGGTTACCACTGCTTTATAAATAGTGAAAAGTCCGAATTTGGCGAAAAGGCAGCATTAAAGAAGGTGAAAAGTTTAACGAATCTTTATAAATATGCCCTTATTTGTACCCAACCTATTCAGCCTAAACTGAATAAATGCATCATTAGTGTTACTGAATAATGTTGGTTTGTGAAGGGCTCTTTCTATTCAGATGTGTTGAATAACCAATAGAATACAGTTGATCTGTTTTTACTCCTCCTGTTCTTAATACTCTATAATGTGTGAAAGAATAAGGTTGGACTTTAAGTGGATCTGACTTTAAAGGTGAACTATAGATAAGGCTGGGTACACACCATCCAATTTTTCAGACCGACTGACCGATATTATGGTTTATTGGTTGGTCGGGCTGAAAAAATGTAGGGTGTATTTGCTGCCTGATCGGATTGAACAGACAATCGGGTATATTGGAAAATCATGGCTGATCATGCGGTTTCCTATTGACCGCATGATCAGTTGCAGCGAACTGTTGGCCCTGGCTACTTTTCAACCAGGCCAAAAAAATTGCTGATGTGTAACCAGCCTTGCAGGGTTATTCAATAAAAGTTCTTATCGTTAATAATGGTGCTAATTTTGCCCCAACCAGTCAAATTTTATTTAACATTTGAATGCTAACATCTGATTGGTTGGGGCAAAATTAGCACCATTTTTAACCATAAGAAATTATATTGAATCTCCCTGATAGTATTTGTCCCTAAATTAATTCTATGGCCCTCATTCCTGTTTAAAGGGTATCTCCACTAATAAAAACATTTTTGGTATTCAGTTTTATTGAAGAACGGGAGGTGTGTCTTACCTCCAGTTCTTTAAAGAAACATTCGGGAGCCAGGAATGAAGGTAAGGTACTTACCCGATCACTCGCTTCTCCGCCGCCTAGTCTGACAGGTCACAACATAATCTGTACTCAATGCGCATAGAGTTCTAAGTCCTTCGAGACCTGTCAGAGTACGCGGGGAGGAGCGGGCGATCAGGTAAGTACCTTACCTTTGTTCCCGGCTCCTGAAAGTTTTACTGAAGAATAGGAGGTAAGACACCAAAAAAATTTTTTACCAGTGGAGATACCCTTTAATAAAAGAGAGTGGCCACACTAGGTGAGAGGTTTATAAGCATTAAATAGTTCATTTATGCCCATATTTAATTTTGAGACATGACTTTGAACTTGCATTAATTGCTTTAAAGAAATAACAGGTTATTCTGGCCAAAGGAAGCCCAAGGCATAACAGGATAAAACCAATAACCCATGAACGTTATGGCAACAAGACAAAAAAAGTTGAACAACTAGTTGTTCTTATTTTTTTGTAAGAAATGTAAACATAGTTGCATCAGTTTGAGAATACATCACTAATATACCAGCAAGCTTATCCCTTATATTATATAAATACATTTATAATTTCATGGGGAATGCATTGGGTATTTCGGAGGTACTATGTTGGTGGGGGTGGGTAAAAGTAATATACATAGGGACAGTGTTTATGTGTTGCTTAAGCACTAAACAAATAGTTATATCAATGTTAACAAATATGTAGTAATGACATTCCCTAACTACAGAGTGCTTGTAGAGGAATGCTGGGAGTTGTAGTTTGAATTCCCTAACTACAGAGTGCTTGTAGAGGAATGCTGGGAGTTATAGTTTTTAAACTTCTGGAGATCTACTGGTTGCTTATCCCTGCTACTGTATATTTGATAGGGGGACTGAAAGGAAAACATTTCCATGCCCACTTCTCTGAGACAATGAAGTGAGTTTGTTAATGGTTTATTACATTATTTAAGCAATAGACCCCATAGAAGCCATGAACCTGTGTCCTGAACTGATGAAATATAATAAGATTATAACATGACAGGATAGTCTGGGTTCTTTATAGGACCTCAGATTGACCAAACGTGATCCCTCTCTAACACATTGACCAATAGTGATCCCTCTCTAACACATTGACCAATAGTGATCCCTCTGTAACAGAATCCCTGGTGACAGCTGTGCGTTACTGGGGAGTATTGAAAGACAGACTGAAAACTTTAATTATAGGATCTCCTATTGAGCTATTATTGGTTGGAAATTTAAGGGGGAAGATTGATTCAAGCTCTGCACAACAGTTATATTTCACTGTGTTTCTACTGAACTATAACACTCTGTACAATGTTACAATAAATGGATCAAAATATTCATATAAGGGATGTGAGACTAAAAGAACCAGGATTTCATAGGATTTCTTTTATTTTTAACATTTTGCCTTTATTTTTTTTGTACAAATCCCTAAATTTTATATAGTATTGTGTATAACGATTTTATATCATCTGTATCCACATATGCACCAACGGGCACACTTTTGCTGGTATGGACATAAATAGAAAATTCAAACTTTAAAGAATTGAACAGAATAGTGCAATTTCGTATGCTGGCTATACACTACAAACTTACTTCCCATTGTTCAATCGATATTCCAACAACCACCTGCCACGAACAATTTGCAATTTGCAATTAATTTTTCGATCGTAAAAGTGGTCATCATTATGATCTTAAACATGATCTGGGCAGGAAACATCAGGAAGTAAAACTGCTTCTACTTTGGATGTTCCAACCGATTCATCTTAGATCCATATATTGTTGAGGTAATGTATGGCCAGCTTTATTTTTGTCATATTTTTGTAAGACTATAAAATCTCATGTCTGATCTAAAACTTGTTTGGGTCACATTTTAACATAAAGCTATTATTCTGAAGGGTTTAACTGGAAAACAGGTCAAAACTTGCCTTTGAGATGATAATGGTGATTTTTGTTCGTAATTGAAAAGTTGCACAAAGCAAAGCCAACAGCCAGAAAAACAACAGGATAGCAGAAGAGCGCACACCTTGCATCCGTTCATATTGTATCAAACACGTTGCAAGAAGCTGTCAAAAGAAAAATCAACTGGTTTAATCCTCATTTCAATCACTGTCTATGGACCTTGTGTAAGTGGAGCAGAACATTCAATAGGGAAAACTAAATCATGGATATATAGTCAAACTGTATATGTTTTATAATAAATTTGCATATTACCATTGACGATCCAAGTATAAGAGGGCTGATGAGGAAAACTGGGGATTGGTGAATGTTGTGAGTTATATTCCAAACAGTGTAGAACAGTTCTGTATAGCATGTCAACACCAGCAAAGCTCCGAAACACTGAAATGACATTATCAAGTGGTTTTAAATTCATAATACATGCAACTCTGTTAAATGACTAAAATACACCTAAAATGTGAAAATATTAGAGTGAAAACATCAGTCTCACTTGCAATTCAGTGCCTAGCATGGTGGAAACAGGTTTCCAAGTGATGTAGGGGTGTTTCTAGACTTTTTGCCACCTGAGAACATTTAGACATATTATGGTATCTGCTGTTCTTTCTCCCCTTTTACATATATTTAATGGGGGTGTCAATGACATAGAAGTAGCTGTGTGAACAGTAGACTAGTCCATCTAGCCCAACCTACTCAGCTATACACACATTTTCTAACAGTTGATCTACAGGAAGGTAAAAAACCCAAGTATGAAGGGGGGAAAGTGGCAATTGGAAATAACCCTGGATCAACTCCAACGTTATCTATCAATAACAGTAAAATACAACATTCTTTATTTTTAAAAACTCATCCAGCTTTTTTTTTTCCAGTTTACATGTCATTATGCATTTACACTTTAAAATAAAGAAATGCCTTACGCGGGCATAAAAAAGAAACAAATAACTTGAAAAGAGTTAACATTTCTTGCATGAAACTTCCCTGTTTGAAGCAATCAATATTTTATTTAACCATATTTAATGGTATTTACTTTTTCTTTATGTGCTTGTAAGTGGACAGTTTGGGTGATTTTTGGTTCTGTATTCTTTCATACTTTTATACTGTTTTTACAATGATTCCAGCATATAAAATATTATTAAACACAATAACATTAGTGTGTGTAGCGCTTTTCCGAACTATCACGAGGATGATGTTTGGAAATGCCCCGAAAATTTCCATGGGCTGTGGTCATCTCCCTGTATTAAAGTATAGGGGAGTCCGTCACGGCTGAGGGAAAAGTGCAATTACGAGCGTTCTCCCAATGCTTTACATAGGAGGAACGCTTGGGACAGTGTGAAGGGGGATCTTTTAAAAATGACAGACAGGATCGTGCAGATTCTGTCTGTCATCTTTCAGAGATCTTTGATGTGTGTACTCAGCTTTAGTACCAGCCTTCTAGATCTTGATTAAATGAAATCTTCCAGTTTTCCTAGTTTTCAACAATTGGTTGGCCAAATGGAGACCAACCTTGTAATACACAACAACCGACAGATAAAAGATGAAGGGCTTGTTTTGACCAAGCATTCATTACATATGTGGTTACATTCTAAAATAAATAAATGGGATACTGCAGAGACAGGAAAGGCTACATTCTACAATTGTTTTCATTTCTTGCCTTTACCATAAACAGAAAAAAAAAGTTCCTGGAACTAAATCCCAATTTGCCCCATCAGGAAGTTTCCGTCTTTGTGTTCAGGAATTCTATTGTATGGAATACATTGTCTTTTAGTTGCATGAACTGACTGAATAATAAGCAGGTCTATAGGCAAAGCATTTCTAATGCTAAAACCTCATCACCTAATTGTTATATTTATATTTTAATTTATAGCAGTTAATTAAAATGAAATGTGCTTGTTTTTGCTGAGCAGCTGAATTTCCCTACATTTTAGGAAATTAACATGCTAGATTTGCTATATATGAACAGCACACACACTAGGAAAAGGTAGGGTTGGCCTTCAAACAGCACTTAGACTAATGCACTAAATGCACTAAATGCACTAATTCAAACAGCACTAACTAAAATGCACTAAATCACTAAATTCAAACAGCACTTAGACTAAATGCACTAAATGCACTAAATTCAAACAGCACTCAGAATTTGAGTGACAGGTCTTGAGGCAGCCAATGGGAAGACGCGCTCTGCAAGGGCGTTTCTTCCCATTGGCTGCCTCCCAGACTGTCACTGACAGTGCCAGTGGGGAGGATCGGACCGGAGCGACGAGGGAAATTACAAGTAAGTAGTGCAGGACTTTTGTAAAGTACCCAGAGGTGAGGACTTAGCGTTTTAGGTCCTCACCCTAGGTACTTTGCAGGAATGGATCGGGGAAATGGTAAGTATAATTGTCCTTTAAGTGGGAAGCCACATGCGTTTCACGAGCGCGATTGCGTCCGTGATTTTTCGCTAAACTGGAAATCACGAGATTTCCGATGTGCATGCAATTGCGCGTCCGTTCGCGTTTTGGTAATGCATGTGTTCACCATTTTTGGTGCGTTAACGCATGCGTTCCATAACGCAAAATGGCGAAAACGCATGCACAAGAATCACGCACACAATCGCGTGCGATAACGCTGGCGATTTGGTGTGCGATTCCTGTGCGTTGCAGTGTGGCCTCAGCCTGACTGCATAAACACCCATAGAAACACTACACAGAAAGTATTATATTTTGGATTTCTAATCTTTGCCATAATGTTTTTCACCAATTGTTCTGATTATATTTATTGTCCCTCTTGCATGAAAATAAATTAGACAAGATAATAGTTCGAAAGCTCTTCCAGGGACCCAGGGAATAAGGACATGAATCCATAAATAAAGAAAAAAATTAATCACCTTTTTTTTCTTGAAAAAAATAACAAATATTATTAATCTTACTGTTTTTGCTTTGCTGAGAGCTGACATCCGGATATATCCTTGTCCATGACGCCACAAGTAGAAGACATAAAACGGGGAGCAGACAAAGAGATAGAAACTAGGAATCCAGTTCAGGATGGAGTTGTGAAAACATTGCGAGAAATCGGGATTATCTGTGTGCCAGGTCTGGTTTATATCCTGGAGAAAATAAAAACAAAGTTCTTTCAATAACAATAAACTGCCATTATAAGGAGAATTGGGTGGTCTTCATATTATTTGTCAGGAAAGGTAAGTGTGCAGAGAGCCACAATCAAATCAGCGTTTGCAAGAAATCTGTTTTTAATAGCTGCTTACAATAACGTTTTGAACGTACATGCTTTTCTCTTAAAAAATAACACATGCATGTTCAAAATATGTTGTTATTGTAAGCTGATTTGGCAGACCTGAGAACTGAGAAGCCACTATATGTTGCAGACAAAATGGTGTTTTCCAGAAACAGGGCTTGGTACCAGTATGTCATAAATTGTTCCATTACAACCAATATCCAAACAGACTGATCCTACCCTCCTACAGACCAACCTTTAATAAAATGGTACTGGTTTCCTGTGGCAGAATGGACAGGATGTAGTCTAAATGCATTGTAGATATGGCTAACTGGATTGGAGTATGGCCTTATGAATCTCTCAGTAGGGACCAGATATTACAGCTATCAATGTTGAGAGGTATAAATACTGCAACAAAGGCAAAGGAGTATTTTTTTCTAAAGAACAAATTGTCATCTGGCCCAGGCCAGAAAAAAGGACAATAGTTTTGCTCTGAATCACTGGTCATGGCTTCCTGAATGTAAATTCCATTCAGTATCCAATCTGCCCAAGAAGCAAAAAGAAAATCCTTTCTGAGTCCATATGCCAATTAAGGAGGCCATACAAGAAACAAAATAATCACATGATCACAATGTCCGGGAACAAATTTTCCACCATAACAAGCAATGCAGTTGTACAATAGCTGTATTGAGCGATAGTTATTGCTCCACATATGACCTAATTTAGATTCCTGTATCAACATGGAACTTTTAATTATGTATAGGATCAATTCAAGTAACTGTCATGTTTTCTTGACTTATTCTCATTTGCCCAAGTGTTATATGTGGCCATTAACAGGGCTTTACATGTCAGAGCTAATGCAATAAGAAAAACACAAAGCACAAATGTGTCTATGAGGTAAAAATAAGTGTGTGAATCTGTAGCAAGCCCTGGGGCACTGGCATCATGCGCCGTATCTATTTGCAGCTGCCTTGGCAAATGTGAGAACGGCATTTTCATGGAAATGTTGTCACTAAGCAAACAAAGCAGGGATTTTGCTGAAATAAACATGATGTTGGCATGACTGGACACAGAAAGATATAGGCTTCTGCACTGCACATCATGTCTTGATTTACTATTGACAGAACTAGTAGGTAAATACCCTTTCCACTTTTAATATGCCCTGTACTGGTTGTTCCCTTGTGTTAAATATTAACATTTTGTGCTAACTAAATGTTACGTTTCTCCAGTTCAACAAAAAATAGAATTCTAGTGCACAAACAATTCTAATTGCATATTGGCTACCTCCATAAGGTTGCTGCTACAAATAACCTGCCAACCCCTGGATAAATAAAAGCAATTCTATGCTGTGTATGTATTATATTTTTGGTCTCTAGTTGCACTGTAATATGGATGTACAACAGCCCAATTTTTTATATGTTGTGTGTTTCTCCAGTTCAACATACTGTGTTATAGGTGGATTTTGGCTCTGTTACATGCAGTGGAAAGGCTGTTTACAAGCAAGGCAATATTTCAACCCAATCACCTGCCGCAACCAAAATTTTGGAATGAAATCTCAGACAACATTTTTAATATTTGTTTTTTCACTAAAATTGGACAAAAAGGTTTCAGACATAGTGGAAATTTTTGCCCAATCTTGGTTTTGCCAATTGGTAGTCTGTCTTAAGGTGGGTATACACTATTACAGTGGTAATTACGTTCTTAAAGGGTATGTCCACCCCTAAAATCGATTTTTAATATTCTGCTCCCCCATGTCCCCCAGCCCCAACCGCATGTTTTTTTTTTCAAAAAGCTCCCCAAACTCTTATTACCTCCCCTCGATCCTCCCCCGCACTGCGGCCCTCTGTTTGCGAGAATGCAAGCAGAGGCGGGACCGGCAGTCGCGTCTGTGATTGGCTGAGCGGCACCAATCACGGACGCGGCTGCCGGTCATTCAGTGCAGCGAGGAAAGCGAGAGGTAAGTAAGAGTTTGGGGAGCTTTTTTTAAAAAAAAAACATCGGTTGGGGCTGGGGGACATGGGGAGCAGAATATTAAGGGGTTTAATGCTAGGGGAGGGATAGTAGAACGGGAGGAGAGGGAGGGAGAGGGAGGGAGGGAGAGGGGGAGAGGGGGGAGAAGGGCTGCAGCACGCATGGCAGGAATCTCCGGGAGGCCAGGTAGCAGGCGTGTCCTATAGGACCGTCTAGCCTCCTGGTGGTCAGTTTTTGAACTTGGGGGGGGACTAGAGAACCAGATGGAGTTGGGGAGTGAGGTAAGGATTAAACTACACTACATGGTGGGGCCAGTAGTTGGGGGGGATTATAGTTTTGGGGGTGACATGCCCTTTAAAACCGACCAATACCTTGATAGACAAATGTACATGTTAATTGTACTAAGATGTACCATAAATATTGTTCGACATTCAATTTGTTTTGTCGAATGTCTTCTATTGTGAGATTACATTACATTAACATTTCATCGGAACTTCAGGAAACACTACAATCATTTTACATTTGACTTTAAAAAATTACTTTTTTTAATTCAATCAATTTTACAATCAAACGTTGCATGATCAGAACTGGAAAATGTACCATTTTTCGGCCAATCGATTGAAATGTCGAATTGTACATAAAATCGTCCTACTGTATGGTCACCTTTACTCACAATGTGTTTTTTAGAATGTAAACAGTGAACAATCTAAGTGCACATACCATACTCACTATGACTGATTAAGGCTACCTATAACTATTTTCCTCAAGCGAGAAACCCGAGGACCAACCGAGCGTTCCGGCTGACGATTGCATGTGTGTGGTCACTCGGTTAGTGGTTTAAATTATACAATCCCGCCAAATCACAGTTGAAACCTACAAAGACCTACAAGAGCGAACAGGTGTAGCCCAGAATGGGTTTAAAACTTTTGCTAACCACTAAGTCACCATGTATTACTGTTAAAGGGGGCCATAATTTATCTTATAAAACATTCAATTCCCTGTTAAACATTCAAATATCTGTTCATTTTATTAGATTCCACATTAAAGGAAATAATTTGCTTTAAAAATACATTTTATGTACAGTTATACAGACTTGTTCACAGCAGTAACTGCAATCTCTAAAACTGGGAAATGGAATGTTTCAATCTTATTAGAGCAGTCTTAAGCCTGGCATACACTGGTTGGAATTACCAATCAATTCAATTATATATGTTGGATTGACTGCGTGGCAATATCTGGCAGTCTATCAAACAGGAGGGAATCCACCCAATCAAAACATTTTCGGGTGATCCTGTCAACTGCTCTATTACTCTGGGCAGTAGCTGAAATCAATCCAAGATAGATGGTACAAGGTGATAAATCTGATCAGAATATCCTGATCAAAAGTGGATTGGAAATTACAAACAGGCTGCACCAACTTACAGTCATTGAACATGTAAGGCCAGCTTTACATTTTATATATTTACCAAAGCATGGAAAATTCCCCCATGTAAATGTATATATATGTAGATTTTTGTACTGACATTTATTATTTAAATGGAAAGCAAAAAACACTCTTACCCAGAACTTTTCAGTTTCATTTAGTCTGCAGATCCACTTCATTCTGGTATTTAGAGAGGAGCCATGAACAGTTATAAGCTAAATAACAGACTGTTAACAAGTGAGTAACTGGAGCTGCTTGTAATCTGTGGCACAAATCCTATTTAAAACTTCAGATAAATTCCAAGTTTTCCTCTCATTGTTCGATTCATACGACAAGTTTCCTCCTTCACTGTCACCGACAGTAATTAGCTAACACTGGGTTGATAATTACACTCTATTATAGAGAAAGAGAAGGCTATGTTAATAGTACATTCTATGAAAGAGAAAGCCAAACCCTGCAGTCTGTTTATAATCCATTAGGAACATCAGGGAGATTTAATAAAAGTTCTTATCGTTAAAAATGGTGCTTATTTTGCCCCATCCAATAAAATGTTAGCTTTCAAATGTTAAATTAAATCTGATTAGTTGGGGCAAAATTAGCACCATTTTTAACAATAAGAACTTTTATTGAATCTCCCTGATGTTTATTGACAGTTATATATAGTTAAATAGTTATTTTTATGTTGAAAATAAGTCCAACAAGTTCAACCCCTCAAAGCAAAACTCAAAATCTCCAAATGGTCCATGTCTCCCAGTTCACCCACCTGGACACAGACACAACATAACAAACTACAAATAGGCACATATTGTGCTAATGAGAAACTTAGTATTAGGGCTAGGCCACACTGCTGCGTTTTTTTTGCGTTTGCGCTTGCGTTTGCGCTTGCGATTGCGCTTGCGATTTTTCAAAATTATTGAAAACGCGGCAACGCAAAAAAAACGCGCGTTTTTCGATGCGTTTGCGTTTGCGTTTTGCGTTCTGCATTTTTAATCGCAATCGCATGCGATTTCCTATACTTATTGAAGAAATCGCAAGCGCAAACGCAAAAAAATCGCACATGAAATCGCATGCGATTGCGATTGCGTTTGCGTTTGCGTTTCAGTGTGGCCTAGCCCTTACAGCATTCAGATACAGCTATGCCTTTTTTACCTGACACTTCCTGGGATGACACAGTTCAATACTAAGCATAAAATGATGTACCTGATGCACAAGGCTTGATGTAAATAACTAAAATCATGGATTAACCTTAATATCTTCTCCAGTCATCATATTGATTAATATACTGGACAGTGAGTGTAAATCTTTAGGCTCTGGCGTTCATCTGTGAATTTCTGCTTTTGCCCAGCCCTAAATGATCACTAAAGGAAAAACTGGCTTTGCTGGTTTCTTTGCCAAGCAGGCTATCAAAATGTAAATGTAAAGGAAAGAAAATGAATTACCATGTAAGCTACAACCTTAAACCATGTGTTAACTGTTATTATATCCAATGGCTTTCATATTTCCCTATTCTGTAATGCCACACTCCAGCAATGGATTATGGATAAATGATGCATACTGCAGATGTACAGTCTGTGTATATGTATGTTGTCTCAAAGGGTTTATGTGACCAAGAAGCTGAAATAGGCATTTGCACCTTATTCCTACCTTCAAGTCTTTATACTACACAGTTACTACCTCTGACTATTGTGCCAAGTTCTACAATACTGCTTTATACCAAGAACACAGTGCCAGTTAGAATCTTTTTTGTATGAACCTCATGAAGGACTCACCATAAATATATAACTGAGAGGCTGCTAAAGCCTGCAGGAAATGAAAAACTGCTTGGAGGAGGGAAGGGCTCTGAACCAGCTAATCTCCCACTCGGTGTGACAATAACAGATTAATTAATGGGCTATCCAGGAATCTGATTTAAAGTTGTTATAAATGCTTTACAGTTTCATTTTTGGGGAATGTGTGTAATTGACAGCATTGCCACTTTATGAGATTAATGTGGTGGGTGATAGAGATGGACACAAAACCAAACTCGAACACGAGTTCTAGCCAAACTTTATAAGTTCAGACGAACTCGAACTATTCAAACTAGTTCATACTCGAACTAGTTCGATTTTCCAGACTCGTGGAAATATTTTTGAAAATCCTCGAATATAAGAGAATTCTTGAACATTTAAGGATTTTCGAACATTCGACAATCCTTGAGCGGCTAATTTCGAAATCCGCAGCTCAAAACTGTAACCCCCTCCTAGGTCCTTACAAGGACCAATGTGGCCTTGAAAAGGGCCCTTTGGGGCTTAAGGGGTCCCGCAGCTCAAAACCGGGACCCCCCAAGGTGATTTATTAATGTGTGATCATATGATTGCAAGCACTGAAATCTTAATCAATCCCAATTGGATTTGGTCCTTCTGCAAACCTATATAGGCCCCAATGGGCCCTTGTTAGGGCCACAAGGGCACTTCTAAGTGCCGCAAAGTCACTTATAAGTGTCGGGGAGGGGGGTCCCAGTTCAAACTGCAGGACCCCTTAGGCCCCAAAAGGGTGGACCCCTTAGGCCCCTTGTCAGGGCCACAAGGGCACTTCTAAGTGTCGCAAAGGCACTTATAAGTGTCTGGGAGGGGGGTCCCAGTTCAAACTGCGGGACCCCTTAGGCCCCAAAAGGGTAGACCCCTTAGGCCCTTTGTCAGGGCCACAAGGGCACTTCTTAGTGCTGCAAAGGCACTTATAAGTTCAAGGATTACTGAAAGCGGCCCGTGGAAACCGGAAGTAGCACGCATGTGCACTACATCTGGGGTTTTTTTGCTGTTACCCACGCATGGACGTGTTCCCCAGACCATATCCCAGGTCCCAGAGGCCTGTACAGTAAGTTTACATTGCTATATTTCAGAAAGTTCATTCGAACTTTCCCAACTGTTTACCCCCCATTGATATAATGGGTCCGTTATCGAACTTTCGAACTTTTTTAGAAGTTCAAAAACGGACCGAACTTTATGAAGTTTCCCCATCTCTAGTGGGTAACATGGACAAGGTCTACAATGTCTTCCAAATTGGTATGTTTTTTTCTTGTCCAAAACATTCCTTGTTCCACTAAATAACAAAAATGATTTCCCGTCTGTAGGATTTAAGGCCATTCACTATGAACTTTTCTTTTCTTGTAATAAGTGCTGGTGATGCAATGATCTACCCTAGGCCTTAGCAAGGATGGATCAGAATCAAAGTATGGTTTGGCAGCAGCTGAAAGGGTTAGGATTTGTTGAAGAAACTTTTGTGTGTGTATGTATGTAAATATGTATACATGAACAGTCAATTTACCATAACCATGAAGAGTTAATTTAATAGGTGTGAATTTCACCGTTCACCACACGTGATGACTGGATTATGTTCATTTACACCTCCATACAACTTTTTAACTCTATATACTGTAGATACAATACAAGGTATGTACAATACAAGGTATTATACAAAGACATAGCCACAATACCAAATGTATCTTTTAATTTTAACTAGCATGCTTGCTATTAGCGTTAAATAATAGCGTTAAAGGAAAGGTATGATGTAATTGGTATAGCAGAATCATGGCTTAATGATTCACACGACTGGACAGTAAATATTGAAGGGTACTCCTTATTTAGACATGACCGAGTTAATAAGAAAGGAGGAGGAGTATGTATGTATGTTAAACAGGAATTGAAGCCAAATTTAAAAGATGGAATAGATGGGGGAGCAAACGATGCGGCAGAAACATTATGGGTGGAACTGTGTACAGGAAGCAAGAAGGTAGGTAAATTAATTGTTGGAGTGTGTTATAAGCCGCCAAATGCCGGGGAAGAGGTGGAAATGAATCTCCATATGCAGTTGGCGAAGGCTGCTGGTATGGGGCATGTTCTGGTTATGGGGGATTTTAACTACCCTGAAATAGATTGGAGTAATGGAACTGCCAGCACCTCAAAAGGTATAAAGTTCTTAAATTTCCTATATGAGCATTTTCTTTCACAGATGGTAGAAGTTCCTACTAGAAAGAATGCGTTGTTGGATCTGGTGATATCTAATAACCCAGAGCTCATTTTGGAGATGAAGGTAATGGGAAGCTTAGGGAATAGTAACCATGATATAGTGTCATTTAATATAGGTTGCAGAAAACTAAAGTGCACTGGCTTAACAAAAACTTTTAACTTTAGGAAAGCTAATTTTATGCTTTTAAAGGAATCGCTCCTGCTCATAGACTGGGGGGAACTGTTTCTAGGTAAAGATACTGAGCAGATGTGGACCACTTTTAAAGGGATATTAAACTATAACAATTCCAAATCAGTACCTTTAGGAAACAAGTGTAAAAAAATTAGGTCCACTCCTGCATGGCTTAATGCTCAGGTAAAAAGGGAAATGGAAAAAAAGAAAAGGGCTTTTAAAATTTTGAAAGCAGAAGGCACAGAACAGGCTCACAGGGAGTACAAAAGCTGTAATAAAGAGTGCAAGAAAGCAATTAAACTAGCTAAAATAGAAAATGAAATACGGATTGCCGAACAAAGCAAGTTCAACCCCAAGATGTTTTTTAAGTATATAAATGGTAAAAAAATGAGGACTGAGAATGTGGGACCATTAAATAATGGAGCTGAGGTGGTTGTAGAGGATGCCGAAAAGGCTAATCTGCTAAACCGTTTTTTTACATCGGTTTTTACTGTTGAGAATCCTTACAGTAGGGATTGTAACAATGTGCAGGGAGGAAATGAAGAGTTTTCACATTGGATAACGGAGGATATGGTACGGAATCAATTAGACAAAGTTAATATCAATAAAGCGCCAGGACCAGATGGATTGCATCCTAGGATTTTAAAAGAGCTTAGTTCAGTTCTAGCAAGACCACTGTGTCTCATCTTTTCAGATTCGCTTTTGTCTGGGGATGTGCCGCTGGATTGGAAAAAAGCCAATGTAATACCAATATTCAAAAAAGGTAGTCGTTCACAGCCTGGTAACTATAGACCTGTAAGCCTAACATCAGTGGTAGGGAAGGGTGATGGAAACTTTGTTAAGGGTCATATCCTTGACTTTGTCTAGAGATCATCTTTAGTAGTAGTCAGCATGGATTTATGAGAAATAGATCATGCCAGACAAATAATTGGTTTTTATGAAGAAGTGAGTAAGAAGTTAGATTCAGGCACAGCTGTGGATGTGGTATATTTGGATTTTGCAAAAGCCTTGATACTGTGCCACATAGGCGACTAATGTATAAACTGAGGACTGTTGGCCTTGAAGAAAACATTTGTTCATGGATAGAGAACTGGTTATTGGATCGCAAACAGAGAGTGGTGGTTAATGGAGCTACATCTATGTGGGCTAAAGTTCTAAGCGGAGTTCCTCAGGGTTCTGTACTGGGGCCGCTTCTGTTTAATCTGTTTATAAATGACTTAGAAGGGGGCATTGAGAGCAAGGTCTCTGTGTTTGCTGATGACACTAAATTATGCAGAGCTTTGGAAACTTCCAATGATGTGCAAGTGCTGCAAGCAGACCTAGATAGATTATCAAAATGGGCAGCAGAATGGCAGATGAGATTCAATGTTGATAAATGTAAGGTGATGCATTTGGGATTTAATAATCCCTGTGCCACCTACACCATAAATAACTCTGTGTTAAGTGCATCTGAAATGGAAAAAGATTTGGGGGTTCTGGTAGATAACAGACTTAGCTGTAGCAAACAATGCCAGGTAGCAACAGCTAGAGCTAGCAAGATATTGTCTTGTATAAAGAGGGGAATGGAATCAAGAGAGAAAAATATTATTCTCCCTCTTTACAAGGCACTGGTAAGGCCACATTTGGAATATGCGGTGCAGTTTTGGAATCCCATATACAAAAGGGACATCTTGGAAATTGAGGCAGTTCAGAGAAGGGCAACTAAATTAATAAGGGGAATGGAGGGGCTTGAATATGCAGGCAGATTAGACAAGTTAGGGCTGTTTACATTGGAGAAGCGGCGGTTGCGTGGGGACATGATAACCTTATACAAATATATTAATGGCCCATACAGTGAACTCTCTGGTGCATTGTTCACTATTAGGTCATATCAGAGGACTCGTGGACATCCTTTAAGGTTGGAAGAAAAGAAGTTTCATCTTCAAGTTAGGAGAGGTTTCTTTACAGTGAGAACGGTGAAACTGTGGAACTGTCTTCCAGCAGAGGTGGTAATGGCAAGTTCATTGAATAATAAGGCCTTGATAAGTTTCTAAAACTAAAAAATATTGAGAATTACTGGTATTAATAATACCAATAAGGCCTTGATAAGTTTCTAAAACTAAAAAATATTGAGAATTACTGGTATTAATGCATATAGATCTGGTTGATCCAGGGATACTTTCCGATTGCCGTTTGGAGTCAGGAAGGAATTTTTTCCCCCCTTTTTTAGCTGGGGTTTTTTGCCTTCCTCTGGATCAACTGTTAGGTAGGGTTAAAAAAAAAATGTATGTATTCAATATGAGGCAACTATAAGATAGTTCAGAAGAGATGCAAAAGATCTCACTAGAGCAAAACCCACACTACAATGTTTATTATAATAATATTGTCTTCGTTTTGCAGAGCTTGGACTGTCACTGTTCCCAAAGCTTTTTGCAATTAACTTTCTCTTTAGGTTTTAATATGCTTTGCACTAAATTTTGCTCTAGTATTTAGTGTGAATTTTATTGAAATGTATTGCAATTACTCATTTATCTAACCTTCCCTTCCCCATCATGTTTGATTAGAAATTACTTTTTTCTTACCTGTAGTTGTTTCTTCTGTTAGATCTTGCATCGCCTTACTGGAGTCCTGATCTGATCCGTAAACATCAATTGTATCTTGGCTGCATTCTAGTATCAGAATTGCTATAAAACAATACAGAAAACAAAACCTTTTTCTCTACTTACATTTTTATGTTATATCTACACACTTCCCTTAAAGGGCATGTCCACCATGAAAACCATTTTTTTCTATAATGTAGCTCTCCCCCACCCAACCCGAACCGCACTGTCCTTTTGTAAAACAAAATTCAGAGAACATTACTTACCAGCCAGGGATCCAGCAGCCTCAGTCCCCAATGCAACTTTCGGGAGTTGCATTGGGGACTTGGCCGCCAGCCGCATCTGTGATTGTCAGCCAATCACAGACCGATTGCCGGGTATTGAGTTATCCACAGAATACCGGGCTGGTAAGTAATGTTCTGAGGAGTTTTTTTACAAAAGGACAGTGCAGTTCAGGTTGGGTGGGGGAGCGCTACATTACAGAAAATGGGTTTACTGGTACACTGCATCTGCAGCCCGATGGATCTAGATGGTGGGAGGGAGGGGTGAATCTGCTCCACTGCACATGCCACTTTTCTTTGGGAGGCTACAGGAGAGGCAGATTCATTTACATAGGAAGACGGGCTCCTATTATTCACTTTGTCCTGAGAGGACGCCAGAAATCTTTTAGGACCAGCTGAGGAATATGCAGGGACACACGGGAAAGGCTCTGGGATGGGTAAACCTATGTAAAATTGCATAAGCTTATTGCTAGTTGGTGGGGATATGTATATATATGTACAATATATATATATATATATATAAAACAATAGTAGAATGAAAGATGCACTTACAGGCCTTGTAGTCAAATGAACACACTTTTTACTTGTGCTAGTTTACATGTTTCCGCCCAAGATTCGGGCTATCTCTAGAACCTGTTCTGGAGATGGCCCGAATCTCGAGCAGAAACATGTAAACTAGCACAAGTGAAAAGTGTGTTAATTTGACTTCAAGACCTGTGAGTGCGTCTTTCATTCTACTATTGTTGTATATCATATATAGACAGCACCCAGGCATTCATCCAGTAAGGAGTGCTGACCTTTGCGACACTGAAGTTCTACCAGAGACTGTCAGGTAAGACATGCGGTTTACGTCTTCATTGAAAAGGTGCAAAATGTAACCTTTCTTGCATCAGCTGGACAGCGCAAAAAAGTTTTGGAAAAGATGCTGCCACTGTAAAATTAGTGTAAAAACCTGTGCAAACCCGACAATACACTAATTTGCCCGAATAGTACCTGACATAGCATCGCCTTCAAATCTTTCTCCAGTTTAGAAAGATGGGTTATATGCATTAATCAGCTGTTTTTGACTAGAAAGCGATAAAATCCTTTAGGCTGAGGCCCCACTACAACGCACTAAATCGCACACGCAATCACGAGCGTTATTGCATGCGATTGCGTGCACGATTTCTGTGTTTTGTTGTGCGTTGCAGCGCGTTTGTGCATGCATTTTTGTAATTTTATATTATAAAAACGAATGTTTACGTAAAAAATGGTGCATGCAAAATTTACATGTTAACAAAAATCATATGCGCAATCGCGCTAAAAATGCCTTAGTGAGGTTTAGTCCTCAATTAAAACACAAATGTTTGCAAGTCTGTCGCCTATGCAAATAACTACCTTCTCTTGCTCCCATGTTTACCTTTACAGTGCAGCCTGGAATCTTTGCAGCTTTTTCTTAATCGTTCAATGTTGCTTCAAAATAAATATAGTTAAAAAATGAATGAATTCTTTTTTACTTTAACAAATATCCATAATATCTAGTCACCAGATTATTCTTGGGTATTACTCAATGCAACGTTATCCAAAGATTGAGAAATGCTGACATAAACCATTCCTTACCATGTTAGTTGATCATACACTAATTAACCTCTCTATTAACTGTAGGCTTAACTTGGGTAATCATAAACTATTCTTTTTCCATGATATCTGCAATACAACTAAGGCTGGGTACACACCATCCAATTTTTCAGGGTGACAAACCGATATTACTGCACATCTGTTGGTCGGCCTGAAAAATTGAATGGTGTATTTGTGGGTGGCCGCGTCCGATCTTGGTCGTCTGTTCCCCAGGAATGGATTAGTGGATTAGAAGGTAAGTCGGAAAATCACAGCCAATCATGTGGTCCCATAAGGACCACATGATCAGCTGTAGTAAACTGTCAGTAATTTGTCCTACGTCGCTCAGGACGAAAAATGTGATGGTGGGTACCCAGCCTACATCTCACTATAGAAACTGCGTTTAAGAAATCCATTAAAGAAAAGGCCTGAAAGTAAGTTTATGATGCATAATGCTTATTGTACAGTTATATCAGGTATATGACACAAAGAGCCATGCTTTCTAACTGAGTGTGTCATCTTACTAGTCTGCCCAACCCAGTCCACTTACTGAGAATAAAGCTTCCTAACTGTTGTATTTAGATGGGGTATTGCAAAATAGGAAACAAATCTCATTAACAAAATAAAAGGAGAAGCTCACCCCAAAACACATATCTCCAGGATTTACAAGCTAGAAACTGCTGTTTAAAATTCTATGAAGTCCTCAGTGCAACCCACCCAGAGAGAGAGAGAGAGAGAGAGAGTCCTTTTATACAGTATATCCCTTTGCTAGAAGAAGGGGGAGAGGGAGGGGGAATGTGCAAGTGAGAAGGGACGTGACTTTTTTTTTTGTTCTGTAGAAAATGGAAAATTGTTACATACTTACTGTAATTTTCCTTTCCTGTACCTTTAACATGGTAGTGGGTACTAATGGGTTAAGTCTGTCGCAAGGAGCAGGACAGGAGGTTGTTCAGCAGAAAAAGAATGAGTTACCCGAAACCCCAGTCCTTGGCCTCGAATGTGCCAAATGTTCCAAACAGTTAAAACAAAACCTTAATTGCCTTTTAAAAAAACCCTTTTACTAACATAAAATAAGACGCGGACTACTTGACTGGGGTTTTAAAAAAGGCCACAGCTTTATTAAACATTTATTAACTTGTTCACTCACTGTTCTCTTACCACATTATGCCAGCTGTCCCAAGCATGTGACAGGCACGACTGATAAACTTTAAAACAAGAGTCTCGAACCACTGCCAGGGATGAGCCCACAACGCAAGCGTCAGGCTTTCCCCATGTTGGTTGTTACAACTCCCCATTTTAAAACCAGATCTACATGACCTGGCCAAATGCATACTTAAATAAACACCAAAGCCGTGACAATCAAAACTGGAGCAGACGTTCCAGGACCTATGTCTGTGTCAGGTGTGAGTGGGTTGACCGTTTGGAAGCTGAGGTGGAGAGTCTAAGGGGGCAGCTTACAGCATAGCAGGGATTGGCAAATCTAGGGAGACAGCAGGCACTGGCTGGGGCCAGTATAGAGGTGGGTGGAAGTGGGACAGGGAAGGTTGAGGGGGGAAGTAGTTTTGTTAGGGATACTAGGGGAACTGGGGGACAGAAGGGTAGGGTTGCTTCTTCCCAGATTGCCTATCCCAACAGATTTGCCGCCTTAGGTGATGAAGTGGAGGAGGACAGCTTGGAATTAGCATGTATGGAGGGGGCTAGTCCCTTGAGTACCCAGGGGACTGCCATCTCTGATACAAAGGAGGAGGAACTTAGGATCAGGAATGCTAGGCAGGTGGTAGGGGACTCCATTATAAGGAAGGTAGATAGGGTAATCTGCCGCCAAGACCCTACATGCTGAACTGTGTGTTGCCTGCCTGGTGCTGGGGTTCGGCATGTAGTGTGCCAATGGCAAAGTTAGAGGTGGAGGTGAGGTCCTTATACATGATTTCCGAGAGCTAGGGGCCAAGTTAAAAGCAAGGACCTCCAGGATAGTGTTTTCAGAAATACTACCACAGCCACCAGCCACGTGCTAAGCCAGGGAGACAGCGGGAACTTAGGAGCATTAATGCATGGCTAAGAGGGTGGTGTAAGGAAGAAGGGTTTGGGTTTATAGAGAACTGGACAGACTTTCATTAATGGCGGTGCAGCTGTTTTAGGGGAGAAGATGGCTAGAGGGTTGGAGGAGATTTTAAACAAGGTTTGGGGGGAGGGTATTAGCAGTCTCACTGAGATAGATAGCCCAGGAGAAAGCAGGGTGTAGATAGGCCAGTGGTGGTGGAAAGGGGGGTGGGGCTAGCATAGGGGATAGGGAGTCATGTGTATTAAAGTGTATGAATAAATTACAGGATCATAATCTAAAATGTATGTTTGCAAATGCGAGAAGCCTGGTTGACAAAATGGGTGAATTGGAAATTATGGCGTTGAATGAAAGCTTTGATGTAATAGGTATAGCAGAAACGTGGTTGAACAGTTCTCATGACTGGGCTGTAAATTTATAAGGATACGCCTTGTTTAGACAGGACAGAGAAAAAAAGAAAAGGGGAGGAGTATGTGTTTATGTTAAAAAAGAATTGAAGCCAAATTTAAAAGAAGAGATAACTGGTGATATGGATGTTAAAGTGGAGGCAATATGGGTGGAATTAGGCAAAAGCAAAGGGGGTAATGTCATTGTTGGTGTCTGCTATAAGACGACAAATGCTAGCAGTGAGTCAGCTTCATATGTAGTTGGCAAGGGCTGCAAGTTTGGTGAGTGTGCTCATTATGGGGGACTTTGATTACCGACATAAATTGGTGTAGTGGAACAGAAAAAGGCAATAAGTTCCTGAATTTGCTGCAGGATAATTTTCTCTCACAGGTGGTTGAGGTTCCTACTAGAAAAGGAGCTCTGTTGGATTTGGTAATATCTAACATTGTGGAGCGCATTATAGATACAAAGGTAACTGGAGGCTTATGGAATAGTGACCATGAAATAGTGTCATTTGGAATATGTTTATTGAAAGGAAAAGTGCGCTGGGTTAACAAAGACATTTCATTTCAGAAAGGCAAATTTTCCCAGGTTAAAATTAGCTCTTCAGAATGTCAACTGGGATAATGTATTATCAGGTAAAGGTACTGAACAGAAGTGGACTGTTTAAGGGAATTTTAAGCCAGTTCACATCTAAATTTATACCCTTGGTAAATAAATGTAAAAAAAATACATTTGCGCTCATGTGGCTGAATTCTGATGTAAAGAGGCAAATGGAAAGGAAGAAAAAGGCATTTAAAAACTTTAAGTCAGAGGGAACGGAAAGGGCCTTTAGGGCTAGGCCACACTGCTGCGCTTTTTTTTTTGCGTTTGCGCTTGCGCTTGCGTTTTTAAAAAATCATTGAGAAAGCGGCAACGCAAAAAAACTCATGTTTTTCGGTGCGATTGCGTTTTGCGTTCTGCATTTTTAATCGCAATCGCATGCGTTTTCCTATACTTATTGAAGAAATTGCAAGCGCAAACGCAAAAAAATCGCACATGAAATCGCATGCGATTGCATTTGCATTTGCGTTGCAGTGTGGCCGTGCCCTTAGGGATTGTAAAAACTGTAACAAGGAGTGTAAGAAAGCAATCAAACTAGCTAAAATTAATAATGAAGTTAGGATAGATGAACAAAGCATCACTAAGCCTAAAAACGTTTTTAAGTATATTAATAGTAAGAAGATGAGGACTGAGAATGTGGCACCATTAATTAATGGGGAGATAGTTGCGGAGGATGGCGATAAAGCAAATGTCTTGAATATTTTTATTTTCTCTGTATACACTATAGAAGATCCAAGTGCAGATTTCATAAGAGTATAGTAGCAATAATGGTATAAAAGATTCAATTGCACTTTGGTTAACCGATGATATGGTACAGAAAGAACTAAATAAGGTTAATATTAATAAATCTCCTGGACCGGATAAAATACATCCATGAGTACTTAGGGAGCTAAGTTCAGTTTTATCTAGGCCATTGTTTCTTATTTTTGCAGATTCCCTCATGTCCGGAGGTGTTCCTCTGGATTGGAAAAAGGCTGATGTGATTCCAATATTCAAAAAGGGTAGTCGTTCAGAGACGGGTAATTACAGGCCTGTAAGTTTAACTTCAGTGGTGGGGAAGATACTGGAAAGTTTAATAAGGGAATATGTTCTAGAGTATATTTCAAGGACTGACATTATAAGTAGTAACCAGCATGGATTTAGGAGGAATAGATCTTGTCAAACTAACTTGCTTGGCATTTATGAGGAAGTGAGTAGAAATTTTAGCATAGCAGGAGATGTAGTTTACTTGGATTTTGCAAAGGCTTTTGATACAGTCCCCCATAGGCGACTAATGTATAAGCTAATGTCTATTGGTCTGGGGAGGCACATTTGTACATGGACAGAAAATTGGTTAATGAATAGGATGCAGAGAGTAGTTGTTAATTGGGCTTCATCATTATGGACTAAAGTGCTTAGTGTGGTGCCACAGGGTTCTGTGTTGGGGCCGCTTCTATTTAATCTATTTATTAACGATTTGAAAGTGGGCATTGTCAGCAAGGTTTCTGTGTTTGCTGACAATGCCTGTCATAAAGGTCTTCCCTTTGGTTTAATCTCTTTGCCAGTCTCAGTTGTGGGAGCAATGTGCCCTTAGATTCTTAGACACTGCTTCTTCCAGCTTAGTTCCAAACAAGAGGTCTCCCTGGAAAGGTAGCGTTGCTAAGCTTTGTTTAGACTGAATATCATCTTTCCACTGATGTATACCAGTAAGACCATATTCCTTGCTGCCTATCTGAATGAATCCATGGCAGAATTAGTGCAAAAAGGGTATGTTTTTTGGAACATTGAGGATAGTGGATAATGTTTTCTCCATATTATTCCACTCCTCCATAATAATCTTATTCATTCTTGGATGAACGTCGAATATTGCTGCTCGAATAACGTATCTCCCAATTTTGAAACTGGAGGATCAGATTTTAATGTTCTTGTCGCTTTAATAAGGCCGTTGATTGTCTCTATCGACATAGAAGTTGTTTCCTCTTCAGAATCAGAATGTCTCAATAGAGTGTTGATTCTGGAAGGACCTGGCTTTTCTTCTAACACTCTGGCTTGGGTCCCATGTGACTCTGACTGAACTGCTGTTAAGGGGTCTTGTTGCTGTAAGGCTGGTACCTCCAATAGCGACTGAGGTTGCGTTGAAATCACCTGAATTTTTGCTATTACTGTATCTAAACCCTGAGTTACCAGGGATCCCATCATTTGGGTCATAGATTGCTTCACCCACTGATTGACAGTCTCCTGCTGAAGGAGCTCCAGGGCCCTATTTATAAAAGATCGTTATCGAAAAAATAACGATCGCTATCGTAAAATAACGACCATTATTTTCCGATAACGACCGGTATTTCCCGATATCGGAAAATAACGATCATTATTTTTAATTTTATATAAACATTTTAGAACAAAACTCTAACAGCGAGATTCAATAAAAGTTTTTATTGTTTAAAATGGTGCTAATTTTGCCCCAACCAATCAGATATTATTTAACATTTGAAAGCTAACATCTGATCGGTTGGGTAAACTTAGCACCATTTTTAACATTAAGAACTTTTATTGAATAACCCTGTAAATGTCCACTTCCCCTGTAAGGTATAGTGCTCACCCCCTGGATCTTGACTGGGATCTGGACAGCCTGTAAAGTAAGCAGAAATTGCTGTAGAACAACACCATAGGAGGAGACAAAAAAAAAGAACAGGCTGGTACCTGAACAAAAGGTTAGGGGAACCTCACCAGCAACCAGCAGCAGAGCAGAGCAGCAGTTAGTACAGAAAGAAGGGCCGCTACCTATTTCCCTGTCTGGAGTGAACAAAGGCAGGAGGGAGGAACTTAGTCAGTAGGAGGCTTGTCTCTAATATAAGAAATGCTGCATCCTACGTGCGCTGTCCAATTAGGCAGACGGGAAGCATTTAGGGGGCGAACCATGGATGCTGACAACTAGTCCATGCGACAGGACAGGAAAAAAAGGACTGGGGTTTCAGGTAACTAATTCTTTTTTTGCTGAACAACTTCCTGTCCTGCGCCTTGAGCCAGACTTAACTTATTAGTAGCCACTGCCATGTTAAAGGTACAGGAAAAGATGTTTTTGAATTCTTACTTCTGTGTATTTTATTTTCTATGTGAGGATATACTGTATCAAGTACAAACAGAAGCTGGTTGGAAGTCTCCTTCCTTCCCCAAAAAGTTGTCTTTTTAAAAAGTCATAACATCTACTACTGCAGATCTTTAGAAATTCCCAGCATGCCTTGATTGCAGAATGCAAAGTGCAAAGCACTGGGCAAAACTGGCTCTATGTACCTGCCGACATTCAGGTACATATGTCTGTACCTTTAAAGACAGCAGAAACCAGTCTGTAAGGAAAGGCGCTAAACAAAGGTTTGGCTGCATTTACTTTAGAAGCAATTATAAACTGCTTACATAATGGTTTCCTGAACTACTGATTGTGTAAATAACTCCGTATCCTGTAATAATTCTCATTTTAGTTGCTTACCATCTGTAATACATGGGGCAATATATGGCACCATTACAATAGATATTTAATTGTGGACAGAGTTAAGGCTCATACAAAGTACAAAAGAATGTTTTGGCCGATAATCGTCCCGTGTGTAGGCGCTTTATCGGCTGAAACGGTCGTTCGTTCGGAGATCCGCTAAGTTGGTCTTTCAACGATCCCCCGAATGAACGACCGTTTCGGGGCCAATTATAGGCCAATTATAGGCCGAAACTTTTGTTCGTACACATCGTGCGGCGCGGGTCGCGACCCACAATCGCATGTGTGTACAAGCCTTTAGTTTGTGGGGGAAAGGGGGATTTATATAGATAACGCTATGTATTATTATTCCTGGAGCTACTTGTGGCTTGTGTTTGTATTACTGAACTTCATTCAGTTTCCTGTTATGGGTTGAACAACACCATCAGGGTAGCTCACCCTTACACGGTTCAATATCGCATGTGAGGCTCTGGGTAATTTGCGAATAGGCTTTCTCCCCTGCCTGAGATTAGCTGGCATTCAAAAATATATATTTTACAGATTTAAACTGATGAACAGGTGGGGTAGCATTTGTTACCTTAACTTATATTACATTCCTTATATGACATTCAGTTGTATTCATTAAAAGAGATGATAAAATAACAGAAAATAAAGATTAAAGGAACACTAAACTCTTAAAAATGACTATGTGGCATCCGTTTCTATTATTCACAGGGAGGGGAGAACGCTTATTCTCCCCTCCCTGTGAATAATAGGACGCTCGGGGGACTTACCTTACCCGCCGCTCCACTCGCAGCCTCTCAGTCTCTGAACAGCTGTTCTCCCCAGATCGCGCGCCTATCTTTTGAATTGGCGCGCATGCGCCTAAGATAGGGCGCGTGGTCGGGACAGAAGCGGCGTCAGGACTGAGAGGCGAGTGGAGCGGCGGGTAAGGTAAGTTCCAGGTCCCCCGAGCGTCCTATTATTCACAGGGAGGGGAGAATAAGCGTTCTCCCCTCCCTGTGAATAATAGAAACGGATGCCACATAGTCATTGTTATGCAGGATTGGAGTTTACAGGTCCTTTAACAGTTAGAATTTATGAGTCACCGGTGTGCGATAAAAAGAGAGAAATGGTAATCATGAGGATCCGGTAGGTTTAGCGAAGATATTAGGATGGTCTTACATAGAATTGCTCTAAAAGTTCCCCAATCATTTCAAACATATTCATTAAAGATTTATAGGAATGGCATGTGTGCCAATCTGCCATGTTGTCCAGGTTTTTATGAAAATGGGCATGTTATACTGTAATATATGAAATATGTATTCATTATTCACCCTTCCTGTCACATTGTGCTGCGGTAGTATCGACATTGTGTGGTAGTAACATCACCACATTTATTGCGCTAACTAAGAATTTGCCAACATTAAAGTGGGGGGAAAAACACTCATGTATATGTGTAAATAAGAAATAGAGATATTTGGAACTTCAAAAAACGAACACCGGAACCTTGAAAAGCAATTATTGAACATCGAATAGCAAATCGGAAATCACCAATCGTTTTACAGTAAATGCTTGATAATAGAATAACACCCCCTTTAGACCCTTATTGGTATAGGAAAACACTCCTCAATGTATATCTGTTGTATTCAATTAGATCAACTGGACTTGAAGTTTAGTTCTTGAAGACGTTTCGCTAGTCATCCGAGTGGCTTTCTCAATTCAGAATGACTTGTACAAGAATCTGTGGCAATTATGTACCCTGGAAAATCTCAATTAGCATATCACAGCCAGGTGTTAAGGGCATGATTGCATAGTGGCTAAGAGGTGTTATAGAAACGCCCAGGGTAAGGTGTCAAAACAGCATTGGCAGACAGTTGGTGTCGAACCCCCCCACCTCTATTTAGTCTTGGTTTCTTTATTTTCACATAAATGGCCTCCTTGACACCTCTCCTGATCCAGTCATGTTCCTTTGCCAATATATTAACATTACAATCTTCAAAGGTATGTCCTTTATCCTTAAGATGCAGGTACACAGCTGAGTCCTGACCTGAGGAATTGGCTCTTCTGTGCTGGGCCATACATTGATGCAGTTGCTATTTGGTCTCCCCCACATACAAATCAGAGCATTCTTCACTGCACTGCGTATATGATGTCGCTTTTCTTGTGTTTCGGTATTGGGTCTTTCGAATGTACCAATTGCTGCCTCGGTGTGTTGTTCAGTTTAAAGCAGACAGGGATATGATGTTTTTTGAAAATTCTTCTTAATTTCCTCGGAGACCCCTGCTACATATGGGATGACCATGTTCTTACTCCTGTCTTGCTTTCCCCCTTCACTGTTGGCTCTAAACTCTGCAACACAGAGCCGAGAACATCCCCACTAGCACAGAGGCGAAGGCTAAAGAAATGAAACATCTCAGAGGAGCCCTTAAAACTTATGGATATCCAGACTGGGCCTTTGTCAAAAGAAGTAGAAGGAAACAAAAGAACACGTATGCCAACAGTGAAGTGGGAAAGCAAGACAGGAGAAAGAACATGGTCATCCCATATGTAGCAGGGGTCTCCGAGAAATTAAGAAGAATTTTCAAAAAAACCATATCCCTGTCTGCTTTAAACCAAATAACACACTGAGGCAGCAATTGGTACATCCCAAAGACCCAATACCGAAACACAGGAAAAGCAACATCATATACGCAGTGCAGTGAAGAATGCTCTGATTTGTATTTGGGGGAGACCAAACAGCAACTGCATCAATGTATGGCCCAGCACAGAAGAGCCAATTCCTTGGGTCAGGACTCAGCTGTGTACCTGCATCTTAAGGATAAAGGACATACCTTTGAAGATTGTAATGTTAATATATTGGCAAAGGAACATGACTGGTTCAGGAGAGGTGTCAAGGAGGCCATTTATGTGAAAAAAAAGAAACCATGCCTAAACAGAGGTGGGGGGGGTTCGACACCAACTGTCTGCCATGTACAATGCTGTTTTGACACCTTACTCTGGGCGTTCCTATAACACCTCTTAGCCACTATGCAATCACACCCTTAACACCTGGCTGTGATATGCTAATTGGTATTTTTCAGGGTACATAATTGCCACAGATTCTTGTACAAGTCATTTTCAACTGAGAAAGCCAGTCGGATGACTAGCGAAACGTCTTCAAGAACTAAACTTCAAGTCCAGTTGATCTACCGTATATACTCGAGTATAAGTCAAATTTTTCAGGCTTTAAAGTTAGCCTGAAAACCTAACCTCGACTTATACTCGGGTCAAGTTCTAATTTAGATCCAAATTCTGCAATTGCACATAGTAACCAGTAGGTGGCGCTGTGTTAACCTAACCTAACTTAAAGAAAGTTACAGGAGCTGATCTGCCTTTACACTTCCTGCTTCCTGTAGTCTGGCTGCTGGACTTACTTAGCACTGTCACTGCTCATCTGGATGCTGTAAATCTGATGGGTCTCCTCAGTTTGGGGCAAAAAACAGCTGCTAGTACAGTGCAAATGACAGCTTGAAACTACAACTCTCAGGTGACATTTTTAACTATTGGGATAAGAGAGTCCTTTACTATATGGGGGTCAGAGGGCCCTTTACTATATGGGGGTCAGAGGGCCCTTTACTATATGGGTGTTAGAGTGCCCTTTACTATATGGGTGTCAGAGTTCCCTTTACTATATGGGGGTCAGGAGAATTGTAAATTATGGTAAGCTTAATTAAAAGATTACTGAACCTTGCCACTCCACATGTTTAGAAACTGCAACTCCCAGCAACAAAGCATGCTGGGAGTTGTAGTTTCCGAACATCTGGAGTGCCAAGGAATTGGGGGTTACTGGTACTGGATTTGGCTATTACTGTATGGGATTAATGTATGGGAATTCTGCTGTCCATTTAAAGGGCAACTTAAGCCACAAAACAATACTGAATCAGAAGACAGTAGTTGTCATAATTTCTACCCTCGGCTTATACTCGAGTCAATCAGTTTTTATAAATTTTTCAGGTAAAAATAGGTACCTCGGCTTATACTCTGATTGACTTATACTCGAGTATATACAGTAATTGAATACAACAGATATACCATGACCTGGATGAATGAGAACCTTCACAAGCACTCCTCAATGTACTTACACCTTTCAGGGACCTAGTGGCAGGCTAGATATTTCAGTACTAAACGCAAAGAAACGTTTATCGCCATTTTATAAATACGATCAAGCGGTTACTGCAGTGATATATGGCAATGTGAAGCAATAAACAAAGTGGCGATAGGCCGCAGTAATGACTTTTCAACGCCAGTTATCGGCACGCACTTTATACATTGCAGATTCTTTCTGTCATGTTTTAAAGGTCTGTAGTGTGTGTACCCAGCTTAAGTCCAGTTTTCAGAAATCCGATTGTGAAAATGGAGTTGGGCTTCCGGAAATTGTTTGATGACGATCTAGTCAGTCAAGGCCATTCTAATGTTATACCATGCTTGGGAATAGATTTCGTATATTACAGTTGAATACAAGTGCTAACAAAATTATACTTGAGTTTAATAAAGTAATTGTAGTTGATTTCTATAGGAGGAACTGTAAGATTATAGCCTTATAACCCCACAAGATTTGCCCACAAGATTTGCAGGGTAAATTATGCAACGCTTGATAATCCTTTGTGTTACTACAGGCCTGTGGTAAGGTTTGGTGCTGGCAGTGGCAAAGTGTGACAGGGGCATAGCTACCAGGGGGCGCAGCAGGGCCCAGCAGTCAGGGAAGGGGTTATTCCTTGCCTTCTCAAAGATACAAGCCACCACCCCTATACCAACTGTAAATTACAGGGGTGGGGAATCCTGCTTATTACCCTGTGACCTCAGCTCCATTTGGGATCCAATGCCCTGGGTGTCCTAAAGCTATAGTTTATTTTTGCATACAAACAAAGCACCAACAGATATAACTAAGAAGCATCTATATTAACAAATGTGCAGGACCTAATAGCTCTGTTAAATAGCTAGAAAAGTATTAAGGTCAAGTGACACACAATTAAACAAGAGAGTGTTGTAAGCAGGGTTGCCAGTGGTCCCTATTTGGGTGGGATTGTCACAACAGCAGGGACAAAATCCCAAGTCCTGCAGTAAGGGCTGAAATCCCCTTGTAGAAACGGCCCATGCCGGTTACACCAACCTAATAAAAAAACTTTAAAGGGTATCTCCACCTCTTGTAAAAAAGTAAGTACAGTTTGGGTTATTTTTTTACAATCAAATATAGCGGTTGGGGGTGGGATAGGGTCCACCACACTACAGAAAAAGGTTTTACACTAGGACACAGGGCAGCAAAAAGGGATTGGGAGGGAGGGAGGGGGGTAAAGGGCTGCAGTGAGCAATGCCCTTTAAGATGGGATTTGCAGCAGCTGCACAGGTACCGCATCTCAATTTTTTTTTATGCCAGCTAATAGATGACTTTATGGTTACGCAAAAGTTTTACAGCAAATCACAATGCAGAAGGAACTGCTATCAGCCTATTACATTGGAGATGTGAGTACAGTTCGGGACTGCACATTTCCCTCAGCCACAGCTGACTCCCGATACTTTACATACAGAGAGTTGACCGCAGGCATGGGAAATTTGGGGGGAATTTCTGAATGATCAGGAGGCTGATGGTGAACGTTCGGCAACATCAGGGATTGATAAACTGGCAGATTTACCATTAGGCACAATAGGCATGCACCTAGGGGTGCATGAGTTTTGAAAAGGGCAGTTTTCATAATTTTATTGTAAAAAAAAGTGTGTGTATTAAGATTTTTTGTAAATCTTTTTCACTTAAAAAAAAAAAAAAGAAATCATTTATCTTTGGGAATGATAGCAAAGTTGGAATACAGGCATCAAAATCCGACCGGAAAAATCACTTTCTGGAAAGCGTTTTACAGGAAGTGATTTTTTTCTTTATTGCCAAAGATCAATACTTAGTGATCACAACTGATCACCTATTATTAATCTGTGGCTGTGCCTTTACATTTATTGTAAGGCTTTACTAGCAAATCTCTATTTGTGAATGGAACTATGTTATCCATTCACAAATACAGTATAGTAAGCTGTCACACTGACAGCTTACTATAGACGATTCTGAACTGCAATCTGAATTGAGATCATAGTACAGTATCTTACTCTGGACCACCAGGGAAGTTCTATTTGTAAATAGATCTCTTTGATTCATTCACAAATACTATATTAACCGATGTTAAATTTTACACCGGTTTGCTATAGCAGAAAATGAACCGCTGTGGCTATGCAGCCAATTACCAGTGATCTCCACATCAGTTTTGGGCGAAACCAAGATGGCAAGGAGGGCACTTTTTTTTTTTAAAGGGACACTTTCCCCCCTCCCCCTCTGGTGCTTCTCCCTTTACCCCAGAGGCGCCACCTGAAACACATGTCTCACTCTGTTTCATTAGAGATGGGACCCTGAGCCTAAGCATTCCTCTCCCACGCTTAACCAACCATCCCCCCATTTTGTGAACAGCAATTCGCACATACCAACTGTCACTTTTTCATTTATACAGCAAAACTGCACACATCGGACGAGTTTATGATAATAAGGCACTTGATTGACTGCAGCAATGTAAGATGTTTCTAAACATATCTGAAGAATTAGGGAAGAATTATATATAGTTTTTAGTTATGGGTAATTCAAAAAAACAATGTTTTCAGTGTAGATGCCCTTTAAAGGATATGTACACCTTAAAAAATACATTAGTTTAGTGGCACTCTTTGACTTTAAAAGTTAAGTTGGCTTAAACATTTTTCTTCTATTTCCCCCCCACAGCTTACATTTATGACTTCAAACTTGCTGGCTTCTTTCTTCTGGATAATGACATCTGCAGCTCCGCCCCAGCAAGATCTCCTGTTCCCTCCAGCTTCCTTTGCCTCGAAATATAATTTCCGTGGGCGACCTTGCTGCGTCATGACGTTAAATTGCGCATGTGTGTGACATCATCATGCCGTAACCAAACATGGTGCAGCGCAATGATATCACACACGCACACGGTCGCATTGATGTGCGCATTGACCTTTGGAGACCAAGGAAGCTGGAAGGAGCAGGAGATTTCGTCTGGGCAGAGCTGCAGATGCCATTATTCAGGAGGAGGAAGCCAGCAAGTTTAAAGCAATAAAGATAAGCTGTGGGGGCGGAATAGAAGAAAATGTTTTAGTCAACTTAACTTTGAACCCAAAACTTGCCACTAAACTAATGTTTTTTTAAGGTGTACATATCTTTATGAAATGATGATATACTCTGTGGGTAGATGAGGAGATGTCATAATCCTGCAACAAAACCATTTTCACAAAATAGCTACAGTAAAAAAAAGTCTACACACAGCCCACAAAAATCCTTACACTGGGCAGTTAAAAATAGTATCTGTGTGGGAAGGATGAAGCAGCCCTCAGCAAATTACTAATAATACTCCATTTAGTTCAGTGTCAGTAAAACATAGGCAAGTTCATTACAATTTTTATTGTAAATATGTTTATTGGAAGAGGTAGTTACTATTTTACTTTATATTATAAATACAGTATTAAATGCTTACAATATTTATTTTTAACATAATTGGAATTAAAGTGTAAGTTGCTTAGTTCATCACTATGTTACTAACTTAGGACTAGGTCCTACTATGTGTGTTGCGTTGTCTGTTTTGAGTGCCGGTCCGTTTGCAGTAGAGATAGCTGAACTTCCACACTTCAGTAAAAGTTTGGAAGTTCGAAAACAAACCCATTAAAGTCAATGGGAGAAATTAGTTTGAAAGTTCTGATAAAGTACAGATAAAATAGCAATGGTAACTTGCTGTAATTGTTCTGGCACCTGGGAAACTTGTTTAAACACTAATAGGGAGATTTAATACGGGGGAAATCCATCTAAAACCCACGTTAACCCAAATTTTTTTACATGAATTTTAGGGCACAGAACCATTTCTAAATGTTTTTGGAAATAACGCTGTGCAACCGATACAAAACCCCATTTGTTTAGTTTTGTGCTACCTTGTAGTGGAAGTCTTACCTTTACGCGATCCCATGATGCAATACAAGACGTAATCTCATTTACATCTTGTATTGTAGTAAGTAGCATGATCCATATATATTGAATCTCCCTGTAACTTTCCCCACGATTGGGCAATTATCAGGTTTTTGCAGGAAGTTTTTGCTAAATTCCAGGTTTATAGGTGAAATTAAGAGTTACCACATTCGAGGTTTAATAAAATCTAAGGCTACATTCGAGCGTTACAGAAATCGAACACTACATTCGAGGGTTACCGAATGATACATTGGAGGGTTACTGAAAGCGAAGGCTACATTTGATGGTTACTGTATTCGAAGGCTACTTTTGAGGGTTCCCGAAATCGAAGGCTACATTCAAGGGTTACCAAATTCGAAAAGCTACATTTGAGGGTTATCGAAATGTTTGTTCATGGACATTTAACATATTGTCTACATTCTGTATATCTTAATCAAGAACTAGAGGAGACAGTAACATATATAAATATAGGGCACTAGAGGAGGCAGTAACATATATAAATATTGGGCACTAGAGGAGGCAGTAATATATATATAAATATAGGGCACTAGAGGAGACAGTAACATATATAAATATAGGTCACTAAGAGAACAGTAACATTATAAATATAGGGACTAGAGGAGACAGTAACATATATAAATATAGGGCACTAGAGGAGACAGTACATATATAAATATAGGGCACTAGAGGAGGACAGTAAACATATTAATATAGGGCACTAGAGGAGACAGTAACATATATATATATAGGGAACTAGAGGAGGCTTAACATATATAAATATGGGCACTAGAGGAGACAGTAACTATATAAATTAGGCACTAAGAGGAGCCATATACATATATAAATATAGGCACTAGAGGACAGACAGTAACATATATAAATATAGGGCACTAGAGGAGACTGTAATAAATATAAATATAGTGCACTAGAGGAGATAGTAATATATATGGTATATATATATATATATATATATACCATATATGCCATTACTCTGCATGTACACAATTTCTATACATATATCTGTCCACTATAAATTCTCTGAATGAGAACAGGCGAGTTTCTGTCGAGCACTTTCATCTGTCTAAACTTGCAGACAGTAAAACAATTAGTTTATAGCCACAAAACGTTTTATGAAGAAGGGGACGCCAAGCAGTGTATCTACTGCAACACAAGTGCTGTTTATGACTTACACAGAGTCCCTTTTCATACAATAGGTGTGGTCATACAAACGGAGCAGTAAGAAGGTGAGGACTCCCCCCAAAATATACCAGGTACATCGTGTGACACTTTACCATGTGTATAATTAGTTTATACCCCACAGTTCACTGCTCCTGTAGATTTTTGGACATTGCAAGAGGAGAGGGACCATGGTTGCTAGGCGTCCCTTTTTGAGTGGGATTGTTCCCACTGCAGGGCCAAATTTCCCAATCACGCAGTCAAGCCTGAAATCCCATCCTAGGAATGGCTGTAACTGCCACGCACCCCAAAACTCTCTGCCCCAAAACACCCCTCCTCTCCACCCTGCCCACTGGGACTGTATGTAAAATTGATTTGAAAATTTACTTTCTATAGAACATTATCGCCTAAAAGCTAGTATAGCTACATCAGAACTATCTATCAGAACATCATCCCCTATTTTATGTTGCACATTGTAGGGAAAATACCCATTACTAGAATGTATAACTTGTAGAACTGGAACTGAGCTTGGAAAGAATCCCTTAGTAGGAATAATAAGTATCTTCACAAACAATTCAGCTGTAAATGTACCTTCTGCTTTACAATGCTTTCTATTACTGAAACACTCCATAGGAAGCCGATAGGAAAAACTTGTGGATATCCAGACTGGGCCTTTGTCCAGAACGGGTGGTGTGAGAACTGGGGGCTTGAACTGTTGCTTACAATGGTAATGAACACGTGCTGCACAATCAGCGACCCACGAATCGGAATCGTACGCTGTGTTCACCAGTCCGGAAACAATGGGAATGCAACTTTGCCGAACATGCGGAGAGTCATGGAGGGTGAAAAAAGTGTGGTACCGGTTGCAAAAGCACTACACGGTTGCTGCGTCATGACGTTAAATTGCGCATGTGTGTGACATCATCATGCCGTAACAAACATGGTGCAGCGCAATGATATCACACACGCCACACGGTCGCATTGATGTGCGCATTGCACCTTGGGAGACCAAGGAAGCTGGAAGGAGCAGGAGATTTCGTCTGGGCAGAGCTGCAGATGCCATTATTCAGGAGGAGGAAGCCAGCAAGTTTAAAGCAATAAGTAAGCTGTGGGGGGCGAATAGAAGAAAATGTTTTAGTCAACTTAACTTTGAACCAAAACTTGCCACTAACTAATGTTTTTTTTATGTTACATATCTTTATAAATGATGATATACTCTGTGGGTAGATGAGGAGATGTCATAATCCTGCAACAAAACCATTTTCACAAAGCGCTACGTAAAAAAAAGTCTACACACAGCCCACAAAAATCCTTACACTGGCAGTTAAAAATAGTATCTGTGTGGGAAGAGTGAAGCAGCCCTCAGCAAATTACTAATAATACTCCATTTAGTTCAGTGTCAGTAAAACATAGGCAAGTTCATTACAATTTTTATTGTAAATATGTTTATTGAAGAGGTAGTTACTATTTACTTTATATTATAAATACAGTATTAAATGCTTACAATATTTATTTTTAACATAATTGGAATTAAAGTTTAAGTTGCTAGTTCATCACTATGTTACTAACTTAGGACTAGGTCCTACTATGGTGTTTGCGTTGTCGTTTTTGAGTGCCGGTCCGTTTGCATTAGAGATAGCTGACTTCCACACTTCAGTAAAAGTTTGGAAGTTCGAAAACAACCCATTAAAGTCAATGGGAAATTAGTTTGAAAGTTCTGATAAAGTACAGATAAAATAGCAATGGTAACTTGCTGTAATTGTTCTGGCACCTGGGAAACTTGTTAAACACTAATAGGGAGATTTATACGGGGGAAATCCATCTAAAACCCACGTTAACCAACAATTTTTTTTACATGAATTTTAGGGCACAGAACCATTTCTAAATGTTTTTGGAAATACCGCTGTGCAACCGATACAAAACCCCATTTGTTTTAGTTTTGTGCTACCTTGTAGTGGAAGTCTTACCTTTCCGCGATCCCATGATGCAATACAAGACTTAATCTCATTTCATCTGTTATTGTAGTAAGTAGCATATCCATATATATTGAATCTCCCTGTAACTTTCCCCACGATTGGGCAATTATCAGGTTTTTTGCAGAAGTTTTTGCTAAATTCCAGGTTTATAGGTGAAATTAAGAGTTACCCACTTCGAGGTTTAATAAAATCTAAGGCTACATTCGAGCGTTACAGAAATCGAACACTACATTCGGGGTTACCGAATGATACATTGAGGGTTACTGAAAGCGAAGGCTACATTTGATGGTTACTGTATTCGAAGGCTACTTTTGAGGGTTCCCGAATCGAAGGCTACATTCAAGGTTACCAAATTCGAAAAGCTACATTTGAGGGTTATCGAAATGTTTGTTCATGGACATTTAACATATTGTCTACATTCTGTATATCTTAATCAAGAACTAGAGGAGACAGTAACATATATAAAATAGGGCACTAGAGGAGCAGTACATATATAAATATTGGGCACAGAGGAGGCAGTAATATATAAATATATGCACTAGAGAGACAGTAACATATATAAATATAGGAACTAGAGGAGACAGTAACATATATAATATAGGGCACTAAGAGACAGTAACATATATAAATATTGGGCACTAGAGAGCAGTATATATATATAAATATAGGCACTAGAGGAGACAGTAACATATATAAATATAGGAACTAGAGGAGACAGTAACATATATAAATATAGGGCACTAGAGGAAACATAACATATATAAATATAGGGAACTAGAGGAGACAGTAACATATTAATATAGGGCACTAGAGGAGACAGTAACATATATAATATGGGCACTAGAGAGCAGTAACATAATAATATAGGGCACTAGAGGAGACAGTAACATATATAAATATAGGGAACTAGAGGAGGCTAACATATATAATATAGGGCACTAGAGAGACAGTACATATATAATATAGGGCACTAGAGGAGAAGTAACATATATAAATATAGGCACTAGAGGAGACAGTAACATATATAATATAGGGCACTAGAGGAGATGTATAAATATAAATATAGTGCACTAGAGGAGATAGTAATATATATGGTATATATATATATATATATATACCATATATGCCATTACTCTGCATGTACACAATTTCTATACATATATCTGTCCACTATAATTCTCTGAATAGAACAGGCGAGTTTCTGTCGAGCACTTTCATCTGTCAAACTTGCAGACAGTAAAACAATTAGTTTATAGCCACAAAACGTTTAATGAAGAAGGGACGCCAAGCAGTGTATCTACTGCAACACGTGCTGTTTATGACTTACACAGAGTCCCTTTTCATACAATAGGTGTGGTCATCAAACGGAGCAGTAAGAAGGTGAGGACTCCCCCCAAAATATACCAGGTACACATCGTGTGACACTTTACCATGTGTATAATTAGTTTTATACCCCACAGTTCACTGCTCCTGTAGATTTTTGAGAATTGCAAGAGGAGAGGGACCATGGTTGCTAGGCGTCCCTTTTTGAGTGGGATTGTTCCCACTGCAGGGCCAAATTTCCCAATCACGCAGTCAAGCCTGAAATCCCATCCTAGGAATGGCTGTTAACTGCCACGCACCCCAAAACTCTCTGCCCCAAAACACCCCTCCTCTCCACCCTGCCCACTGGGACTGTATGTAAAATTGATTTGAAAATTTACTTTCTATAGAACATTATCCCTAAAAGCTAGTATACTACATCAGAACTATCTATCAGAACATCATCCCCTATTTTATGTTGCACATTGTAGGGAAAATACCCATTACTAGAATGTATAACTTGTAGAAACTGGAACTGAGCTTGGAAAGAATCCCTAGTAGGAATAATAAGTATCTTCACAAACAATTCAGCTGTACATATGTACCTTCTGCTTTACAATGCTTTCTATTACTGAAACACTCCATAGGAAGCCGATAGGAAAAACTTGTGGATATCCAGACTGGGCCTTTTTCAAAGAAGTAGAAGAAAGAAAAGAACACGAATAACAACAGTGAAGGGGAAAAGCAAGACAGGAGGAAGAACATGGTCATCCCATATGTAGCAGGGGTCTCCGAGAAATTAGAAGAATTTTCAAAAAACATCGTATCCCTGTCTGCTTTAAACCGAACAACACACTGGGCAGCAATTGGTACATCCGAAAGACCCAATACCAAAACACAAGAAAAGCGACATATATATGCAGTGCAGTGCAGTGAAGAATGCTCTGATTTGTATGTGGGGGAGACCAAACAGCAACTGCATCAACGTATGCCCAGCACAGAAGAGCCAATTCCTCGGGTCAGGACTCAGCCGTGTATCTACATCTTAAGGATAAGGACATACCTTTGAAGATCGTAATGTTAATATACTGGCGAAGGAACGTGACTGGTTCAAGAGAGGTGTTAAGGAGGCCATTTATGTAAATAAGAACCAAGCCTAAATAGAGGTGGGGGGGTTCGACACCAACTGTCTGCCATGTACAATGCTGTTTTAACACCTTACTCTGGGCGTTCCTATAACACCTCTTAGCCACTATCTAATCACAAAACCCTTAACACCTGGCTGTGATATGCTAATTGGGATTTTCCAGGTACATAATTGCCACAGATTCTTGTACAAGTCATTCTGAATTGAGAAAGCCAGTCGGATGACTACGAAACGTCTTCAAGAACTACATTTCAAGTCCAGTTGATCTAATTGAATACAACAGATATACCATGACCTGGATGAATGAGAACCTTCACAAGCAAGCCGATAGGAAATACAGTGCTACAAGAAGAATTATGATTTACACACAGTGAAATAAAAATAAAGCTTGTATTCCTTTAAAAAAGATCCTCAACTGTGTGTAAATCATAATTTCTTCTGTAGCACTGTATTTCCTATCGGCTTCCTATGGAGTGTTTCAGTAACAAGACACAACCACTTTAAAGGGATATTAAACTATAACAATTCCAAATCAGTACCTTTAGGAAACAAGTGTAAAAAAATTAGGTCCACTCCTGCATGGCTTATGCTCAGTAAAAAGGGAAATGGAAAAAAGAAAAGGGTTTTTAAAATTTTGAAAGCAGAAGGCACAGAACAGGCTCACAGGGAGTACAAAGCTGTAATAAAGAGTGCAAGAAAGCAATTAAACTAGCTAAAATAGAAATGAAATAATACGGATTGCCGAACAAAGCAAGTTCAACCCCAGATGTTTTTTAAGTATATAATGGTAAAAAAATGAGGACTGAGAATGTGGGACCATTAATAATGGAGCTGAGGTGGTTGTAGAGGATGCCGAAAAGGCTAATCTGCTAAACCGTTTTTTACATCGGTTTTTACTGTTGAGAATCCTATCAGTAGGGATTGTAACATGTGCAGAGGAGGAAATGAAGAGTTTTTCACATTGGATAACGGAGGATATGGTACGGAATCAATTAGACAAAGTTAATATCAATAAAGCGCCAGGACCAGATGGATTGCATCCTAGGATTTTAAAAGAGCTTAGTTCAGTTCTAGCAAGACCACTGTGTCTCATCTTTTCAGATTCGCTTTTGTCTGGGGAGTGCCGCTGGATTGGAAAAAAGCCAATGTAATACCATATTCAAAAAGGTAGTCGTTCACAGCCTGGTAACTATAGACCGTAGACCTAACATCAGGTTGGTAGGGAAGGTGATGGAAACTTTGTTAAGGGATCATATCCTTGACTTTGTCTCCAGAGATCATATTAGTAGTAGTCAGCATGGATTTATGAGAAATAGATCATGCCAGACAAATTTAATTGGTTTTTATGAAGAAGTGAGTAAGAAGTTAGATTCAGGCACAGCTGTGGATGTGGTATATTTGGATTTGCAAAGCCTTTGATACTGTGCCAATAGGCGACTATGATAAACTGAGGACTGTTGGCCTTGAAGAAAACATTTGTTCATGGATAGAGAACTGGTTATTGGATCGAAACAGAGAGTGGTGGTTAATGGAGCTACATCTATGTGGGCTAAAGTTCTAAGCGGAGTTCCTCAGGTTCTGTACTGGGGCCGCTTCTGTTTAATCTGTTTATAAATGACTTAGAAGTGGGCATTGAGAGCAAGGTGTTTGCTGATGACACTAAATTATGCAGAGCTTGGAAACTTCCAATGATGGCAGTGCTGCAAGCAGACCTAGATATATTATCAAAATGGCAGCAGAATGGCAGATGAGATTCAATGTTGATAAATGTAAGGTGATGCATTTGGGATTTAATAATCCTGTGCCACCTACACCATAAATAACTCTGTGTTAAGTGCATCTGAAATGGAAAAGATTTGGGGGTTCTGGTAGATAAAGACTTAGCTGTAGCAAACAATGCCAGGTAGCAACAGCTAGAGCTAGCAAGATATTGTCTTGTATAAAGAGGGGAATGGAATCAAGAGAGAAAAATATTTTCTCCCTCTTTACAAGGCACTGGTAAGGCCACATTTGGAATATGCGGTGCAGTTTTGGAAATCCCATATACAAAAGGGACATCTGGAAATTGAGGCAGTTCAGAAAGGGCAACTAAATTAATAAGGGGATGGAGGGGCTGTTGAAATGCAGGCAGATTAGACAATTAGGGGCTGTTACATTGGAGAAGCGGCGGTTGCGTGGGACATGATAACCTTATACAAATATATTAATGGCCCATACAGTGAACTCTCTGGTGCATTGTTCACTATTAGGTCATATCAGAGGACTCGTGGACATCCTTTAAGGTTGGGAAAAAGAAGTTTCATCTTCAAGTTAGGAGAGGTTCTCTTTACAGTGAGAACGGTGAAACTGTGGAACTGTCTTCCAGCAGAGGTGGTAATGGCAAGTTCTTGAATAATAAGGCCTTGATAAGTTTCTAAACATAAAAAATATTGAGAATTACTGGTATTAATAATACCAAAGGCCTTGATAAGTTTCTAAAACTAAAAAATATTGAGAATTACTGGTATTAATGCATATAGATCTGGTTGATCCAGGGATACTTTCCGATTGCCGTTTGGAGTCAGGAAGGAATTTTTCCCCCCTTTTTTAGCTGGGGTTTTTTGCCTTCCTCTGGATCAACTGTTAGGTAGGGTTAAAAAAAAATGTATGTATTCAATATGAGGCAACTATAAGATAGTTCAGAAGAGATGCAAAAGATCTCACTAGAGCAAACCCACACTACAATGTTTATTTATAAAATATTGTCTTCGTTTGCAGAGCTTGGACTGTCACTGTTCCCAAAGCTTTTGCAATAACTTTCTCTTTAGGTTTTAATATGCTTTTGCACTAAATTTTGCTCTAGTATTAGTGTGAATTTATTGAAATGTATTGCAATTACTCATTTATCTAACCTTCCCTTCCCATCATGTTTGATTAGAAATTACTTTTTTCTTACCTGTAGTTGTTTCTTCTGTTAGATCTTGCATCGCCTTACTGGAGTCCTGATCTGATCCGTAAACATCAATTGTATCTTGGCTGCATTCTAGTATCAGAATGCTATAAAACAATACGAAAACAAAACCTTTTTCTCTACTTACATTTTTATGTTATATCTACACACTTCCCTTAAAGGGCATGTCCACCATGAAAACCATTTTTTTCTATAATGTAGCTCTCCCCCACCCAACCGAACCGCACTGTCCTTTTGTAAAACAAAATTCAGAGAACATTACTTACCAGCCAGGGATCCAGCACCTCAGTCCCAATGCAACTTTCGGGAGTGCATTGGGGACTTGGCCGCCAGCCGCATCTCTGATTGTCAGCCAATCACAGACCGATTGCCGGGTATGAGTTATCCACAGAATACCGGGCTGGTAAGGTAATGTTCTGAGGAGTTTTTTTACAAAAGGACAGTGCAGTTCAGGTTGGTGGGGGAGCGCTACATTACAGAAAATGGGTTTTACTGGTACACTGCATCTGCAGCCCGATGGATCTAGATGGTGGAGGGAGGGGTGAATCTGCTCCACTGCACATGCCACTTTCTTTGGGAGGCTACAGGAGAGGCAGATTCATTTACATAGGAAGGACGGGCTCCTATTATTCACTTTGTCCTGGAGGACGCCAAAATCTTTAGGACCAGCTGAGGAATATGCAGGGACACAGGGAAAGGCTCTGGGATGGGTAAACCTATGTAAATGCATAAGCTATTGCTAGTTGGTGGGGATATGTATATTATGTACAATATATATTATATATAATATATAAAACAATAGTAGAATGAAAGATGCACTTACAGGCCTTGTAGTCAAATGAACACCACTTTTTTACTTGGCTAGTTACATGTTTCCGCCCAAGATTCGGGCTATCTCTAGAACCTGTTCTGGAGATGGCCCGAATCTCGAGCAGAAACATGTAAACTAGCACAAGTGAAAAGTGTGTTAATTTGACTTCAAGACCTGTGAGTGCGTCTTTCATTCTACATTGTTGTATATCATATAGACAGCACCCAGGCATTCATCCAGTAAGGAGTGCTGACTTTGCGACACTGAGTTCTACCAGAGACTGTCAGGTTAAGACATGCGGTTTACGTCTTCTTGAAAAGGTGCAAATGTAACCTTTCTTGCATCAGCTGGACAGCGCAAAAAAGTTTTGGAAAAGATGCTGCACTGTAAAATTAGTGTAAAACCTGTGCAAACCCGACAATACATAATTTGCCCGAATAGTACCTGACATAGCATCGCCTTCAAATCTTTCTCCAGTTTAGAAAGATGGGTTATATGCATATTAATCAGCTGTTTTTGACTAGAAAGCGATAAAATCCTTTAGGCTGAGGCCCCACTACAACGCACAAATCGCACACGCAATCACGAGCGTTATTGCATGCGATTGCGTGCAACGATTTCTGTGTTTTGTTGTTGCGTGCAGCGCGTTGTGCAGCATTTTTGTAATTTTATAATTATAAAAACGAATGTTTACGTAAAAATGGTGCATGCAAAATTTACTGTAACAAAAATCATACGCAATCGCGCTAAAATGCCTTAGTGAGGTTTAGTCCTCAATTAAACACCAAATGTTTGCAAGTCTGTCGCTATGCAAATAACTACCTTCTCTTGCTCCCATGTTTACCTTTACAGTGCAGCCTGGAATCTTTGCAGCTTTTTTCATCGTTCAATGTTGCTTCAAAATAACATATAGTTAAAAAATGAATGAATTCTTTTTACTTTAACAAATATCCATAATATCTAGTCACCAGATTATTCTTGGGTATTACTCAATGCAACGTTATCCAAAGATTGAGAAAGACTGACATAAACCATTCCTTACCATGTTAGTTGATCAACACTAATAACCTCTCTATTAACTGTAGGCTTAACTTGGGTAATCATAAAACTATTCTTTTTCCATGATATCTGCAATACAACTAAGGCTGGGTACACACCATCCAATTTTTCAGGGTGACAACCGATTACTGCACATCTGTTTGGTCGGCCTGAAAAATTGAATGGTGTATTTGTGGGGCGCGTCCGATCTTGGTGTCTGTTCCCAGGAATGGATTAGTGGATTAGAAGGTAAGTCGGAAAATCACAGCCAATCATGTGGTCCCATAAGGACCACATGATCAGCTGTAGTAACTGTCAGTAATTGTCCTACGTCGCTCAGGACGAAAAATGTGATGGTGGGTACCCAGCCTACACTCTCACTATAGAAACTGCGTTTAAGAATCCATTAAAGAAAAGGCCTGAAAGTAAGTTTATGATGATAATGCTTATTGTACAGTTATATCAGGTATATGACACAAAGAGCCATGCTTTCAACTGAGTGTGTTCATCTTACTAGTCTGCCCAACCCAGTCACTTACTGAGAATAAAGCTTCCTAACTGTTGTATTAGATGGGGTATTGCAAATAGGAAACAAACTCTCATTAACAAAATAAAAGGAGAAGCTCACCCCAAAACATATCTCCAGGATTTACAAGCTAGAAACTGCTGTTTAAAATTCTATGAAGTCCTCAGTGCAACCCACCCAGAGAGAGAGAGAGAGAGAGAGAGAGTCCTTTTATACAGTATATCCCTTTGCTAGAGAAGGGGGAGAGGGGAGGGGGAATTGCAAGTGCAGAAGGGACGTGACTTTTTTTTTTGTTCTGAGAAAATGGAAAATTGTTACATACTTACTGTAATTTTCCTTTCCTGTACCTTTAACATGGTAGTGGGTACTAATGGGTTAAGTCTGTCGCAAGGAGAGGACAGGAGGTTGTTCAGGAGAAAAAGAATGAGTTACCCGAAACCCCAGTCCTTGGCCTCGAATGTGCCAAATGTTCCAAACAGTAAAACAAACCTAATTGCCTTTTAAAAAAACCCTTTTTACACAAAAAATAAGACGCGGACTACTTGACTGGGGTTTTAAAAAAGGCCACAGCTTTATTAAACATTTATAACTTGTTTCATCACTGACCACCATGTCTGCATTGAATAAACAAAAGGTCTCGAACCACTGCAGGGATGAGCCCACAACGCAAGCGTCAGGCTTTCCCCATGTTGGTTGTTACAACTCCCCATTTTAAAACCAGATCTACATGACCTGGCCAAATGCATACTAATAAAACACCAAAGCCGTGACAATAAAACTGGAGCAGACGTTCCAGGACCTATGTCTGTGTCAGGGGTGAGTGGGTTGACCGTTTGGAAGCTGAGGTGGAGAGTCTAAGGGGGCAGCTTACAGCATAGCAGGATTGGCAAATCTAGGGAGACAGCAGGCACTGGCTGGGGCCAGTATAGAGGTGGGTGGAAGTGGGACAGGGAAGGTTGAGGGGGGGGGGGGAAGTAGTTTTGTTAGGGATACTAGGGGACTGGGGGACAGAAGGTAGGGTTGCTTCTTCCCAGATTGCCTATCCCAACAGATTTGCCGCCTTAGGTGATGAAGTGGAGGAGGACAGCTTGGAATTAGCATGTATGGAGGGGCTAGTCCCTTGAGTACCCAGGGGACTGCCATCTCTGATACAAAGGAGGGAACTTAGGATCAGGAATGCTAGGCAGGTGGTAGGGGACTCCATTAAAGGAAGGTAGATAGGGTAATCTGCCGCCAAGGACCCTACATGCTGAACTGTGTGTTGCCTGCCTGGTGCGGGGTTCGGCATGTGTGTGTGCCAATGGCAAAGTTAGAGGTGGAGGTGAGGCCTTATAATGATTTCCGAGAGCTAGGGGCCAAGTAAAAGCAAGGACCTCCAGGATAGTGTTTTCAGAAATACTACCACAGCCACCAGCCACGTGCTTAAGCCAGGGAGACAGCGGGAACTTAGGAGCATTAATGCATGGCTAAGAGGGTGGTGTAAGGAAGAAGGGTTTGGGTTTATAGAGAACTGGACAGACTTTCATTAATGGCGGTCAGCTGTTTTTAGGGAGAAGATGGCTGAGGGTTGGAGGAGATTTTAAACAAGGTTTGGGGGGAGGGTATTAGCAGTCTCACTGGATAGATAGCCCAGGAGGAAAGCAGGGTGTAGATAGGCCAGTGGTGGTGGAAAGGGGGGTGGGGCTAGCATAGGGGATAGGAGTCATGTGTATTAAAGTGTATGAATAAATTACAGGATCATAATCTAAAATGTATGTTTGCAAATGCGAGAAGCCTGGTTGAAAAATGGGTGAATTGGAAATATGGCGTTGAATGAAAGCTTTGATGTATAGGTATAGCGAAACGTGGTTGAACAGTTCTCATGACTGGGCTTGAAATTTATAAGGATACGCTTGTTTAGACAGGACAGAGAAAAAAGAAAAGGGGAGGAGTATGTGTTTATGTTAAAAAAAGAATTGAAGCCAAATTTAAAAGAAGAGATAACTGGTGATATGGATGTTAAAGTGGAGGCAATATGGGTGGAATTAGGCAAAAGCAAAGGGGTAATGTCATTGTTGGTGTCTGCTATAAGACGACAAATGCTAGCAGTGAGTCAGCTTCATATGTAGTTGGCAAGGGCTGCAAGTTTGGTGAGTGTGCTCATTATGGGGGACTTTGATTACCGACATAAATTGGTGTAGTGGAACAGAAAAGGCAATAAGTTCCTGAATTTGCTGCAGGATAATTTTCTCTCACAGGTGGTTGAGGTTCCTACTAGAAAAGGAGCTCTGGTGGATTTGGTAATATCTAACTTGTGGAGCGCATTATAGATACAAAGGTAACTGGAGGCTTATGGAATAGTGACCATGAAATAGTGTCATTTGGAATATTATTGAAAGGAAAAGTGCGCGGGTTAACAAAGACATTTCATTTCAGAAAGGCAAATTTTCCCAGGTTAAAATTAGCTCTTCAGAATGTCCAACTGGGATAGATATTATCAGTGTAAAGGTACTGAACAGAAGTGGACTGTTTAAGGGATTTTAAGCCAGTTCACATCTAAATTTATACCCTTGGTAAATAAATGTAAAAAAAATACATTTGCCGCTCATGTGGCTAATTCGATGTAAAGAGGCAAATGGAAAGGAAGAAAAAGGCATTTAAAAACTTTAAGTCAGAGGGAACGGAAAGGGCCTTTAGGGCTAGGCCACACTGCTGCGCTTTTTTTTTGCGTTTGCGCTTGCGCTTGCGTTTTTAAAAAATCATTGGAAAGCGCAACGCAAAAAAACTCATTTTTTCGGTGCGATTGCGTTTGCGTTCTGCATTTTTAACGCAATCGCATGCGTTTTCCTATACTTTGAAGAAATTGCAAGCGCAAACGCAAAAAAATCGCACATGAAATCGCATGCGATTGCATTTGCATTTGCGTTGCAGTGTGGCGTGCCCTTAGGGATTGTAAAAACTGTAACAAGGAGTGTAAGAAAGCAATCAAACTAGCTAAAATTAATAATGAAGTTAGGATAGATGAACAAAGCATCACTAAGCCTAAAAACGTTTTTAAGTATATTAATAGTAAGAAGATGAGGACTGAGAATGTGGCACCATTAATTAATGGGGAGATAGTTGCGGAGGATGGCGATAAAGCAAATGTCTTGATATTTTTATTTTCTCTGTATACACTATAGAAGATCCAAGTGCAGATTTCATAAGAGTATAGTAGCAATAATGGTATAAAGATTCAATTGCACTTTGGTTAACCGATGATATGGTACAGAAAGAACTAAATAAGGTTAATATTAAAAATCTCCTGGACCGGATAAAATAAATCCATGAGTACTTAGGGAGCTAAGTTCAGTTTTATCTAGGCCATGTTTCTTATTTTTGCAGATTCCCTCAGTCGAGGTGTTCCTCTGGATTGGAAAAAGGCTGATGTGATTCCAATATTCAAAAAGGGTAGTCGTCAGAGACGGGTAATTACAGGCCTGTAAGTTTAACTTCAGTGGTGGGGGAAGATACTGGAAAGTTTAATAAGGGAATATGTTCTAGAGTATATTTCAAGGACTGACATTATAAGTAGTAACCAGCATGGATTTAGGAGGAATAGATCTTGTCAAACTAACTTGCTTGGCATTTATGAGGAAGTGAGTAGAAATTTTAGCATAGCAGGAGATGTAGTTTACTTGGATTTGCAAAGGCTTTTGATACAGTCCCCCATAGGCGACTAATGTATAAGCTAATGTCTATTGGTCTGGGAGAGGACATTTGTACATGGACAGAAAATTGGTTAATGAATAGGATGCAGAGAGTAGTTGTTAATGGGCTTCATCATTATGGACTAAAGTGCTTAGTGTGGTGCCACAGGGTTCTGGTTGGGGGCCGCTTCTATTAATCTATTTATTAACGATTGAAAGTGGCATTGTCAGCAAGGTTTCTGTGTTTGCTGACAATGCCTGTCATAAAGGTCTTCCTTTGGTTTAATCTCTTTGCCAGTCTCAGTTGTGGGAGCAATGTGCCCTTAGATTCTTAGACACTGCTTCTTCCAGCTTAGTTCCAAACAAGAGGTCTCCCTGGAAAGGTAGCGTTGCTAAGCTTTGTTTAGACTGAATATCATCTTTCCACTGATGTATACCAGTAAGACCATATTCCTTGCGCTACTCGAATGAATCCATGGCAGAATTAGTGCAAAAAGGGTATGTTTTTGGAACATTGAGGATAGTGGATAATGTTTTCTCCAATATTCCACTCCTCCATAATAATCTTATTCATTCTTGGATGAACGTCGAATTTGCTCTCGAATAACGTATCTCCCAATTTTGAAACTGGAGGATCAGATTTTAATGTTCTTGTCGCTTTAATAAGGCCGTTGATTGTCTCTATCGACATAGAAGTTGTTTCCTCTTCAATCAGAATGTCTCAATAGAGTGTGATTTCTGGAAGGACCTGGCTTTTCTTCTAACACTCTGGCTTGGGTCCCATGGACTCTGACTGAACTGCTGTTAAGGGGTCTTGTTGCTGTAAGGCTGGTACCTCCAATAGCGACTGAGGTTGCGTTGAAATCACCTGAATTTTTGCTTTACTGTACTAAACCCTGAGTTACAGGGATCCACATCATTTGGGTCATAGATTGCTTCACCCACTGATGACAGTCTCCTGCTGAAGGAGCTCCAGGGCCCTATTTATAAAAGATCGTTATCGAAAAAATAACGATCGCTATCGTAAAATAACGACCATTATTTTCCATAACGACGGTATTTCCCGATATCGGAAAATAACGATCATTATTTTTAATTTTATATAAACATTTAGAACAAAACTCTAACAGCGAGATTCAATAAAAGTTTTTATTGTTTAAAATGGTGCTAATTTTGCCCCAACCAATCAGATATATTTAACATTTGAAAGCTAACATCTGATCGGTTGGGTAAACTTAGCACCATTTTTACATTAAGAACTTTTATTGAATAACCTGTAAATGTCCACTTCCCCTGTAAGGTATAGTGCTACCCCCTGGATCTTGACTGGGATCTGGACAGCCTGTAAAGTAAGCAGAAATTGCTGTAGAACAACACCATAGGAGGAGACAAAAAAAAAGAACAGGCTGGTACCTGAACAAAAGGTTAGGGGAACCTCACCAGCAACCAGCAGCAGAGCAGAGCAGCGTTAGCAGTTAGTACAGAAAGAAGGGCCGCTACCTATTTCCCTGTCTGGAGTGAACAAAGGCAGGAGGGAGGAACTTAGTCAGTAGGAGGCTTGTCTCTAATATAAGAAATGCTGCATCCTACGTGCGCTGTCCAATTAGGCAGACGGGAAGCATTTAGGGGCGAAGCATGGATGCTGACAACTAGTCCATGCGACAGGACAGGAAAAAAAGGACTGGGGTTTCAGGTAACTAATTCTTTTTTTGCTGAACAACTTCCTGTCCTGCGCCTTGAGCCAGACTAACTTATAGTAGCCACTGCCATGTTAAAGGTACAGGAAAAGATGTTTTTGAATTCTTACTTCTGTGTATTTTATTTTCTATGTGAGGATATACGTATAAGTACAACAGAAGCTGGTTGGAAGTCTCCTTCCTTCCCCAAAAAGTTGTCTTTTTAAAAAGTCATAACATCTACTACTGCAGATCTTTAGAAATTCCCAGCATGCCTTGATTGCAGAAGCAAAGTGCAAAGCACTGGGCAAAACTGGCTCTATGTACCTGCCGCATTCAGGTACTATGTCTGTACCTTTAAAGACAGCAGAAACCAGTCTGTAGGAAAGGCGCTAAACAAAGGTTTGGCTGCATTTACTTTAGAAGCAATTATAAACTGCTTACATAATGGTTTCCCTGAACTAACTGATTGTGTAAATAACTCCGTATCCTGTAATAATTCTCATTTTAGTTGCTTACCATCTGTAATACAGGGGCAAATATGGCACCATTACAATAGATATTTAATTGTGGACAGAGTTAGGCTCATACAAAGTACAAAAGAATGTTTTGGCCGATAATCGTCCCCGGTGTAGGCGCTTTATCGGCTGAAACGGTCGTTCGTTCGGAGATCCGCTAAGTTGGTCTTTCAACGATCCCCCGAATGAACGACCGTTTCGGGGCCAATTATAGGCCATTATAGGCCGAAACTTTTGTTCGTACACATCGTGCGGCGCGGGTCGCGACCCAATCGCAGTGTGTACAAGCCTTTAGTTTGTGGGGAGGAAAGGGGGATTATTTATATAGATAACGCTATTGATTATATTCCTTGGAGCACTTGTGGCTTGTGTTTGTATACTGAACTTCATTCAGTTTCCTGTTATGGGTTGAACAACACCATCAGGGTAGCTCACCCTTAACGGTTCAATATCGCATGTGAGGCTCGGGTAATTTGCGAATAGGCTTTCTCCCCTGCCTGAGATTAGCTGGCATTCAAAATATATATTTTACAGATTTAAACTGATGAACAGGTGGGGTAGCATTTGTTACTTAACTTATATTACATTCTTATATGACATTCAGTTGTATTCATTAAAAGAGTGATAAAATAACAGAAATAAAGATTAAAGGAACACTAACACTCTTAAAAATGACTATGTGGCATCCGTTTCTATTATTCACAGGGAGGGGAGAACGCTTATTCTCCCCTCCCTGTGAATAAAGGACGCTGGGGACCTGGAACTTACCTTACCCGCCGCTCCACTCGCAGCCTCTCAGTCCTGAACAGCTGTTCTCCCCAGATCGCGCGCCTATTTTTGAATTGGCGCGCATGCGCCTAGATAGGCGCGTGGTCGGGACAGAGCGGCGTCAGTGAGCTGAGAGGCTGCGAGTGGAGCGGCGGGTAAGGTAAGTTCCAGGTCCCCGAGCGTCCTATTATTCACAGGGAGGGGAGAATAAGCGTTCTCCCCTCCCTGTGAATAATAGAAACGGATGCCACATAGTCATTGTTATGCAGGATTGGAGTTTACAGGTCCTTTAACAGTTAGAATTTATGAGTCACCGTGTGTGCGATAAAAGAGAGAAATGGTAATCATGAGGATCCGGTAGGTTTAGCGAAGATATTAGGATGGTCTTACATAGAATTGCTCTAAAAGTTCCCCAATCATTTCAAACATATTCATTAAGATTTATAGGAATGGCAGTTGTGCCAATCTGCCATGTTGTCCAGGTTTTTATGAAAATGGCATGTTATACTGTAATATATGAAATATGTATTCATTATTCACCCTTCCTGTCACATTGTGCTGTCGGTAGTATCGACATTGTGTGGTAGTAACATCACCACATTTATTGCGCTAACTAAGAATTTGCCAACATTAAAGTGGGGGGAAAAACACTCATGTATATGTGTAAATAAGAAATAGAGATATTTGGAACTTCAAAAAACGAACACCGGAAACCTTGAAAAGCAATTATTGAACATCGAATAGCAAATCGGAAATCACCAACGTTTTACAGTAAATGCTTGATAATAGAATAACACCCCTTTAGACCCTTATTGGTATAGGAAAACACTCCTCAATGTATATCTGTTGTATTCAATTAGATCAACTGGACTTGAAGTTTAGTTCTTGAAGACGTTCGTTTCGCTAGCATCCGAGCACAGTTGAGGATCTTTTTTAAAGGAATACAAGCTTTATTTTTATTTTATTTTTTATTATGGATTCAAAATGACTTTTTTATTTTATTGGACATTACATTTATTCTCTTTTATTTCTAAACATTGTGGTTTCATGGCGACAGTCAGTGTTAAAAGTTTTCCCAAGGCGCCGAACCAGAAATAAAGGAACATTTTGAAAGGAAGGAAAAACTCCAGCTTCTAAGGTTGTAATAACCCCTATTGTTCTTAATTATGTGACACATTTTTAGTTTTGTTCCCCTAGGGTTTGTCCCATCTACAAAAAGAATGAGAATTTTAGTCATCAAAAGTATTGCTATTCATGGGAATTCCACAAGGAAATGCACAGAGATTAGGAACCATCGCTATGGTATTTGGAATTCATTATGGACTGTGACAATCTTTGAAGGGACATTTTTTTCTTGAATGTTTTGCTAGAAACCAAAATTATAAAAGTAATAATGCCCTGGTTACCACTTAAAGGGTAACTAAACTGAAAAAAAAAATACTTGCCTCATCTTAATCTATAAATTAACACATGTAAGTAGCCCTTACTTTGAGGTGTGATCTGACCTGCACCTGCATTGACCCACACCTGAATTGTAAAAAATCCACAACCCGCACCTGCTACCTGTCCCGACTTGCACCCACAGCTTTCTAACTAAACCTGACCCATTCAAGCTGGTTTACCTGACCAGCAAATTGGGTAAACTGAGGATACCCAACCTGTTGCAGGACTCTAGATCTGATCTTATCGCCAATCAACTTAGGTGATCACTTGATTCAACTACAGTTGACAGCACAAAGGTGAGATCTCATCCCCAATTAATCAAGGCTATCACTCAATTCCCCACCATATGGCAGTACACAGGTTAAATCTCACCCCCAATTAAATTAAAAGTGGTCGAAAAAGGTATAATGGGTGATTTGTAAAAGTTGTAAAGTAACGTGTTTTTTTCCAGGGCCTAAAACGTATATATGCCAAGTCTCATCAAAATTGTCCCAGCTGTTTGGAGGTTTTTCTGGAACATACATACACACATTGGGCCTTGTTAACCCGAACTTCAGGGGCCCGCCCCCTGCAAGATTAGAGGACGGGCCCCTGACACACCCCTCTCCCCTCCCAAGAGGCTCTATAATCAGCTGTTTTTACATAGCTGATCGTGAGTATGCAGTAAAAATATGAGCAATCAGCTGTGTAAAAACAGGTAATCACGGAGAATCTGGGAAGGGAATCGCTAGCCCTCTTTCCCTCTGATCCCCCCTGCTGTTGCGGGCTCTATAGTTAAGCCACTGTTGGGGGTAAGTCCCAAACGGTATTTAGCCCCAGCGCTAAAATTAGCACAAACTTTATCATAAAATACATTTCGCCATTTGCACAGCCTGGGCAAAGAAGGAGTTCAAATCACACTAACCATCACACTAACCTATTCAATATCGGTAAGCGTGAGTTTAACCTGAGGCCCGTTAACTTTAAGCGATAAGAACTTTTATTAAATAACCATGATAGATGCTTCTTGGCTTGATTGGTTCTGTTTTGCCATCTAGTGGTCAAATAACAAATATAGTTTACTTGGTGTTTCCCACATGGAATTTTGAGAAAGATAAAAGTGTATTAGTTGTGCTATTAGTTTAAAAATCCTTTTTGATACATAAATACATATATTAAAGGCTAAAAAAAAACCATTTACGCAACTTTGTAATCTTGTGTCCTTTATTGTGTAAAAATTTACCACACTGCATATAATGTAAAAAGTGCAGATTTCAAGGATCCAGAGCTTCCAGTGTCTGCGAAGCAAATATTAAAATGGTAAGTATTGTGTTAAAAAGCTTTTAAAAGGTCCATTCATAAAAAGTCTGTTTCTAGGCAGCAGTGGCGTCGCTATGTTAAAACATTCGGGGGACATGCCCTTGCTCTTTGGCAAAGTATGTGATGAAATTCCCAGTTTGCTACCAGTATTTAATGAAATGTCCAGTTTCCTACCCAGTATTTAATGAAATGTCCAGTTTGCTACCAGTATTTAATGAAATGTCCAGTTTGGTACCAGTATTTAATGAAATTCCCAGTTTGCTACCAGTATTTAATGAAATGTCCAGTTTGCTACCAGTATTTAATAAAATTCCCAGTTTGCTACCAGTATTTAATAAAATTCCCAGTTTGCTGCCAGTATTTAATAAAATTCCCAGTTTGCTACCAGTATCTAATAAAATTCCCAGTTTGCTACCTGTATTTAAAAAAAGTCTGTTTGTAGGCAGTAGAGATGTAATTGGGTTCGATTAGAACCCAGTTTCGAATCTGAGGGTTTCGAAGTCCAGACGAAACCCGAATTTTTTTAATTTCCGATTTTTATCAAAAATCGAAAGTAGATGATCATCAAAAATCGAAAATCAAAGGAGATGATTATTGAAAATCAAAAGTAGCCGATTTTCGAAAATTGAAACTCGAATTTTCAAACTTGAAATTCCCAGGTTGCTACCTGTATTTAATAAAATATCCAGTTTGCTACAATTATTTAATGAAATGTCCAGTTTACTACTAGTGTTTAATAAAATATCCAGTTTGCTACAAGTATTTTTTTTTTTTTGTAAATTTTTATTAAAGGGTATCTCCACTCGTTTTTATAAGTTTTGGGAATCCAGTTCTATTGAAGAACGGGAGGTAAAGGAGCTGTGCCTTACCTTCCGTTCTTCAAATAGAACACACAGGAGCCAGGAAGAAGGTAAGAAACTTACCCGCTCGCTCGCTCCCCCGGCGCGTAGTCTGACAGGTCCCGATGGACCTTGTCTTCTATGCACATGCGCGATCTATGCGCATAGAAGACAAGGTCCGTCGGGACCTGTCAGACCAAGCGCCGGGGACGAGCAAGCGGGTAAGTTTCTTACCTTTTCTCCTGGCTCCTGTGTGTTCTATTAAGAATGGAAGGTAAGCACCTCCTTTACCTCCCATTCTTCAATAGAACTGGATTCCCAAAACTTATAAAAACGAGTGGAATACCCTTTAACAGCTTAATAAATTTGAACATAGAATGGTTTTTACAGGGTTCTGCATTATTCATATTAAACATTACAAATTCTACAGAGCATTCTGTTGTTATTAATGCTGTCTTTTTTCAACTTAAACCTTTATAGTAGTAAAAATATATACGTAATTAACACACAAATATAACCAAGGGAGAATAATGAAAGGAAATTAAAAGAAATGAAAATATCAAACTTAGACACTGACCTCTAGATGGCTGTCAGGTGTACTGGCTTTTCGTCTCCCACCACTCCCAGCACCCGGCGCCGGACCCCCAGGGCCCCACGTGGGGTTATGTTCCCCCTTGACTACTGAGCTGTCTAGCTCCATAATTGTTTGATATTAATATTGTTATTTTTCTCTAGGGTGTAGCTCCCATATATCTTGACCATGGGTACCAAATGGTTTCGAATTTTTCTAGTTTGTTCTGAAGTTGTGCTGTCATGTGCTCCATGAACTGGACATCATTGATTCTACCCATAAGTTCTGGCATAGAGGGAGTGAGAGTGTGCTTCCAGTGTTTGGGTATCAGGCATTTGGCCGCTGTAAGGATGTGTTTAAGTATTGATGATTCTGTTTTCGATAAGTCTGGTTGTGGAGCATTAAGCAGGACATGATGAAAGATGTATTGGCTGTCCCATTAGAGTGTCTACCAGTGTGCAGACCCCCAACCAGTAGTTCGAGAGTGAATGACAGGACCAGTATACGTAGCAATGTGCCAGTCGCAGAATTGCATCTCCAGCATGTTGCGGGCAATATAGAGTTAATGGTGTGTAGTTTCTCTGGCGTGTAATACCAGTGAAGGAGAATTTTGTATCCGTTCTCTTTGTGTACCATATGAAGTGAAGTTTTGGCTGTATTTTCCCATATCTTTTCCCATGTGTCTAGGGGAGCCTTCTCCTATTTCTCCATATATTTGTGTTGGACTGGGGGGTTTGGAGGGATAGTATTAAGAACGTGGTATATGAAAGATATAATACCTTTATTATGTCGGCCTTGTAATATGAAGGCTTCAAATTGCGTGGGTTGCGGGAATATCCCGTTACGGGTCATGGTATCAGCTTTGTGTTTAAATTGGCAGTAGACATACGATAGAGTTTGTGGGACCTTCTTCCATGAGACCAAATCTTCGAATATGTGTATTTTCCTGGTCATCTAATCCGCTATATTATAGTAGCGTACCATTTGTAGGTTGAGCCATGGCCTATTGTGTGCTGGTAGTAAACTAGTGGGTATATCCGGGGTCTGTATGAAAGGGTGTAGTTGTGAGGCTTTATTTGTCAGGTTGTGAGATTTGTTGAGTCTAAGCCAAATAGTGTGAGACTCATTGGGCCTGTAAAACAAGCTCTGGGAGGGGGCTTTGGGGAAGGTGTTATAAGTGTCAATAGATGTACAGGAAAAATCTGTGCTCCTTCAATCTCGACCCACCTTGCCTGCGGGGTCACTGATGCCCAGTGTGTGAGATGGCTTAATAGAGAGGAGTAGTAATATTTAAGCAAGTCTGGGAACCCCAGTCCTCCTTGGGATTTTCTGGCCACAGCTACTTTCCATGATATTCTGTGGGCTTTATTGTCCCATACAAAATGTAATAAATCTTGTTGCCAGCCTCTAATCAGTTTAGGGGGGGATATCTATTGGAAGTGTGGAAAATAGGTAATTTAATTTTGGTAGAATTGTCATTTTAATTGATGTAATCCTCCCAAACCAGGATATATTATTAAGTTTTCCATTGTGACAGTAGGATCTTGATGGTGTGTAGTATAGATTATGAAACTTTTAGGTTAATTTAATGCCTAGATACTGTATGGTGTCTGTTTTCCATGAGTATGAAAAATTGAGTTTAAGGAGTTTTGTGTCAGAGTCTAACATGTTTAGTGGTAATGCTTCTGATTTGCTCTCGTTTATTTTGTATCCTGAGTAAGAGCCATATCTTGAAAGGACACTGTGTAGGTTTGGTAGAGATGTGTTTGGTTGGGTGAGTCTCAGCAGGACGTTGTCCGCGTAGAAAGAATGAGATCATATGCTGAGCTATGGTTGGGAGAAATACTCTGTAATATTTATATGTTAGACCATCTGGGCTTGGGGACTTTCCCTGGGGTAGTCCTTTTAGAGTTGATTCTAACTCTTGTGCCGTGATTTCTTTGTTAAGCTGGTTAAGTTGTATGGGGTATAGGGTGGGGAGGTGACAGGATCGTAAATATTCCTGGATGGCCTGTTCTCTAGCTCTCATGAGTTTTGTTTGTTCACTAGTGTATAATTTGGAGTAAAACTGAAGAAATCCCTATGCTATCTGATCGGGACTGGTTGCTTGGAGACCCGAGTCTATGTCAATGGCATGTAGGGCCTGAGTTTGGGAGTTTGCTTTAAGTCGTCTGGATAATAAAGTGTGAGGTTTGTTACTGAATTCATAGTACTTCTGCCAAAACCAGAGTAGCGATTTTTCTACCTTCCCGATTTCTAGCATTCTGAGTTGTGTTCAGAGGGCTATGAATTTACGAAGATGGACTACCGAGAGAGTTTTGGTTAGTTTCTTTTCAAAGCATTGAAGATCTTCAATATTTGCTGGTGGTGTTTAGAGTCTCTTTTTAATCTGGAGCCCCATTTAATACAGTGTCCCCTAACCACTGCCTTGTGGGCCTCCCATAAAGTTCCAGTGGAGGGGACTGAGTCCAGGTTGAGCTCAAAATATTCCTCTAAAATATGTGTGAGGTTTTGACTGACCTGTGGGTTTCTGAGCGTGGACTTGTTCAGTCTCCACTGACATGTCCTTGTGTTGCGGAGATTGGAGTTCAAAGTAAGTGTTATCGGGCTATGGTCTGACCATGTGATAGGGGAAATGAGTGAACTGGAAACCAGGCGAAGCAAGGGAGCCGATACCCAGAAATAGTCTATTCGGGAGTGAGTGTGATTAGGGGGAGAGTAAAAGGTGTACTGACGGGCTGTAGGGAATTTTATTCTCCAAGTATCGTACAGGTGGCATTGGCGCATGAGCTGTCTATAGCGTTTAGATAATGTTTCTCCCTGGTCTCTAGGAGGTCTGGAGTGTATTATAAGCTTGTCCTGTCTCTGTGAGGAAACCATATTGAAGTCTCCCACTACCATAAGATGGGGACAGTCCAGTGCAGATAGTCTTTGAAGAGTCTTTTTTAGGAAGTGAGGTTGGCCTGTGTTGGGGGGCGTAGACATTGCACATAACCAGGTCTACATTGTGTAGTGTACCTTGTAGAATAATATATCTACCTGCTGCTTGTATGATTTGTATTGTAAGTTGAAAGGGGCATTTCTGTGGATTAAAATGGCAGTGCCAGCTTTCCTGTGTCCAGCCACCGTGGCATAGACTGTGGGATATAGATGTTTGATGAATCGGAAAGCATCGGGTCCTGGAGATGTGTTTCTTGAAGAAATAGAACATCTGCCTCTTGGATTATAAACCGTCTTTTCACAGAAGAGTTCAATCCCTTTACATTCAAAGATACAAATTTTATGGCACCTGCCATTGTTTAGGAGACTTTTTACTAAACGGGACTTTTTACTAAACGGTCATACATATAATTTATACAGATGACATAACCGGGGTAACATAACACAAAATAACCTTGTGTATGGCTACATTATATGGAGAGAGAATATAGTTTCTGGATAAATATTTAATGACAGTTGTTGCTCTTGGGCTATCTGGGTGTTCCTATATCTGAATAATAATAGATTAGGTGGTAGTTCTGCGTACAAGTTTTGTTTGGAAGATGGGTGGGTAGGCAGGGATGTTAGTGAAGGGGAGGGGGGGTAGGGAGGGGGGTACTCCCCCTGGCCCCCTCGGTTTCACACAAATCCATCTCCGTAGTTGTCAGTTTAAATTTGTCCCAGCATCCAACAACAGCTACCATATAGACCAGATAGAGTTACATTTGTTTATAGTTCCTCTTTTAATATATATAAAACGAAGCATTGGTAGCATTTTGTCTATCATAGATCTCCATGTTCCGACCTTAGGAGGATCTGGAGATATCCAGGATAGCACTATGGCACGTCTCGCATAAAACAGTGCCTCCCTGAGAAAAATAAGTTGGTGTCTGTTCCAATTGTCTAGTTCTGGGATACCTAGAAGACACAGCTTAGGTTCAGTATCTACTGTTGTGCCGATCATGTGTGTCTAGTGATTTTAGACCAGAAGTGCTGTATTTTACTACGTGTAAAATATTAGGTGCCAAAAATCCGCATCTATATTATGGCACTTCTGAACTGTAGTTTGGGAACATTCGTGATTTCCGTACAGGGGTGATATATGCCTGGTGTAATAGATAGAATTGTATTAGTTTGTTAGGGGCTGATAGTGATACTTTGTTATGTGTTTCCGTCAGGTCTTCCCAGTCAGTTTCTGTGAGGGTAGGGATGTATCTGGACCATTTGTTAATTATAGTAGTGGTATCTTCAGTAAGCTGTGCATTTAGTAGAGAGGAATATGAGTTGGATACTATACGCTGTTCACCACAAGTACTTATTAATTTTATTAATGGGTGCCGCCTTACCGGTATGTTAGTTGATTGAAACTCTGATATAAGGCAGTATCTAATCTGAAGATATCGGAAAAGATAAACATCGGTCAGGTTAAAGGTTTGTTTAAATTCCTTGAATGATATTAGTTGCTGGTTACGTATGATTTGGGAGAAAGTGGTGATTTCCTGTTGTTCTAGGATATGTGCATCCGGAAGGATGCTAGGTTGGGGAATTTAGTATTATACCAAAGGGGTGATTCTTCAGAGATATCGGTGTACTTTAGAAGTTTATTTATCTTTTTCCAAATTTTGAATTGCTGTATATGAAGGGGTGTGCCTCCTCCTGGAATATCCATGTTTCGCTGCTCCAAAAACGTAATGGGGTATGATGGCAGATATGCGTGCAAGAGTACTTCAGCACTTTATATAGTGAAAATTGTGTCTGTTGGGGCGTCAGGGGGGAGAAGAAGCCAATGTTTAAAATATTTGAATTGGCTCGCAAGGTAGTAGAGATGGAAATTTGGCAATGCAAGTCCAGCTAGTAGTTTAGGTCTTTGCAGGGTTTTAAGATGGACTCTGCTTCTGCCTGATCTCCAGAGAAAGGGTATTAATATACTGTGGAGTTTTTGAAAGGAGTCTGGGATGTAGCCTAGGCTGTGCTGGAACACATATAGCAGCTTGGGGAGTATGATAATTTTTATTAGGTTCATACGGCCTATGAGATTGATAGGTAGATTTTGCCATATTTTAGTTTTAGCTGTAACTAGTTCTAGGAGTGGGGCTATATTAAGGTCATAGAATTGGGATGGCGTGCGTGTTATGTGGATTCCCATATATTTGAATGAATTGGTTATTGGTACTAAATGCTTCGCGAATGGAGGGAATGGGATATTTTGGTCAATCGGGAATAAACAAGATTTGTTCCAGTTTATGTATAGACCTGATTGGGGGCCGAGTTGTGAAATTATATTATATATGGTGCGGAGGGAGCAGTCTGGGTCAGCTAAACATACAATCATATCTTCTGCATATAAACTTATTAGTGAGGTGTGTTGTCCAAGCGTGAGACCGGAAATATCTGGGTGTGAGCGTAGTCTAACGGCCAGCGGTTCTATCGCCAGTGCGAACAGATATGGAGAAAGCGGGCAACCTTGCTGGGTGCCTCTAGCTAATGGGAAGGCTTCTGACAGGGTATCGTTGATTCTAATTGAGGCTGTGGGGCGTTTATATAGCAGCTGTATCCATTTGAGGATTTTGGGGCCAAAACCATATCGTGTTAGACAAGACCATAAATACGTCCATTCTATCGAATAAAATGCTTTTTGGGCATCAAGGGATAACATTGTACGTGTACCTGAGTTGTCATGGTCTATCTGTGTGTGAATTAATGTTTTTCTGATATTGATGGAGGTGGATTTACCAGGCATGAAGTCAGTTTGATCTGCATGAATTAGTTTAAGAATTATTTTTTGTATGCGATTAGCAAGTATTTTGGCCAGTATTTTGTAGTCTGTGTTGAGTAATGAAATGGGACGGTATGAGCTGCAGTCAGTAGGGTTTTCCCAGGTTTGAGTAGGAGAATAATATGTGCCTCATACATGGATTGTGGGAGTTCATTTGCAAAGAAGGCTGAGTTATATGTGTTCAGTAACGACTGAGATAAGTGTTCGTCATATTTTTTAAAAACTGCTGGGATGCCAACTGGACCAGGCGATTTCCCGTTAGCCATACTTTTTATAGCATCATTAAGTTCGGTTAGTGTGATATCTGTATCCAATGTCATAGCATCTTGTTGGCATAGTTTTAAAAAACGCTATTTCTTAGAAGATAAACAGCGCACACCGATGTTCCGATGCAGATAAGGATAACAGACTCCAGTGCTTAAAAGCAAATAATCTTTATTGCGGCATAAATGCCAAGTTCAAAAAGAGCATCCTCGCCCTACGCGTTTCAGGCCACGCAGGGCCCTTAGTCATAGGCTAAGGCTAGTCATAGGGAAGCCTATGACTAAGGGCCCTGTGTGACCTGAAACGCGTAAGGTGGGGATGCACTTTTTTTTTCCATCCATAATAAAGAGAGAGAGAGAGTTCGATTTACAAAAATGCAATCGATTCTTGATAAGGAGTCATGAGTTTTAGAGTAGCATGTGAATTCTTTCGTATGAGGATGGTGTAGTCTCCATGTGTCTGTCCAGTTTAGTTCGGTAATAAAATTGTGTAAGGAAGGGGGTATACGTGTGGAGATTGTACATTTGTTTTGTGTAGCTTATCTTGTATAGGGTCCATGAGGGCATTAAAATCTCCCATACAAAGGACATGTGCTTTGGGGTATTTCGCTAAAAAGGGGAGTATTTCCTGTAGAGGATGGTGTTTTTCTGGTGGTGGATCATATATTCCTATTGCTACGTATTGAATTAGTTCAATAGTGAGGGCGACACATATATATTTGCCTTTTTTGTCAGACTTGACTTCTTGTATAGTGTATCTTAGCTGCTTGTTAAGTAGTAGTGAGAATCCGCATGAATACGAGGAGTGCGTACTGTGTGCTGGGGGTCTCCTGCGAGGGTCTCCTGCAGACATACAATGTCTGCTTGAAGAGCACGTATTTGTGTAAAAATTGCTAGTCTTTTTGCTGGGTTATTTAGATAGTGCCTATGTTTATTGGGGAAGATTGTATTGTTAACTATTACAGCAAGCAGCCTCATACATTTTACATTCTATTTCTTATTAAAATTGGTGCTGTAAAGGTTTAAAAGGGTTCCCCTTTGGGATCTCATATATTGTGGTTTAGGGCGTTGGTCTTAGAGTGATATGAGAGGTGAGGTTTCTAGGTTGTAATCTGAAATTTTTCTGCACTCTGGTACCTCTGCTTTCCTTATATATATTTCAATTTGGATTCTTCCCTTTAATCTGTTGCTGTAGGACCTTTGCATTTAGCTAAGTGAAAAGAACCCTAGGTTGAAACTCTTGGATATGTTTGTGCTGGCATTTGAGAATATTAGTATAGCGGTAAACAGCTTAGTCTTTACAAATCAAGAGCTACAGGATACATTATATATGTGTTAACATGACATTAAACAGCTTAAACTTAACAAAACAAGTATTGCAAGATAAACTTTTTGTTTACTGAGCCTGGCTGTGTCTAAGCCAGGCCCAGTGTGATCGGAGGTTCCCCATATAAAGAAAGTGTCAAAGGACCTGGGCCTCTAATTTGATTCAGTATATTTTTAGGCCGTCCAATATTCAAAACTTATGAGACAGGGTTTTCAGGGATTGGAGATTTTAAGGTTCCGAGTTCTGTCCTGCATGGGCTGACAGGAATCTAAGAGTGGCGATTGTCAATGTCAATCTCACCTTACATATAAAATGGAGATATTGATAAGTACTGCATTGGTGGCCTATTTCAATTCTCATACCTTTTAAGACCATTTTTGTAAGTTATAGTACCTGTGTTTTCCAGGGAGACTTATGTTACAAGTATTTAATGAAATTTCCAGGTTGCTACCTGCTTATAATGAAACTCCCAGGTTTCTACCAGTATATAATAAAATTCCTAGTTTAATACCAGTATTTAATTAAATTCCCAGGTTGCTACCAGTATTTAATGAAATTCCCAGTTTGCTATCAGTATATAATGGAATTCCCAGGTTGCTGCAAGTATTTAATAAAATTCCCAGGTTGCTGCCAGTATTTAATGAAATGTCCAGTTTGCTACCAGTATTTAATAAAACATCCAGTTTGCTACCAGTATTTAATGAAACTCCCAGTTTGCTATCAGTATTTAATGAAATTCCCAGGTTACTAACATTCATAAAGTTTGTTTGTAGGCAGCAGTGGTGTTGCTATGTTAAAATTTTTTGGGGGACATGCCCCGGATCTTTGGTAAAGTGCCCCGAGTGTTTAAACAAAGCTTACCTAATGGAAGTGCCACAAATCGGTTTTCCAAGGGATCTTGGAGTTTTGGAGGATAACAAACTTAAAGGAAGCAAGCAGTGTCAGGCAGCAACAGCTAGAGTCAGCATGGTATTTTCTGGTATAAAGAGAGGTATGGATTCAAGGGAGGAAAATGTTATTCTCCCTCTTTACAAAGCATTGGTAAGGCCTCATTTGGAATATGCAGAGCAATTTTGGAATCCTGTGTACAAAAAGGACATATTTGAAAGGGTTCAGAGAAGGGCAACTAAATTAATAAGGGGATTGGGGGAGCTTGAATATGAAGAGACTGGAAAAGTTATAATTATGTATGCTGGAGAAAAGGCACTTGCGTGGGGATATAATTACTGTGTATAAATACATTAACGGGCCATACAATAAACTACCTAGGGACATTGTTCACCAATAGAGCATGTCAGAGGACACGTGGACATCCCTTAAGACTTGAAGAAAAAAAGGTTTAGGCTTCAAATTCGGAAAGGGTTTTTCACTGTGAGAACGGTAAAGCTATGGAACTGTCTTCCAGTGGACGTTGTTATGGCAGGTTCACTGTTCCGTTTTAAAAAAAAAAAGCTGAATGAGTTTCTGCAAACAAGGAATGTTGCAAGTTACTGGTATTGATACATAAAGTAGAGTTGATCCAGGGAAATTTCCAATTGCCACTTGGACACAGGAAGGAATTATTTTCCCCTTCATAAATTTGGTGGTTTTTTTTTTTGCTTTCCACTGGATTAACAGTTAGGCAGGAAATTGTAAGATGGGTTGGACTGGTTGGACATATGTCTTTATTCAACCTCAAATACTATACTAACCCCGCGGCTGCGCAATGACGTCACAAAGTGTCGTGCCCCAGATCTTTGGCAAAGTATGTGATGAAATTCCCAGTTTGCTACCAGTATTTAAAGAAATGTCCAGTTTGCTACCAGTATTTAATAAAATGTCCAGTTTGCTACCAGTATTTAATAAAATGTCCAGTTTGCTACCAGTATTTAATAAAATGTCCAGTTTGCTACCAGTATTTAAAGAATGTCCTTTGCTACCACAGTATTTAATAAAATGTCCAGTTTGCTACCAGTATTTAATAAAATGTCCAGTTGCTACCAGTATTTAATAAATGTCCAGTTTGCACCAGTTATTTAATAAATGTCCAGTTTGGCTACCAGTATTTAATAAAATGTCCAGTTTGCTACCAGTATTTAATAAAAAGGTTCCGTTTGCTTACCAGTATTAATAAAATGTCCAGTTTGCTACAGTATTTAAAAAATGTCCAGTTTGCTACCAGTATTTAATAAAATGGTCCAGTTTGCTACCAGATTATAAAATGTCCATTTTGCTACCAGTATTTAATAAAATGTCCAGTTTGCTACCAGTATTTAATAAAATGTCCAGTTGCTACCAGTATTTTATAAAATGTCCAGTTTGCTACCAGTAATTTAAAAATGTCCAGTTTGCTACCAGAATTTAATAAAATGTCCAGTTTGCTACCAGTATTTAAATAAAAGTTCCAGTTTGCTACCAGTATTTAATAAAATGTCCAGTTTGCTACCAGTATTTAATAAAATGTCCATTTTTGCTACCAGTATTTAATAAATGTCCAGTTTGCTACCAGTATTTAATAAAATGTCCAGTTTTGCTACCAGTATTTAATAAATGTCCAGTTTGCTACCAGTATTTAATAAATGTCCAGTTTGCTACCAGTATTAATAAAATGTCCAGTTGGCTACAATTTTAATAAATGTCCAGTTTGCTACCAGTATTTAATAAAATGTCAGTTTGCTTGCTACCAGTATTTAATAAAATTCCGTTTCTACCGTATTTAATAAAATGTCCAGTTTGCTACCAGTATTTAATAAAATGTCCCAGTTTGCTACCAGTATTTAATAAAATGTCCCAGTTTGCTACCAGTATTTAATAAAATGTCCAGTTTTGCTACCAGTATTTTATAAATGTCCAGTTTGCTACCAGTATTTAATAAAATGTCAGTTTGCTACCAGTATTTAATAAAATGTCCAGTTTGCTACCAGTATTTAATAAAATGTCCAGTTTGCTACCATTATTAATAAAATGTCCATTTGCTACCAGTATTTAATAAAATGTCCAGTTTGCTACCAGTATTTAATAAAATGTCCAGTTTGCTACCAGTATTTAATAAAATGTCCAGTTTGCTACCAGTATTTAATAAAATGTCCATTTGCTACCAGTATTTAATAAAATGTCCAGTTTGCTACCAGTATTTATAAAATGTCCAGTTTGCTACCATATTTAATAAATGTCCAGTTTGCTACCAGTATTAATAAAATGTCCAGTTTGCTACCAGTATTTAATAAAATGTCCAGTTTGCTACCAGTATTTAATAAAATGTCAGTTTGCTACCAGTATTTAATAAATGTCCAGTTTGCTACCAGTATTTAATAAAATGTCCAGTTTGCTACCAGATTTTAATAAAATGTCCAGTTGCTACCAGTATTTATAAAATGTCCAGTTTGCTACCTACCAGTATTTAATAAAATGTCCAGTTTGCTACCAGTATTAATAAATGTCCCAGTTGCACCAGATTAATAAAATGTCCAGTTTGCTACCAGTATTTAAAAAATGTCCAGTTTGCTACCAGTATTTAATAAATGTCCAGTTTGCTACAGTATTATAAAATGTCCAGTTTGCTACCAGTATTAATAAAGTCCAGTTTGCTACCAGTATTTAATAAAATGCCAGTTTGCTACCAGTATTTAATAAATGTCCAGTTTGGCTACCAGTATTTAATAAAATGTCCAGTTTGCTACCAGTATTTAAGTATTTATAAATGTCCAGTTTGCTACCAGTATTTAATAAAATGTCCAGTTTGGCTACCAGTATTTAATAAAAGTCCAGTTTGCTACCAGTATTTAATAAAATGTCCAGTTTGCTACCAAGTATTTAATAAAATGTCCAGTTTGCTACCAGTATTTAATAAAATGTCCAGTTTGCTACCAGTATTTAATAAAATGTCCGTTTTTGCTACCATATTTTAATAAATGGTTCCAGTTTGCTACCAGTATTTAATAAAATGTCCAGTTTGCTACCAGTATTTAATAATATGTCCAGTTTTGCTACAGTATTTAATAAAATGTCCAGTTTTTGCTACCAGTATTTATAAATGTCCAGTTTGCTACCAGTTTAAAAATGTCCAGTTTGCTACCAGTATTAATAAATGTCCAGTTTGCTACCAGTATTTAATAAAATGTTCCAGTTTGCTACCAGTATTAATAAATGTCATTTGCTACCATATTTTAAAATGTCCAGTTTGCTACCAGTATTTAATAAAATGTCCAGTTTGCTACCAGTATTTAATAAAATGTCCAGTTTGCTACCGTATTTAATAAAATGTCCAGTTTGCTACCAGTATTAATAAATTGTCCAGTTTGCTATCCAACCAGTTATTAAATAAATGTCAGTTTGCTCCAGTATTAATAAAATAGTCCAATTTGCTCCATATTAAATGTCCAGTTTGCTACCAGTTATTTAATAAAATGTCCAGTTTGCTACCAGTCATTAATAAAATATCCGTTTGCTACAGTATTTAATAAAATATCCAGTTTGCTACCAGTATTAAATAAAATTCCCAGTTTGCTATCAGTATATAATGAAATTCCCAGTTTGCTATCAGTATATAATGAAATTCCCACTTTGCTATCAGTATATAATGAAATTCCCAGTTTGCCACCAGTTTTAATGAAATTCCCAGGTTGCTACCAGTATATAATGGAATTCCTAGTTTGCTACCAGTATTTATTTTAATTCCCATCTTGCTACCAGAATGTAATTAAATTCCCAGTTTGCTGTCATAGGGCAATGAGAAGAGCCATTTTCCATGTTAGCAGCTTGATAGAAATTTCCTCCAGAGGTTTAAAGGGAGGTAGACACAGACTCTTTAGAACCAATTTGAGATCCCATCTAGGAAAAAAACTTTTAACTCTTGGTTTTATGTTCAAGGCTGCCTTGAAAAATCTCCTTATCAAGAGATCATCTGCTAGGCTGGAGTTAAAGTATGCTCCTAAAGCCGAGACCTGAACCTTGAGGGTACTAGGCGCAAGACCCTTTTTAAGACCTTCCACTAAAAACTCCAAAATGGTTGGAATATGAGGGGTTGTTCCATTTTTTCCTCTGTCTTGGCACCAGGTTTGAATTTTTTTCCAGGCCCTAAGGTATATAGTTGAGGTGGAAGCCTTTCTACTAAGCAAAAGTGTCGATCACTGAATCGGAAAGACCGATCTTTCCCATCGTATCCCTTTCAGAAGCAATGCATATAGCTTCAGCTCCGCTGGATTGGGATGAAGAATTTTGCCTTGAATCAGAAGGTTCTTCAAGACAGGGAGACACCAAGGTGGTTGGATGGAGAGCTGAACTAGGTCTGAAAACCAAGCTCTGCGAGGCCATGTTGGGGCAATTATTATTTTGCACTTGTCTGAACAAATCTTCCTCGGAACTTTGCGGATTAGGGGAAAAGGAGGAAACACATAAGCTAGGTGAACGTTCCAGGGGATTGACAGAGCATCTCTCCCTGCAGCCTTGGAATCTTTGGAGAGGGAAAAGTACATGGCAATTTGTGATTACTCGCTGAGGCCGTCAAATCTACCTCCGGCATTCCCTACTCGAGACATAATTTGTTGAAAACTTTTGTATTCACTTCCCATTCTTAGTGGTCTAACGTTCTGCGACTCAGACTGTCTGCCCATTGATTTGACGAGGCTTTGATGTAAAGGGCTGAAAGACTAGTTAAATGTTTCTCTGCCCATGAGCTTATTTTCAATGAGAGTTGCCCTAAGGTTAGGCTCTGAGTTCCTCCTTGATGGTTTATATATGCCGCTGTTGTACGATTGTCGGTTTGAACTTGGACAACCTTGCCCAAGATCATGGTTTTTAAAGTTTTGAGGGCTTCCCATACCGCTTGGAGTTCTCTGAAGCTCGAGGAGAGGACTTTCATCTTGCAGAGCCATTTGCCCTGTTTGGAGACATTCTGACAATGGGCGCCCCAACCCCAACTGCTGGCATCTGTAGTTAAAATGACTAGTTAAAATGACTGGAGATGGAGGGGCTAAGAGACTTCCTCTGGACAGATTCTCTCATGTCTTCCACCAATCCAGGGAGGATCGAACTTTCTCTGGAATTAGACAACATCTCTCTTACTCAGGTGTTGGTCTGTCTCAGACAGTTAGAAAATGGTTTTGGAGTGGTCTCATATGGGCTGTTGCCCAAGGAACTTCTTCTATAGCTGCCGAAGAGACCTAGAACCTCTATGATAGCTTTTAAGGGAACTGTAGAAGCGGACCTTAGATGAGCCTCCTTTGATCTGATCTTGGCTATACGATACTCTGGAAGGAGAATTAGATTTTCCCTCGAATCGAACAGGAAGCCCAGAATTTTTTTCTTCTGGTCTGGAACAAGGGAGGATTTTTCCCAATTTATCAACCACCCTAAGTTCTGAAGAGTTTGAATGGTGATACAGATGTTTTGGTTCAAGCTCTCTTCCGAATTTGCTCTTAAAAGCCAGTTGTCTAGATAAGGAATGATGCTGACTCCAAGACGTCTTAAATGAGCTGCCACTACACTCATGATCTTTGTAAACCCTTGTGGTGCTGAAGTTATTCCGAATGGAAGAGCAGCAAACTGAAGGTGTTCTGTGTTTTTGTTTGATTGGATGGCGATCCTTAAATATTTTTGATGGCATTTGCCAATAGGGACGTGCAAATAGGCATCCTTCAAGTCCAGAGAGGCAAAAAAATCCGACGGAAGAATAGCTGTGATAGTGGACCTTACCGACTCCATTTTGAAATGGTTCTTTTTTATGAATTGGTTCAGATACCTCAAATCTATTATCAGGCGGAATCCTCCTGTGGATTTTGGCGTGAGGAAGTCCTTTGAGTATACCCCTTGACCTATTTCCTGGGGAGGAGCAGGACAGAGTACTGCTTGTGACTTTAATTTCCCTATCCCCTGCAATAAGGCTGCCCTTTTCTTCGACGTTTTGGGGATAGTCGATGTTGTGAATTTGTGCTGAGGCATCTGCAGAAATTCCAGCGAATAGCCGTGTTGAATGGTTTCTAGGACCCACCTGCCTGATGTAATCTGAGCCCATCTTTGGAAATAGGCTGACAGGTGGCCCCCCACAGCCTTGGCATCATTGTGAGAATGGTCTTGATCCACCCAGACGACCTTTTCCTCTGTTCTGCTTGAATCTATTAAAGGACAGGAAACAATCTTTTCCTGACCTAAATCCTCGGCCTCTGAAGGAGCCACGAAAGAACTGCAGATCTTTCCTGAAGAGAGGATCCTGTCCTCCCCTTTTTTTACCAACGACCTCTTCCAAGCCTGAACCAAACAAGACTCCTCCTTCAAAGGGAATTCCACACAGCCTATTTTTTGATGCATTATCGACCACCCAGGGTTTTAGCCAAATAGCCCTACTGACTACCGAGGAACTAGCAGCTGAATTAGCGGACAGTTTGACACTAGATAGTGCAGAATCGCATATATAATCTGCTGCTCTGTGAAGCATGGGGAGATCTCTGATAATCTGATCTCTATGAACCCCTTTGGTGATGCTGTTTTCTAGATCAGCGAGCCAAATTCTTAGAGCCTTTGCCACGGAAGCTGAGGCTATGGCTGATTTCATGGCTGATCCTGAGGCTAGAAAAACCTTCCTTAGGGCAGAATCTGCCTTGCGGTCCATGGGATCTTTCAAGTAAGACCATCATCCAGAGGAATTGTTGTTCTTTTAATTGTCTGTGCCACTGGGGCATCAATCTTGGGTGGAGTATCCCAATTTTTCAAATCCTCGGGTTCAAAGGGACATTGACTTGTGACCCTTTTTGGTATAGAAAATTTCTTATCAGGACATCCCCAGTCTTCTTTTATAGAATCCTTTATGGCTTCATGAACAGGTATAGATATTCTTTTCTTTAATGCCCCCAAAAACAATTTTGAAATCTTTTTGGGAGGTTCGTCAGCATCCAAGGTTTGTCCTTAAAAAATGGCTCTAAATCCTGCAAAGGAAAAAGTCCTTATCCTCAGAAATCTCCCCCTCATCAGATGAAGAAAGGACCGTCTTCTCTGTGGGAATAGGCATCTCCGGCTCTGGAGGCGGATCAGAACTGACTGGGCTGTTCGGTGCGGATATAACGTTGATAGATGGTACCTCCACCTGGTTGCCTGGTGTATTCCTCTGGGATTGCAAGGCTTGGAAGGATGAAAAGGTCTCCTTGAAAAAGTCAAAGAATTCAGCCATGGCGGAATTGTCTGAAACAGGAGGATTATTGATTTTCTCCAGGCAGGTAACACATAAAGCGCCCGATTCCTTGGTCAGTTTTGCATTGCATCCCTGGGCAAAATCTACTTTTCTTCTACTTCTTCGGTGCTGTATCCACACGGGTAGGAGACCTGGAAGATCCTGAGCAGACATGATCTGTAAAAGAAATTTACAGCCCAAGTAAAACACACTCTCCACTATACTATAAGTATAGGAAGTAGGAGACAGCAGCCAGTAGGGTAAACTTACCGAACAAGGCAGGGGACTGCAGATTTAAAATTTTGCGGGTTTCCCAGAGTCGCAATGACTTCACACGCTCGGCGTGGAGCGTCAGTCCCCAGCGTCACATGACTTCCAAACCCGGAAGTAACACCAAGCCTCACAGCAGCTGAGGTGTACCGGACCTTGTGTCTATGTTCTGGACCACATAGATGGCAAAGGAATCCACTCCTCAGGGGGAATAATAGTGATCCCACCATGCAGCCAGTTAGACCTGCTCCTAGACATTGAGACCGTCCTACAGGTAGGACAAAAAACACTGAGGGGGGCATGGATAGGGGAGGGCCTTTTAAGTTGGACTGTCCTACCAGGGGAGGGACTACCTCTCATATGTTATGGCTGCCTTTGGGATGAGAAGGAAATCTGTTTTAGGGTGGATTTCTCATTTAAAGCATATCTCCACTGGTAAAATACATTTGTAGTCAGTTTTATTGAAGATGGTAAAGGAGCAGTGTCTTATCTCCCATGCGTCAATAAAATGTGCAGCAGCCAGGAGAAAAGATTCGGAACCGCATCCAAATATGACCTATAGAAGCCAAAAACGAGCTTTATTTCCATATTTCCGGACGCAATTTTACAAAATGGCGCTGAAACACATAATAGAGAAAGCCCAAAAATGCCACGTTTTAAAGCGAAAACAGGCTAATTGAGTATACACAGTCTTGAGAAAGCTGCAGCAAGCAGTGAAATGCGTCGGCTTTTAATCCTTGGCCCCTGCAGACACAGATAGTTTAAGGGGATCTAAACACTGTAGTGTGTTTTTATGCTGAATTTCTTTTTGCACTTAGCACTTTGCATTTTTGTGTGGGAAATTTTAATAAAGCTGCTTTTCAGAAAATCTTACCACTGACTGGACCTGCATCCTTACTTAAGGTAGTAAGTGAATTCTTAACCATTTAATGTACGTTTTATCGGATTTTATACTTTTTAAGAACTTTTAAAACAACTTGGTCTCTTTCTATTTTATCTTTCATATGAGCGCAACTAATTCTGAGTAAACAAATCTGCAGACGGAATGCTGGGAGTTGTAGTTTTCAAAACACAGCATTATATACAGTAATACTAATAGCATACATAAAAGGTGTAGATATTTCACCATAGCTCCACCTGCTCCCTAACCATAATCCCCTGTTATGGTACCTGCTCATTGTAACTTAACTGTCTCCCTTAAGTGGAGCTTAAAATGTACAGTACATTCTGCAGGACATAGTTATTAAATCATAGATAGGTAGCCAGTCCAATCCTTGGCTATAGTGAATGCTGGGAGTTGTAGTTTTTAAACCATCTGGATAACTACTGGTTACCTATCCCAGTCACAGATCAACAAGAAAATAGTTGCAGATACGGTATATTTAATGGTAAGGTAGGTTTGTTTCTATTGAGATTTTTGGTTATGAATATATTTTTTTAATTTTTAGTATTTTAGGAAGACTAAAAGCGGGTCAGGTCGGGTTTTGGGTCCGAAACTTGCGGGTCGGGTCCGGGGTATGATGCGGATAGAAAAGCGGGTTGTGGGTCGGGTGCGGAAACTTCGGGTCGGGTCAGGTATGGGTCTGGAAAATTAGACCTATACAAAAGTCTAGCAGACACTATAAAGGAGGCATTTAGTAAGGGAGGGTGGGGACAATTAGGAGCACTCACTAAACATTAATAATTTAATGACAAAGCAAGCACAGATAAATATGTGAATACCACCATATTACTTCTCTCAAATTGTAGATAATGTTAAGTTGTTTGAGTGAATTTAGTGACCATTAAGGGCACGGCCAAACTGCAACGTAAATGCAATCGCATGCAATTTCACGTGCGATTTTCTTGCGTTTGCACATGCATTTTTTTTCATTAAGTATTGAAAAACGCATGTGATTGCTATTTAAAATGCGGAACGCAAATCGCAACTCACCCGAAAACACGCGTTTTCAATGAAATGAAAAAAACGCAAGTGCAAACATGCGCAAACGCAAAAAAAGAGCAGCAGTGTGGCCTAGCCCTTAAATACTGTTTTGGGCACTTTAGTACCATATTAAAAACTGTTCCTTTTGAATTCAACTGGAACACACTTTCCAAATCCATTCAAAGGTCATAGTCAAAAAAAATAGTTTATCATATGTCAAAATGATACACTGGATCAGAACAATTTTAAACATTTTTTTTAATGTTTTTTACAAATATGATTATTTTCATTATAGTTACAAAAACATATTGTCAAAGAAAATAGCATTTTGTGATAGAGAATATAATATAACTTACCAAAAAAATAAATAGTTTTAAACTAAGAATATTTTTTTTCTAACCGAGGTAACTTACTGTACATAACTATTATTTTATATTCTAACTAGTAACATGATGTCATGTCTAAGTTATTCTATGACATTTAATATTTAGATAGATAAAACAAACCCACCAGTTTTTGACCTTTGAACCAAAGCAGTAAAGCTCCCTTCTGATATTAATGGCAAGGATGTGCAGAAGTTATATAGCACCGTAACAGCTTATTTATTGGAAAGCCTGGGTATTTTACTGGCGGAGCAACATTTAATTCAGAGGGAAATTATGGCCTTTGCCATTTGTTAACCATTAGCTAAACAGAAACAAATTACAATTATTTCAAGTCTCCAGTGCAGCAGTCGATGCTAAAATTTTGCATCCAAATGAAACTTGCATTTTTTTTTGTTTTTAGAAATGTAATTAGCATGGTGCAGCATTAATAATCCTGAGGCCTGGAGAACAACTGACTCCTGAGGCATTTAGAAATGTATGGAGTGTTGAGTGATGGCAAGATAATTGCTTTCCAGATTTGCTATTGTTAATTTGCAGGGAGATGGAGGGTAAAGCTGGCAACACAGTACAGATTCCAATGGAAGCAGTCATTGGCAATAAAAATGGTTACACACATTCCACATTGTCCCTTTGCATAGGGAGACTGATCGTAAATAATTTGTTTGCAGCCAACAGAGGTAGCTTAAAGTGATACTTTTGGATTGCCCTACTATCGGTTTTGAGCGTAGGTTTATAGAAATCCTCTAACCCCTTTCAGATTAGAAAGTGATTATTTAAAAAACGTACAGGTTCCTTGAGATTAACAGGAAGGGTTAGTTCATTTAGAGGAAACCCGTAGACCGACATGATGTAAAGAAAAAGCTTTTAGTATTTGTCACTTTTAAAAAAAAACAACATATGTGCTTTCCCTGATGCTTTGTGTAATCAAGCACCTATTTCCTTAGGAAATAACCAAGGATGTCAAGAACAGATGATCTGTCCTGGTTTTTTTCGCTTTAAAGGAACACTAAACTAGTATTTTTAACTACATTCCATATGTTTCTATTATTCACAGGGAGGTGAGAACGCTTATTCCCACCTCCCTGTGAATAATAGAATGCCTGGGGGACAATGGAACTTACCTTACCGCCGCTCCACTCACAGTTCCTTTTGCACTGACAGCCGCGCTGCCCGACCAAGCGCCTATCTTTGGCCAATACAAAAGATAGGCAAGCGATTTGGCAGCATGGCTGTCAGTGCAGAAGGAACTGCGGGTGGAGCGGCGGTAAGGTAAGTTCGGTTGTGTCCCCCGAGCGTCCTATTATTCACAGGGAGGTGGGAATAAGCGTTCTCACCTCCCTGTGAATAATAGAAACATATGGAATGTAGTAAAAATACCAGTTTAGTGTTCCTTTAAAATAGAAGAACATCAACATACATTAGTACTGGGTTCCTTAAAGTAGTTACTTCTGCTAGGCTAAACTACATTCGTTAATGGACATTCAAGCATTAAAAATATGTAAATACACAAGCTGAATAATTCTACTTTTTCTGCATAGAGTTGTTTAAAGCTGCATTGGTGTTGTTGCATCTTCCCTTTTCCCCAAGGTGGAGTGAAACACTAGTTGATATTTTGACCTGCGAGCTGATAAAGTGCTCTAGTGTATGCTGGTGATGGAAAATATAGATCTATATATTTTGCAGTAAAAATTGCTACTTGGTAGCAAAGTGAAAACACAGAGTGCTAGTGCCAAAAAGGGACATACAACAATTTAAAGCACCAGTGAAACTCACACTACTGTTACCTAAATGGATTATAAATATAATTTATAAAATTCTGGATTTAAACATATGACTTCATCTTGACCTAAACACCTCAGCATTTCTACAATTATGGAACATATTGTTCATGGAAATAATAAGAGGACAAACTACTTGTGAGATTGGGTAAGTTCGTTACCTTCTCTCCCAGATCCTGATCGATGCATCTGCACCGCACTTGTGTGTAGCAGAAGGAGTCCTTCAGGACTACATCAGATTACGTGCCGGGGGAGCGTGAGATTGGGTAAGTTCGTTACCTTTTCTCCTGGATTGATTTATTGAAGAACAGGTGGTAAAACACAGCTCCTTTACCTCCCATTCTTCAATAAATCTAAATGGCACAACTTTATTTTTTGAGTGGAGATAACCTTTAAGATTCAAATGTGCATAATCTGTATTACCAGAAAAATATTATGAAAAATTCCTCATACACATCCCTACTGTGATAACTTTCCATTGATTCTAGGACAACGCCTGCAGATCAGTTTGTCATTTGTTTCCCAATAGTTTACCCCGACAAACTAAAAAGTATCTCAGTATTTTGGGAAAGCTCATGAGACCTTATTAGAAAAGTTTCTTAATGAAGATGTAGCCTAGGTCCAAGCACTGGCTATAAGCCAAAATGGGATATCTTCATTTCCATAGTAAAAGGGTAGTCACTGGGAAGCACTGACAAATATACATTTAATTCTTATTGACCAGATGATTCCAATGAACTTACTGAGAAGATCAGCTGCATACATTCTTAGTTACATAACTAAATATAACAGACACCTTCTCCCTTGTTCTCATTCACAGGTCATATAAATGCTCTTATTTAGGGAGTCAACATTTTTAAAAGGCCTATGCATGGGTCTAATTCAAAAACGTGTTGCTTTCAAAGAAGAATCACTAAACGAGGACTATAATAACTAAGAAAAATACTATTACTTTTACCTAAATGTGTAAAAGCCGGTTAAATTAATGTTTAAAGGAAAATAACTTTTAAGGCTTATAGTTCATCAAGTGCTTCATAAATTAAACAAAGTTTTAATGTTTAACATCTGTCAAGAGTCAGTATACGGCACCATTCCAGTCTTCAGATGGCTTCTTCAAGTAGCAAAGAACTGAACAATAAATAAAGACAGTTGCCTGAAAAGCAGCCCAATATAGAATATGTAACCATGTCAGATTTAACAAACAAAAATAAAAACAGACAGAAAACACAAATCAGGACTTGCAGCAATAGCAACTCACAACAGTGAGAGGTGATTGTAAAAAAAAACTTAGGAAATTCCAGTGAAATAACCCAAGTTAATGTGTAAGCTTACAATCATCTGTGCGACACCTAGCGGACATTTGGTACATAATTTGGCAGCTTTCAGCCATTAAATCCACTTCTTGTCAAAAAGTGCATTTCTGTATGGGAATGAAAAAACATTACCATACAAATTAAACCAAGCCAGAATCTTTGGCCATATTAAAGAATATTTTTTGCTGCTGAAGAAGGTTGCTTGGGGTATCAAACTCAACAATTTGTCCTTTATCCAACACGATTACCCTATAAAAAATAATCACATGAAAAATAAAACAATCATTTTTAAATCTTAACATGAATAAGTAACGAGTTATTTCTTGCTTAAAGGATAAGGATTGTGTACAAAGTTTATTTAAAGAAACAGTTAAACTGAGAAGTACATGGGACAGGGATATAGGATTGGTAATTCCTAACTCCCAATATTGTTTCTGTAAGTAGCACCAGCCCCCCAAAAAACCTGATTCTGCCAGTCTTCCTCCTGGCTTCAGCACTATCTTTTAATACAGGAATAGTCCAGGACTAACCTGGCAAAAACTGTACATGCTGTAGCTCAACGAAATGATATTGTGAGGTAGGAATAATCAATCCTACCTCCCTGCCCCAGGTACTTTCCATTATTAAACAGCTAATTTATATATATATGCTTTAAAGGGCAAGTCCAGCCCTGAAATGAAAACTTACATACAGGTAAATCACCCACAAAACCCTAAACTGTAATAGTTTGAAACCTGAAATATATAAGTCTAACCTGAAATCCTGCACAATGTCCTGTTTCTGCTTCCTGGTTCTTCCAGTTAGTAACTGTCAGTTATAGTTTTGACAGTTGACATCACAGCCCATGACTGAATGTTAATCCCCTATCTGTCTCTTCTGAGCATGCCCAGGCTCAGTAAATGCTCAGTACAGGTTACTAAATTGCTCAGTTTCCATGAGGCATCCAGAAGCATAGCAGGCATACAGTAATGAATTCATAGCATAAACTATGATATATCAACATATATTTTAAGAGGCCATTCTTTCTAAAAGATGTTATGAGGGTGGAGTTGCCCTTTAATCAAAAGCAAGAAAAATAATTGAAGTCTCATGATTACTGTAGGATTTTTAGGCAACTGAACGAAAAAAAAACCCTCACATGATTTCAACCATTAAAGGGAAATTAAAGTGAAAAGCAAGCTGGGCTATAACCAAAGTCCATAGTACATACTTAGTACTAGTTCAAAGCAAAAAGTTACATGGTTTTTAAGATATTCTATGGGACTGCCATTTTAGATACTCCTTCTGTACCCACTGGGTATCGCACATGACCAACATCAAACAGCAATTCAAATAGCTTGAACTTCTATTAACTTTTTAGAACTAAATGGCAAACAGAATTACAAAAAAATTTTTCACGATGCTGCTAATTTAGAGAATTAAAGCATTATTATTATTATATCGGACAGGATTGATAATATAAAATCAATTCAAGCTTATTTATATTTAACTTTAACTCATGTTTATCTCTAAATCAGATACCATGAAATAAGAGGTGTGGGCTAAATTACTTTACTGTAAAGAGCAATGTGTATAATTTAAAAACCATAATAGTAAAAAAAAAAAATCTATTTACTTTGTGTAATCCATGATGGTGTTAAGTCGATGTGCAATTGTTATAACTGTACAATCTTTAAATTCTTTTCTTATAGTGGATTGAATTAGTCCATCAGTCTCCAGGTCCACGGCTGCAGTGGCTTCATCTAGGACAAGGACTTTGGTCTTTCGAAGAAGAGCTCGTGCCAAGCATACAAGCTGCCGCTGGCCAATGCTGAAAGATAAAGAGGCACAAAATTTTTCTGAACTTCTGCAAAAATTTACTTAAAAGACCAAACTAAAAAAAAACCCCACAGAAAATAATATGTATTTATAAGATGCATTCTCCAAAAAAGTTTAGAAATAGTGATCTAACCTGAGATTTTCCCCTCCTTCTGCACACTCATGGCTGAGTTTGTCAGGGAGACCAGAGACAAAATTTTTCAGGTGAGCAAGTTCCAAAGCAGTCCAGACATCGTCATCAGTGTATTTGTCAAAAGGGTCCAGGTTCATCCTCAGGGTCCCAGAAAACAGCACTGGATCCTAAAACAAGGCATATTCCTTAGGTTAAACACCCCACATTAAAAATGTCTTATTTACACAAGGGTTATAATGTTTAAATGTAGAAATCCACTAAAAGAAAAAAAAAACACATTTATGTATGTTGTTATATAGCCATATGATTTACCGGTATATTTTCTCATCTTATTTACTTTTTTTCTGTTAAAGTAAATTCTTTTAAAACCCACTTCTCATTCTTGGACCAAAAAAACTGGCCACTTTTCACTTTTTTCTAGCCGTTACCTGTTTTTTTAACCACAAGATGTCCTTCTTGTTAAAGAAAACAAACTTCTAATCTGAATAGTTACATAGTGCTCATTTCCTGTAAATGTACACCCATGAATTAGCAAGTAACTAAATTATAAAAAAGCCTTTAGTCTTTCCATTAATACGAGCCCTATATCACATCTCTGTCTGCAGCCTGTGAGAAATTATATTGCGGATAATGTTCAAACCTACTGCTTCAAGCAGCTTGAGTGATAATTCTTGACCCTCTGCTCCTCCCCTGTCCCCATGGGCAGAGCAAGCTCACTTACTGTAAAAGGCTAATACACAAGTGCATGATGTGTATGAATGTGTTTTTCGGGCGACGATCATGCCGTGTATGGATGGTTTTTCGTATACACGCCATGGTCATGCGAACACCATGTTCATACTTATCGTGTGCCGCGGGTGGGCCCCCGTAATTGCATATGTGTGTGGACATTAAGACTTAATGCTAAGAAATACAGGACGTACCTGCACAGACTTTAAGAAAATTAACAGCTGAAAGGGTAGAACCTATAAATGTAGGCAGAGATTGGTCACATGGCTACAAGCTGGTACGAGCAGGAATTAACAACCTTTCCAGCAATTTAACTTCTATCCTAAAGATGAGATCCAGGGTTCATTTTAAAAGGTATCAACAAATTGTGGATTCCCAACAGGTAGGTTTTTAAGGTGCACTCCCTGAAGCCTGTGCCACATCAGGTAAGTATCAAGTCAATATAGGAAAGGCAGGGAGGCACACTCAAAAGAGAGTTTAACAGCAAACTTTCATTTATTAAGTGCTCAACATGCAAGTCAGGTACACAACGTTTCGGGGGGTCCAACCTGGCGGAAAGGGGGTGGTGGACCCCCCGAAACGTTGTGTACCTGACTTGCATGTTGAGCACTTAATAAATGAAAGTTTGCTGTTAAACTCTCTTTTGAGTGTGCCTCCCTGCCTTTCCTATATTGACTTCATTTTAAAAGGAACCATAGAAGGGTTTTTACCAAAATTGTTATTTGACTTCAGAAAATTAATAATCTATATCTCCCCTGGACAGATATATTAAATATAAATAAATAAATCCCATTGTCACATTGACAAATATTTTCAGATCTCTCCAGAGGTATTAGAATGTTTTCAATCCTGAGCCACTTAGGATATTTACAGAGATGCTCCTGAGTCACTCATGTTGTCCTTGTTTGAGAATAGGCAAATTGTACAGAAACACTTGTTTTTGACAGTACAAGGTGCCTTTTGCGTGCTTTACAAAGGGAAGGAGGCCATCTGACCACTATGCCATAAACCCTAGATAGGTGGAGTGTTGCAATGACATTTTTGCAAGTTCCTTCCATTTGCAGAGGTTTTCAGCAAAAAACATACGTGTGTTAACCATTCCATTTAAAAATACTAAATCAAAGTATTTTTTACCTGTGGAATAATTGTGATTTTGAAACGAAGGTCATGAAGGCCGATTTTCGCTATGTTGCATCCATCTATTACTATTTCCCCTGCAGCAGCCTCATTGATGCGGAACAGTCCAAGAGTAAGAGAAGATTTTCCAGCCCCTGTCCTGCCAACTATTCCAACCTGCACAGAAAACAAAGTGAATTTTTTTCACCACTGGGTTTCATTTCATTGGTGATTTGGCAAATTTAGGCAAATATTTAAGTTTTAAGAGATTAAATTTTATGCCTAAGTCTAAAACCATTTCAAGCAGCGTAAAAGGGGGATTTTGTTACTTATCGTAAAATTCTTTTCTCTAAATCCGAAGGGGGACCCAGGCACAGCAGGGGTTAAGTATTCCACCTCCAGGAGCAGATTTGAAAACTTGAACTCTACAGGCTCAGGTGATCCTCCCCTTAACCTTATATGCTGCAGCACCGGAAGCCTGCCTCAGTTTGACCCAAAGATGGAGAGCGAAGGAGTAGAGTAATGAGAATAGAAACATTCAACTTATGGCAACGAGCCCACACTAACTAAAAACACTATACAAATAATGAAAGACTGTCTAACCGATTATAAACCATAAAAACCTAGAGAGGGTAGTGCCTGGGTCCCCCTTCGGCTTCAGAAAAAAGGATTTTTCGGTAAGTAACAAAATCCCCTTTTCTCTTTCAGCCTAGGGGGACCAAGGCACAGGAGGGGACGTCCCAAAGTCCCGAACAGCAAGGGAGGGGGGAATTAATCCTCTGCTGCTTGCAGCACCAGCCGACCTACGGTCATCTCAGCTGAACACAGCCAACCTGTAGAATTTTATGAATGTGTTAATAGAAGGCCAGGTGGCAGCCTTGCAGATCTGGTCTATGGAAGCCCCGCGCCGAGCCGACCATAAAGCACCTAGTGCTCTTGTTAAAGTGAGCCGCTACCCACAAGGGAGGAGCGGCTCCTACTTCTGCATTACAACGCAGGATCCATGGGGCTAGGGTCTGAGAAGACGCTTTGGAGCCCCTGTGAGGACCCGCCAGGAGAATGAACAGAGCCTTGGATGAACGGAGGGATTTTCCGTTTCTCCTTAGAAGAAGATGGACAAGGATACAAGGCAGGAACAATGATTTCCTGATTTAAATGAAATGAAGAGACGACCTCGGGCAGGAAGGCCAGATGGGGACGAAGAATGGCTTTATCCTTGTGGAAGGACAGGCATGACGGTTCTATAGAAAGAGCCGCCAGTTCAGATGCTCTATGTATAGAAGAGATAGCAAGAAGAAAGGGAGTCTTCCAGGATAGAAGAGACAGAGGTATAGATGGTAAGGGTTCGAATGGAGTACTTGAAGTATCCTGAGAACTAATGAAAGGTCCCATGGCTGAACAGACTGTCTATGAGTTGAACGAAGGTGAGCCACCCCTTCCAAGAAAGGGTGGTCACCTTTTCGCACAGCTAACTGTCGATAGAAAAGATTGAGAGGGCTGCAATCTGAACTTTGAGAGCGCTAAGAAAAGTCCCTTATTCAATTCCACTTGTAGGAATCGTAAGAGTCTGGACAAAATGAAAGTTTGTGGAGGAAAGCCTCTATCTGATACCCGCCTACCTATCTCTGCTAGATCCGGTGATACACCTTCGAAGACTGTTTTTTCGTACTGCTTACATCGTCGGAATGACTGCAGATGGAATGCGACATGCCGTCAAACTGAGACGTCGGAGGTCAAGATGGAATAAAGTGGTAGGGACCACAGTTCGTCTACGGATAGTCTTAGTAGGTCTGTGAACCAGGCACATCTCGGCCACTGAGGGGCTATGAAAATTGTTGGAGTTCCTTCCAGTTTGATCTTTTTGAGTATATGGGGGATCAATGGGGATCATGGCTATTGGAGGAAAGGCGTATACCAACCGGAACCACCATGGGACTACTAGAGCGTGCACCAGGCATGCTTGAGGATCCCGCGTCCTGGAGCAGAAGAGGGGGACTTTGCAGTTGTGACGCAACGTCATGATATCTATCTCCGGAGTTCCCCACCGTTTGGTCAAGGAGGAGACGACCTCCGGGTGGAGAGACCATTCCCCCGGATCCAGAGTGTGTCAGCTGAGGAAATCTGCCTCCACATTCAGGATCCCCAGAATAAAATTGCAGATATGGGCGGAACAGTGTGTTCTGCCCAGGAAAGAATGCGGTGCGATTCTTCAATGGCCATGTCGCTTCGAATGGCCCCTTGATGATTGATATATGCCACCGCCGTGGAGTTGTCCGACTGAATCCTGCCAAATTTGTTTGTCAGTGATGTGGAATGGAAAAGTGCTAGTAATATGGCTCGTAGTCCTAGGACATTGATGGGAAGGAAAGATTCCTCCAGGGCCCACGTACCCTGTGTCGTCTGCGACCCAAACACTGCTCCCCATCCCGACAGACTCGCATCTTTTGAGATCACTGTCCACTGAGGAAGACAGAGAGCGTTTCCTTTTTGGATATTGGCTTTGATCATCCACCATACTAGGAAGTGCCTGATTGGTGTGGGCAGGGATATCCTGGAATCCAGAGAGTCCATTGACTTGTTCCATACTGATAATATGTGGCGTCTGAGAGGTTGCAGGTGAAACATAGCATATGGGACTGCATCGATGGCTGATACCATCTTCCCTACCAATGTCATGGCCTGACAAAACGAGAGCAGGGTGGTAGAGATTGCTTGGAGGGCCAGGCGCTTAAGAGACATTCTTTTTTCCCGGAGGGAGGAATATCTGTTGTAGGGAAGTGTCGAACAACATTCCCAAAAATGTCATGCAAGGGCTGGGGAACCAGGGATGACTTCCGGAGGTTGATCACCCAGCCCAAGGAAGTCAGGACTTGAAAGCACGATTCGACATAAGATGTGGCCAGGGAGAAGGAGGGCGCTTTGATCAAGAGATCGTCCAAGTAGGGAAGGAGAAAGATTCCCTGAAGGTGGATGAATGCTGCCTGGTAGGCCATCACTCGGGGAGCAGAAACCAGACCGAACGGAAGGGCCGTGAATTGGTAATGGAGGTTTCCTACCGCGAACTTGAGAAAGCGGTGGTGACCCTGCCAGATAGGGATGTGTAGGTGTACGCGTCCTGTATGTTGATGGAGGCTAAGAAGTCCCCTGGTTCTAACACTAAGATGATGGAGTGTAGGTACTCCGTCTTGAAGTGCGACTTTTGAACGTAGTGGTGAGAACAGTCCTTTTTCGGAACCAAAAAGTGAGCCAGAGGTACTGGTATTATTACTTTTGATGCAAGAAGTAAATCTATGGCTCGTTGGAGGGCCTTTCATTTGGACGGAGATCTGGGAAGATTGGAAGGGAAATAGCGTTTTGGAGGAAGAGAGGAGAATTCTATGCGGTATCCATGAGTGATAATGCCCAGCGTCCAGGTGTCCGTGGAAGGATGAGTCCATGCCGGTTGAAAGAATCGCAGACATCCTCCCACCCAAGACGTGGGAAGATAGTCATGTGGATTTTGGTTTGTTTCCCGTTGGTCGGAAGGAACCCCGTTTGGTGGGCCAGGAGGGGCAAGAGGAAGCACCTCTTCTTGGGAGAGGGACCTGGGAAGTGCTCTCAAAGGCAGGTCTTGTAGAGGAACAAAAGGGCCAAAAGGCAGGATTTTTGTGAACAGTGGGAAGTCTACGAGGTCTGTTTTGGGGAGAAAAGTGTTTTTTTTTTTTTTTTTTCTCCTCCCGTTGCTTAGGAAATAATTGGCCTCCTGAGAAGGGGAGGCTGGTAAGGCCCTTTTTTGACGCGTGATCGGCCACCCATGCTTTCAGCCAGGTTGCTGTTACTGAGGCAGATGAACGAGCAATTAGCCTACTTGACTCTAAAGCTGCGTCACCGATATAAACTGCCGCGTCTGATAAGTACTGGATAATCTCTATTAGGTAAGCTTTAGTGGGATCAGTTAGGAGTTCCTGATACAATTGTTTAAGCCATACCTCCATGGCTTTGGCTACCCAGGCCGAGGCAAAGGTGGGTCATAATGCAGCCCCTGAGGCTGAGAATAATATTTTAAGGAGGGCTTCAATGCGACGGTCATTTTGGTCTTGCCGCTTCGGAAAGGGGGGTGGTGGTTGCTTTAGAGAGACGGGCAACCGGAGGATCGACAGTGGAAGGGGGGGAGGACCATCTTTCTATGCCGCATTTAGGGAAGGGGAACATTATTTTGAAATGGATTGTTGCGGGCGTCGTTCCGGAGAAGACCATTCTTGTAGAACGATCTTATCCAACTGTTGTAAGATGGAAATTGTACTGAGGATTTTTTAACTTGGGAAAAGAGAGTTTTGGAGGGATCTTCCTGGGATTCTGAGCCATGGATATTTAGAGCCGAAAGCACTGACCTTATGAGTCGACAGCTTCCGCTATAAAAGTTGTTTTATGACACTGTTCTGGAGCGTCATACTCTACTTCACTATCAGGGGGACTATCATCGTCCCCCTGAGGTGACTCCTCGACCGTAAAGGATGTGATAGGATCCTGTGGTCTAAAAGATCTGAAATTACTAGCTGTCCGGATTGAAGGACCTGTGCAATAGAAGCAGAGAGAGAGAGGACATAGAGGAGGCTAAAGACTTAGCCCATGCTGGTTCATATTCCTGAGGAGTCCCCTTAGAAGCTGCATTTTGTGAAGACCCTGTTGATGAATTTTTAATTGAATCTAATGATTCTCGTATTGATCTTGCCCAGTCGGGTTCTTGGCTGGCTGTGCTAGATGGAGCTGCAGGTGATTCATGGGAGGCGTTACATGAAGCACACCTGGGACCAGACTGTTCTGAGGGTAATTTAGCTTGACAGGTCGCACACACATAAGATATTGCGACTGTTGATTTATTTCCCTTCTGCCAGGACGGGAGCGACCCCTTGCTGGTCATAATAAAGGAAGAAAGGAGTTAGAAAAGAGGATAATATGTGGATATTAATAACTTTTTTTGTTGAAAAAAATGAGGCTTATAAAACAAAAGGGCTAAGGAAAAGGAGAGGCCTAAGCCTGGGAGATATTGCAGCTCTGAGAGCTTATGGAAAAAAAACTGTTTGCCAGGGCTGACTGACCTACCGACTGCAAGAGAGGAAAGAAAGGTAGAATAGGTAAGGAGAGTAGCGAGAACACCTTAAGCCAGAGCCCTCGCTGGTAGCAGTGTCTGAAGCGACCGATATGAGAGGCAGATCAGGAGATCACGCAGGTGACAGGAACCGGAAGTCCCGCCCCCCACGATGCCCGCCAAAGAGACCCGCAGCGGAGAAGTTCCGGCCAGCAGAGGGAGCTCCCGCCCTCCTTCAGGCGGACCTTACCTTGTGGAAGGGTATTCGGGGATTTGCCTGTTCCAGGTCGCGGTGAGCAGGAGCCTGTGCGCTGACCTAACAGGAGCCTTGGTAAGTGTGAAAATTCCCTTTACAGGCGATCCTTGGAACTTGTCATCTCTTGTAGGATATAGTTCCTGATACACTAGGAGTGGGTGAATAGCCCACTGCTGTGTTAGGTGTTGGGGAAAAGCTAAAAGGGAATTGAATTCAGCCGTTCCCATGGTTTCATCCTTTTTCCAGACACAGATGGGATATTCGTCCAACTACTGAGCAGACACTTGAAGAACTGAGGCAGGCTTCCGGTGATGCAGTATATAAGGTAAGGGGAGGAGCACCTGAGCCTGTATAGAGTTCAAGTTTTCAATTGTCCGCTCCTGGAGGTGGAATACCCCTGCTGTGCCTGGGTCCCCCTAGGCTGAAAGAGAAACCTGTATTGGCAGCTGGGAAATGATATGGGGAACATGTACAAATGGTTAATGGTCTAATTATAAGATTTACAGAAGCACTGCCCATGGGAGATGTACAATGAGATTTCAATTGCATTTTGGAGAGAAAAAAAAAGGTGCTGTAAATTTTCACTAATTAAAACAGTGTTTTTTTTGCAGAGAAACTTCTGCCATCTCTACCTGGTAGAGAATGAATACAAAAAATACAAAAACAATGTCAACAGAAAATATAATATTAACTTTTTAGCAACAAACAATTAAGCAAGCTCTATTCACAGCATCTTCTTAGGCAAGTACACCTTTCCGTTAACATCCCACCCCACCCCCAAACTGCAATAGTTAGATGAGAAATGGAAGGCTAACCTGAAATACAACCCAATGTCCTGTTACCAATCTTTCTGGTTCTACCAGTTAGTAACTCTCAGTCATGGATGGGACAGTTGATATCATAACCAATGACTGGATGCTATTTAAATAGCTTCCTCCCTCTCAGAATGTGTAAGACTGTAAAAAAGCTTGACAATGAGGCAGAAACCTTTGAAAGGCAGAGAAATGTGAAGCAGAAAATTCTGCTGCATAACAGATAAGTCCTACATCTGTTAGATTTCTAACTATTGGGGTTGGGGAGGGGTTACCTATATTTTAATTCTATTAAAATATATATCCTTTAATCCCAGCAGGTAATTAGTATGGGTAAGATATGTCCTAAGATACATATTTTATTACTTATTAGATTAGAATAAGGAGACCAATGGATAGAATGGAAAGGCCATTGCTGAGAAGACGAATACCTAATGGTTTTAATCATATAAAAAGCAGGAAGGGCTGTGGCCATTGTTCAGAGCCAACTAATGTATGGAAACAATGACAAGTTTTGAAAAGTTTATTTTTTTTTTGGTACCATTGGAAGAACCAATAAATCAGAGCCGCTTGATAATACATCCATTTCTAGTGTAAAGAAGAAATTTAAAGTTAAAGTGCATGTCCACCCCCAAAACTGAAGTTTAACCCACTGCTGGCCCCACTGTGTTAGAAAAAATCCTTAAATTACTCCTCTGCTCCTTATAGTTGTCCTGAAGTGCCTGTCCAAAGTCCAGAAAACTGAAGAGTAGGAGCGGTCTGTGTGTAAAAGTGTTTCTGCCCCTTCCCCGTCCTCCTGGAGGATTCTGGCATGCACAGGTGAGCCCTGCCACCCCAGGATCTCTCGTTTCTGCAGTGACATACTAAAAAATAAAACTTATTGCTTTAGTGTCGGGACCCCCTCCCAACCTTAACCGCCATGTTTAAATGTCAAAAAAAGTCCCCAGAAACGTACTTACCAAGCTTTATTCCCTCAGCTAAATCAATAGCCGGTAGCTTTGTCCGTTCCCTAATGGTATTCCATTCCCGGAAGTAGAATTAGAGCAGAGGCCGAGGGAACTTAGCTGGTAGGCTAGTTTCTGGGAACATTTGAACATGGCAGTTAGGGTTGAGAGGGGGGTCCCTAAACTACAGCAAATAGTTAATTTTGGGGTGGAGATACCCTTTAAAGAAAGGTCCAGGACCACATTGTATTTACTCGCAAGTTCTAAGGAGCTTGATATGTTAACATTTTTAGAGAGAATATGAATTGGAATACACACAATAAAAAAAGAACCAATAGTGCTTGTGAGCTGTTTCACAGCTGTGTGAAAACAGAGAAAAGAATAAAGCAGGCCATGGTCAGGTGATTTCTACATTTAGTTCTACCTTAGAGTTCAGACATGGGTCCAGTTTATGCATTTTTAACAAAGGTTTTTTTGATGAAGGATTATACCTGAAGTATTGACAATTTTTATGTATACTGGCTAGGATATAAGTGACATAGGTACACACAAGTTAAAATAGCGTATCCAGAAGTGGACGGCACCCATTACCTAAATATTACCATGAAACATGAGAAATATAAATTATCTGCAAGAGTAGACCAAGAGTTTTCATTCAGAAATAGTGCAAAAGGTTCACACAAAACCTACTAACCTAATGTCTTATTTCCCATGGCAATCGCGGAGATAGGAAACACGGAGAAATTAAAAAAAAAAAAAATCAACAGTTTTGAGGATAACATGGAGCCCACTAATCAGATATCTGGCATAGTGAACAAAGTGGGAATAATTAAAAGGGACACTAAAGTAAAAAAAATTACTTTTCTATATTTTTTGTGCTGCCAGGAACGTTTTGCTCCCTATCACTAGCTCTCCTTATGTCCTGTTCAGCTCGCTCCTAGTTAGTATGCCCAGATCCTCCCCCCTAGTGAAAGTGAAACGGTTTTGTTGTGGTAAGGTAAGCAGCACTGGCAGCTGTTTTTACTGCTTTAAAAGACGACTATACTTTTTAAAAATGTAAAGTACCTGGAGCATGGAGGTAGGATTGATTATTCCTACCTCCAAATAATGTTTTGTTGAGCAACTACAGCACAAGCAGTTTTCATCTGCCCGCTTAGTGCCTTGGGCCTAGTTCTGAAGCAAATAAGTCTGGCAGAAGCAGTTTTCTTTGTGCTGATTCATATCATAGAATTTATATTGGGAGACAAAAAGTACCAATCCTACTTACCTGCCCCATGTACTTTTCATTTTAACCGTTTTTGAAAAAATGATATGCTCCATAGCTCTCCTTTGATCAAATAAGATTTTCTTTTAGCTGTAGGAGTTTGAAGGTGTGTGTGTGTGTGTGTGTGTGTGTAGGGTGGTGGTGGTACAGTGCTACATTGGGTGTTGGCTGCAGGCACAGAAAGAGCACAGAGCAACAGAAAATGTTTATTCCTTTTGTTTATTCCCCGATAAATAGTTGCATAGCACCCAGGGTGAGGACCGAAATCGCTACGTCTGCACTGCAGACTAAGTATCCACTGCAATACTTGGTCAAAGTCTCCTACAGCTCTCCGCTTCGTCCCTCCTCTGTTCCACTGTCGGTAACGGTTCACATTGCAGCCAATGGTAAGACATGCCTCCTTGCAGAGCATGTCTTCCCAGCTGCATCACGATCTGGTCACTTACAAGGGAAGAGAGGAGAAAGGGATTGCAGAAGGAGACTGAGTAAGTATAGAGGAAGAGGAGTGAGAGTGAGGAGAGTATAATTGTCCTTTAACTCTGAATCAATTAGCCATGCAAAGACAGAGAAATAAGAGAAATAATCTGTTTTATAGAATGAATAGTTTTTACATGTAGTGTGCCAGGGGAAGGGGCTGGGAGTTGTGATTGACAGTTCTTTACTGACCAGCTGTGCCCTGCCCCCTTTAGTTAGAAAATTATTTGGCAGTTTACATGTCCTTCAAGACCTCTGAAAAATATTGCTGTGCTTTTTAAGCCAGTCTATCAGGCACAACAACAAAGTGGTTAAAAATAATTAAAAAGCATAAAAAGCAATGAATCAATGTTTTAATGTGATAGTGGACTGAATCTTGAATAGTTCAGGGAAAGGTAACCTCAAACTAATTACATCCAACATTAAATTACAATACATAGAATTTAATTTACCTTTTCACCTCCCTGTATAGTCACATTTATATTTCTTAGAGCCAGATCCAAATCTTCTCTATAGCGCAAGGCAAAATTCTGAAATTCGATTTTTCCTTCTTGTGGCCAGGGAGCTTCTGGTGCAGTCTGCTGAATAGTCCATGGAGCCTGCAGGAAGAACAGACACAATTGCACCTTTTAACAAGGCTCTTTTACAACCAACATTTTGCGGACCTTACTCTACAGATTTGATAGTAAAATCTGTCTACTATATCTAGTTAACAAAGGACTCTACTGTACATTTACTCTGGTCCTTATTAGACAGTCCAGTTTTAGAATCTGTATAACCATCATATGTTTGGCGGAGGAAGCAGTAAGGGAATTTACCAAAGGATTTTATGATAATGCATAATGGGGGTGTTTTTCTCATTTTATTGACCATAATCTGCAGTTGTCTGTGTATAAATAAATGGTTACAAAGTAGTGACTTAATGTATGCAGGGTCCCCGATAGAGTCTATTAGGTCCTCAGTCCCTAGGTTGACTCAGTTGCTCAGTAGATACCCGAGTACGCTTGCTCACCCATCCAACAACCAATTACCGCTAAGAACATTTCAAGGAAATAAGCAAACTGGGAATAAAGAACTGTTGCACAATCTGAAACGGAAGCTTACCACAGTAAAACATAGCAAAGGGTATGAAATCATGTATAAATATGAAGGATACCTAGGTGTGTGTAATATAGAAAAAATATTTAAGTGTTACTGAACTTTCCCTTTAGCCAGCAGTTAATATGGTCTTAAAGTGTTTCTTTAAGCCACTCAGTCTACCATAGTTGTACACATTTGAAGGGTGATGTACAAGGAGGCACCATGTAAAAGTTACATCTGCTGTATTCAGCGTTTTTGAGAGATATTACCATTTGTGGTTGCATCTAGTTTGCACATTAAAAATGTGACAGCAAAAAACATTGATTTATAGCTACTCATTTCAACCTGGATACAACTGTATGACTCAAATCACACTCCCCCGTTCTCAGTGGTAGAGAATGCAACGATATAAGAAGAGAAGTTTAAGAGCCTAAGGCAAAATTATACTGTGAAAAAACCTTTTATGTGCCTTAATAAAAAGTTTTCCGCAGTACATTAAAAATGTAACATAATTTCTAGTAACAATTGAGTGTTTTATACATTGCCATAATATACATGTGCATATGATACATATGCATTTAATTCATCCAATTCTACTATGAATAAGGCAACAGACGTTATAGAAATGATTTTTGCATACATCATGTGATGAGATTTCTTTTTATGTTTGCTTTGATACCAAAATTTTTGCGGCTGTAAAAAAAAAATGATGTTCGGATCATGCATTTTTGATCCAAACATGGGTTAAACTTACATTAATGTGTTAACTGGGATTTAAAATAAATTTGCAAAAACGCCTCTCTGTACATCAACCCCTTGGAGTAAAAAAAAAAAAAAACACTTTTGGGGAGATTTACTCGAATTTTCAAAAATTATACCTTTACAGCAAGATCCCACTGCTTCAAAACTTTTTTCAGATTTTAGATCTGAGCTGTAGATCCTGAGAAATCATCATTTTAATCACAGCATTTACAGGGAAAGACCTGTCACTCCAGGAGCAGAAATTGTAATATGTGACCTATTCATGACCTCTTACTAGGATCTTTAGCTGCCTGCTAGCACACTTTCTGTAACAATTAATAGAATCAGCAGAGAAAAGAAGGCAGAGGGAGGGGGAGGGAGATGGTTAAGCAGAGCAGGGTCTATGGTGAGGCTGTGAGCACTCACTAAACATTAATAATTTAATAACAAAGCAAGCACAGATAAATATGTGAGTACCACCATTTTACTCCTCTCAAATTGTAGTTTCAGATAATGTAAGGTTGTTTCAGTGAGCATAGTTGACCCTTTAACTTCAGAAACCGGAGCCATAAAGGGCAACTGTGGTCTCCAAACAAGTTAGGATTAAAGGGCATGTCCACCCCCAAAACTATAATCCCCCCAACTACTGGCCCCATCATGTAGTGTAGTGTAATCCTTACCTCACATCCCAGCTCCATATGGTTCTGTAGTTCCCCCCCCAAAGTCCCAAAAACTGCCCACCAGGAGGATAGCAGAGTCCATATAGGACTCTGCCTCCTACCTGGCCTCCGGGAGAATTTTGGCATGCGTACTGCAGCCCTTCTCCCCCTCCCTCTCCGGATTCCCTCCCCCTAGCATTAATCCCCTTTGATAGCCTTCCCCCTGGTCCCCCAGCCCCAACCGCATCATTTTTATTTTTAGAAAGTGCCCCAAACTTTTACTTACCTCCCCTCTTTCCTCCGCCGCACTGAATGACCAGCAGCCGCGTCCGTGATTGGCTGCCGCTCAGCCAATCACAGACGTGACTGCCGGTCCCGCCCCTCTGCTTGCATTCTCGCAAGCAGAGGGCCGGCAGCGTGGCGAAGGAAAGAGGGGAGGTAAGTAAAAGTTTGGGGGCCCTTTTTAAAATTAAAATTATGCAGTTGGGGCTGGGGTACCAGGGGGAAGGCTATATCCAAAAATAGATTTAAGGGTGGACATACCCTTTAAATGAAAGCCTGCTGTATTTTTATAATGAGCCGACAATCACATCTCTGGCTTCACCCTGTGAGAAATAATATTGAGTTGAATGTTCAAACTTCCTGCATTCCCCTGCTAGCCCCTCTGCCCCGGGGGAGAAGCATTAAGAAGAGAGAACTGGAGAGAACAGGAAGTACCTGGGGGAAAAATTGGAAGTTGAGAAAGGGAGCCTATTAATGCAGACAGGCTGGTCACATGACTACAAGCTGGTCACATGGCTAAAAACAGGAAGTGTTCAACCAGGAAGTTACATTGCTGAACCTTTCCAGCAATAACTTCTCACAAATTTTATCTAGAGATGTGATTTAGGTTTTATTTTGAAAGTGTGATGGAAGGCTTTGGTTTGGAAGAATTGGAGATCACAGTTACCCTATAAGGTCCGATTTATGGCATGCCATTAATATCCACCCTATTCATTAACTAGTTATTTGATAGCTCAAGAAAGCAGCAGTACACTGACAATTTATTCTGCATTTTAAGGTAATGAATCCTTTTTTTAAAGGATGTAACATTTTGACAAACAGTTCAGTTTATGTAACTCCGAGTCATAAATATCTGTGGCATATATATTTTTCCAAATGTGGAGCAGAAACTATTTACCTCCTGCTCAAGATCAGCGTATTCCTTCACTCTCTCCACCGCAACTATATTGGTTTCAAGTTCTGAGGACATTCGTACCAGCCAGTTCAGATATGTAGTAACCTGTAAAAAGCCCATTACATAGCTAATTTATACTTGTACAGTTTTTACCTTCTATTAAAATATTGTCACCTGTTTCCCATTAGTCTTTTTTGGTTCCTTATAATGCAAAAAGGGCAACTATATTGTCTTAGGGCTAGGCCACACTAGTTTATTTTAACACTAGTGTTGGCCAATTGGCCTGGCCACACTAGATTTGCTGGTGCCGATTGCGCTGCGATCCACTTATTGGAGCGCATGCGATTATAATTCTTTGTGCGCATGCACTTTTATAATGGAATATTAACGGGATTGCAGCGCAAGCGGATGGTAACACATGCTTTTGTCCACTGTAGTGTGGCCTCACCCTAAAATATTTTTTTAAATGCATGTAAAAATTAAAAGTTAGGAGACTCATCCACAGTTCTTCTGTGAACTACAGATGTTACATTTATAAAGCCTCTGTCTGTCAGAGGGCAAGTTCAGTTTGCAAAGGAAAGAAAGCAAGAGCAGAGATATTAGAAACTATGGCATTTCTTCCTCTTAAAGCTGTACAAGCCTGTATATGACTAGGAGGTAGCTTCAGGAAATAACGGTCAGTTGGCTGTAATATCTTTTATCGCTTGCATGACCGGGAAGCAGGAAAAAAAAAAAAAGCTGGCTAAAAAGACGAATAGCTACATTCTGGTACATCTGCTACAATCCCTAATTGCAGTCTTGCTGTCTTGGGATTTGGAGGGCACTTAAATGATGGGAACATTTTAAACTGGTGGGTGGAGATTCTCTTTATATTATATACTATAACACAGTGCCAAAACACCAGATAATTTATTATAGTGCTGCTAACCTAGACTAGACTGTTTTTTAAAAAATGTTATTACCTGCAAAGCATAAGAGACTGAAAGCCCAACAAGTCCAGGGCTAAGACTTGTTCTAGAAATCACAGCAAAAAGTGAGGCAAAGAGCACAATGCAGTTACCAACAAACTCCAACCTGATTGCCAACCACCTACAAAGATAAACAAGAACAGGTTGTAGAATTCTGGATGCAGTACTGAACTAGTTATCATTCAGATGGTAAAGTAATCCACAAATTAGCTTTATATAAAAACCACAAAGGTATAATTATGTTTAGGTTTGAGTGAGAAGGCAGTGGACTGTGGTTATGGTGGATTGTGCTCATATAAAGTATAAAACCTTATCTTTAGAGATGGACAAAACTCACCAGTTTCATTCTGTTTTCAGATTCCCGGATCTCGGGAAAATCCCGAAGATCCGAAAACAGAGCAAATTTCCATTATTATCGAATGTTTGTGGCTATTTTCGAGAATTATCGAACGTTAAAGGCTATTTTTGATAATCCTCGAACGTTTGATAATTGTAGAAAATAGACTCCGAAGTCACGAAATTTGGACCTGAGGGGTTCCATGTCGGATCTGGGTCCTAATCTGACCCAGATCCCATCTCTACTTATCTTAATTGTACAAACCAACACCAAAAGAATGGTCAGATGTACTGAAAGACACACACTATTTATAGCTAAAAGCCAATGCCACATGAGGTTGTGTGAAATAAGGCAAACTGGGCAAAATAAGCTATTCTGGTATTGGAGGAGCTTTATTATAGCACACCAGTATCAAACAAACACCTTATCCTACCAAACCAGCACTTCTCTTGGGATGCAGTTCCAATGACCCATGGGGCTCTACTCTCTGGGCTCCACTGCCTTGGCTACAATCAGCTGGTCTGCTACTGGAGTTTCCTCATCTGGTTACTCATCCTTGGCTTCTGGATCCCTTAAGCGGCAGGGTGGTGTTTTACAGATCTAAGCTGCAGGACACTTCCTAAGCATGTGTCCTAGCTCTGTTCTGATTAAATGGGCTAAGGCTGCTCTATTTATTGCCAAAAGTGTAAGGCTGGGTACACACGGGGGGGGATAGTTTGTCCCGACCGAGCACTTGCCGGGACAAATATCCATTGGTAGCGTCAAATTCTGCTGCGGCCGAAAATGCAAAGATCGATCGTGCTGTCCCATAGTGAACCGAACGATCGATCGGAATTTACAGACATGTCCAATCGGTCGTTCGTCCAATCTGGACGAACGAACGATCAAGGTAAGTCACCCCACACCAGCAGATATTTTCGGCCGACCGAAAGTGCCGTTAATTGGTTGAGTCGGCTGAAAATATCTGCTGGTGTGTACCCAGCCTAAATGTGCAACTTTCAACCAACCAATCATGAGGAGTATTGAACAGCAGGCCAATTAGCAATTAACTTTTTCTCAAATTTACTCAGATTATCGGGAGCTGGGCAAATTACTTTACGACAGACAATCCCAGAAGTTTTACCCATAAAGCCATCTTGTGGTAAAATGATTACCTGCATATTCTCAACAGTGTGCTTGGTACAGTTTACAAATACATTGTTTACATAGAATACAACACAAAGAGGAGGTGCCTGTATGAAATAATGTTGTATTATTTTTAAGTCTGGGCACCACTCTCTCTCTTAACATTGAATTAATTATTTAATGATATTAAATGCATTAGCTGATGCAGCAAGCATTAACGCGGCTTTAAGCACAAGTTAAGGATTGGTGCATTGGTTATGGTTTGCACACAGCTGGAACCAATGCACCAAGCCGATAGTGCCCATTTAGGACTGAATCTTTAACGCCAGTAGTCAGCTGACATTTAAAGATTCGGAATGGGTTAGCCCCATTTGCTGTACATCGCTTCGGAAGAGTTCTATTACTTTTTAGGTAAATTCATCTAAAAAAATAACCCATATTGCGATCAATAAACCCTTATTCTACAGTATTTCAATGGGCCTCAGCTTAAATGGAATAGCCAACATTTATTCATGTGTAATTATTAGCTTAAACAAACAAAAGATCATGTAAAACATGCCTTGAAATACATTTTATAAACTCTACAGACATAAAAAAAATCCTCATAGACGAATACCAAATATAGAAGGTCTGGTACATTCTCAGGATTTTTTTGCTGTAAAACTACCAAAGTGGCTAGAGCTAAAACCTATTATACCTGTTAGAGACAATGCTAGGAAAGTAGGCTCTCTGATTTTCATCCACTTTGAAGTCACTGATCTCTATAAATCGCTTCTGTTCACCAAAGGCTCTGATCACACTGGATCCCATAAGAGTCTCACTGAAATGTGAATATACAGGAGATCTGCTAACAGACTCAAGTCTTTTCAGCTGCCGTGAAGTGGCGACGTAAAATCTCTGAAAGGCATTTTAAAATAAAGGTCTTATGCAAAACACAGATGTCAACAAACCTCTCTCGTAGATAACCATCACAGGCGTCAGAGCACAGTACTTTCTGTGCCCTAGGCCTGTTATGGACTAACATTTAGAAAATACTTTTCACCCATTTCCAAAACTTGTTTTTATTGAGCATTCCAAATGGAACAGTCTACAAGAAAGTGTACCACTACAACACAACTGCTATATGGGAAACTATGTTGGCTACTCACTGACTTGACATCAAAAGCATTCCCTGTGGATGCACCCCACCACCACTTATTTTGGCATGGGTGTCGGGTCCCTGATTAGGCATTTCAACCTGCCAAATGGACACAGCTCCTCTGAGCAGAGTACTTGTTCCTCAGCTGGGTTGTTATTTGTGGTCGACTTCATATAGATTGGAAAAATATTGACCCAGATGGGTCACTATTTCAAATTTTCCTTAAATTAGATCACTTTATACAAATATATTAATGGGACATACACTAAACTCTCTAGTGCATTGTTCACCATTAAGTCAGAGGAGTGGAAGAAAAGAAGTTTCATCTTCAGGTTAGGAAAGGTTTTGTTAAAGTAAGAAAGGTGAAACTGTATAACAGTCTTCCAGCAGATGCGGTAATGGCAAGTTTATTCTTAACTAGATTTCTTTAAAAAAAAGTTCTGGTGGATCCAGGGATCTTTTCCCATTTGCAGTCAGGAAGGATTTCCCACCCCCTTTCAGTGTTTTTTTTTTTTTTTGCCTTCCTCTGCATCAACTGTTAGGTAGGATTAATGAGCAGGCTATAAAAACTGGACTTAATGGATGTATGTCTTTATTTAACCTCCATTACTATGTGTTCCTATACTGATGATTAATTACCTGAACAAAGAAATAAATTAGTCCAAGCGGTGGAATGATGACAGCGACTATAGGAGTTGTAAGTAAAATGATTACACATGCTCCAATGACATTGAAGAAGGACCCCATGAACATCTTAATAATCTGGGGTATGGAACTGTCGATTGTGTCTATTTCCTTTGCAAAGCGGTTAACAAGATTTCCACTTGGTGTTCGTTCAAAAAAGCTCATGGGAAATCGCAGAACATTGTGAAGCAAATCAAGGTGAAGGTATCTTGAGGCAAGCACCCCTCCTAAAGAGACTGCAGTAGAATATCCATACACTGCAATACCTAAAATAGGGGGAAAGTTAGAAAATTCAATTACATCAGCACCACAATGATTAAGACATATTAAAAGGAAACTATTCTCAGGTACAGCTCACCTATGCATTTCCACTCAAATATTTTAAACAAAAGTTGCATAGTTTTTATTTAGAAAACTAAAAATCTGTAGTGTTTGCCTTATGCACAGCTATGAAAAAGCACCTCTGTAACTCATAAATCTACTTAGTTCTTTAAATAGTTGCCCAATACATGTGTAGTAATCTTTACTCTTCAGAAGGCTATACTGCGGAATTATCTTTTTCAAAAGTTAAGTGCTTAAGTTATTATTCATGTAATGAGAACCTGAACGGCCGTCTTTGCAGTTTATTTTTAGCAAATTTTTTTTTTATGTCAAAAGAGTTCCTGGAAACCGTGCTATTACCTATTATAAATGATAGCAGGTAGTGAGGTCATCTAAATGGGTGTGATAGATAAAGGTTTTAGTGCACCCTCCTCACTAAGGGCATTGTTAATTTTCCAACAAAGATGTTGTTCTTGGCATAGAACATTTTGGTGCTTTCCATTAAAGAAATAAGGAACATTAAAGAAGGAAGTCTGCCAAATCCAAAAAGGCAAAGGTTTGATTATTCCCACCTCCCAATATTGTTTCATTGAGGAGCTACAGCAGATACAGTTTTCATCTGGCAGGTTAGTACCATGGGCCTTCCTGTATTAAATATAGTGATGAAGCACCATGAAATGGTCCAGTCCAGATGCCCTTGATTTCTGGGTAAAATCACTGTTTTAAGTTCCAACAAAATTATTAAATGCAATGCGCACAAAGAATAATGTATTTGAAATAATGCTGGAGGGCATACCTTGTGAAAATCCCAGGGCTCCATAAACATATAGCCTCATAGTTGTGTTTTGCTGTGTTCCATTTATTACTTTGTCATCTGTCCAAAGACTGAGCCAATAGTTGGAGGACAATGATGCTATGTGGTTGCACATGAAAAGGAAAATGCTTATAAAGCAAAGTGGAAGGCCAATTGCTTTCATATATTCCCAGAACACAGCAAGCTTTACCTAGAAAACATAAAAATAGCAATGTTATTTTGTAAGACACAAGAATTTAACAAGCACCGTCCCACTTACAGTAACTAGTACCAATCATATAAGAATAACAGCTGTTCTCACCACTGGATTTCATTAAAAGAATCTACACATACACAAAGAGAAGCAACTAGTGAGTGTGTGCTTTCACTAACACGTGCAATTTCTACTCTACCTGCAATGGGTGAAATTGAAAGGTTGAACTGTGGTTTATATATCCAAAAGCTAAGAATAAGGGCTACGCATTACTGCTTTACCAACTCGCCACTATTACAGATACAGAAATTTGTGCGTTTTGACAAGAGATATCTTAGCTTACCTGCAACTTATGCTTTTATTCAGAGAAACCCAAAAAGTGAGGGGAATGGCTTTGGTTTGGTTCTGAAACCACCAAACACTGTAGGCTACAGGAAGAATACACCTATGTTCAGACTGTCAACTTCTTGCTAAGGAAATACTAATACTCACTAAATTACAGCAATACTGAGATTAACCTACTCTTCCTGTTTTGGCCTTGTCTGCCTCTGTAAGTTTCCAGCCTTCTTTTTCAGAGCTCTTTCCATCTTCAGTCTTGCTTTGATTCAGAGATTTGGTTTCTGAGGAAGAACTTAACTGTCTGCAAAAACATGTTTACAGAATTAACATGCAAAATCTACTAAATATAAAAAGTCAGAAATACAATACGAAGGGTATACAAATATACTGTATCTAATAAAAGAATGTTACACTATCAAAATATAACTGACAGCTAGATAAACTATTTTTTGCTCTGATTTTGCTATGAAAGGTGAGAAAGGCTAAAACCATACTGTCATGACTTACAACCGAAAGAGTGCTAGCATATGTTATTATTTGCCCTTTTTAGCTGCAAAGCTCTGCAGAAAAACACAAACAAAAGCACTAAGCACCAAGTTAGATCCTCATGTATTCTTCCTATGCCAGTCATGCTGCACTGCTAGCAGAAACAAAAACTCACCTCTGGAGATGGTTCTCCCGTCTTTCATTTGCCAAAATTCCATTTTCAAAATGTTTTCCTTCAGATGGAACTGGACTGGGAGACTCTACTGAATATCAAGGTTAAAAGTGAGAATGCAAGGGAAATTCTTTAAGGAGCATATTAATTATGCAGGATAACCAACAACATTTAATATCGGTGATACAACAGTACAAAACTGGACTTAAAACAAATTAAAAGGATGGTTAACCTATTGGATGAAAAGATAGCCTGCATTAGTTGCAGGGATGGATTTACATTTTTTTTTTCTCCCTAAGGCCAGCCTTTTTTTTCTCCCTAAAGCTAGCCTGTTCCCCCCTCCCCGTGACAGCCCTGTCAGTTGGACCATGAAGGGGTTTACAGCCTGCAGCCAGGAACACATTGCCCTTGAAGCAGCTACAACATAGTGGCACCTGAGCCAAAAACGGTGGCAGCAAGCACACGCCGCTATTAGCAGCTATAGCACCCTACGTTGTAGAGGGAGTAGCCTGGTCATGAATTCGGCCCTGGCAATGTTGAGTTTCCAAATACACGTAAACAATCGTACAATTAAAAGTTATTTTAAACAGCAACTAAATGGCAGGAAAGAGTGAGAATTTCAATCATTGTTTAGATTTCCAAACAAATGGATCAGAAACTGGGGGATAAACTAAAATTCCATAGTCTTCCAGTCCAGTTCAACATCTTTAAGAACATGAACCTTTCTTACAAGATTTGAGGTTGCAGTATCATTGGCCAACCTTGAAATCTTTGGGAAGAATGGAGAAACTTAAATCAATAGGGACCAACAGGAGACAGAGCACACACAGCATACATGTTTAGTCAGTAATTTTTTCATAGTCTGTTTTCCACCACAATGAAAAGAAGAGAAAGAAAGATAATGTGTCCAATGAGCTTCTTGACATTTCAGCAGCTACTTTAAAAATGCCAGTATCTCAAAATGATAACAATAAGAATAAAGGAGTGCAATCAGAGCATCCCTTGCTTTCTTTTGGAGGTGACCAATGTGCTAACAAACTTGGACAACTGTTCAGGGACAATTGAAAAAACGTATGCGTGTCAAAAACCCAACCATGCAAATACCAAAAGGTGCAACCTAGAGAATTACTTAAAATAACTTTTTAAAACCAAATCTATAATATCCATATCCTGGAAGGTAGGAGTGAGTAGCTGTACAGCAAGTTCAGTAGCTGCTCCTACCTGTGACTGACCACTTCTCCCTCTGAATCCCCCCCACTCCAACAGCCTTTTATACAGGTAAGCAGAAGATTTTCAAAATAAAAGGGGATTGTCTAACTGAATTTTTCAATTTTCTAGTAAAAGCCCTAAGTAAAAATGTTGTGTCCATAATACTTTTTATGCTTTAAAAAAAAAAAAAAAAAAAATCCTTTTTTCGCTAACAGATGAAAATACATTTAATTCTTCAATGTTAAGTATGCATGCATTGCAGCAATCAAACACAAGCATGCCTGACACACACCTTCCTCTTCTTCCACCTCTGAATTGTTTGCTGGATTCATGGCAGCGTAAAAAAGAAGATATGTAAAAGTTATGTTTTTAAGGAAATAAACCGATGTTAACAGTAATTAAAGCTTGCTCTAAATGTTTTGTCCTACAATCGTGCCATGTATGTGCATTTTATTGGCAGAAGTGGATGTTCGTTTAAAGGGCATCTATAGTGAAAAAAACACATTGCCCCTTTGCAGTTAAGTTCATGTACTCCTTAATCCTATCTATGTCAGTGACGCTGTTTAACCATGGTGCCTGATCTGTGTGCAGCACTTCCCCCTTCCCCCTCCCCTCTGTTACCTCCTCCATGTCTCAACTCCAGCTAACCGACAAGCGTATCATGTGCAGTAGGAGTTAAAAGTTCAACATCCTGAAAAACACACCCACGCACAGTGGCCAATAGAAAGCAAGCTGTTCTGGAGACACAGAAGAAGGAGCTCCATACATCTGTTGTATTCAATTAGATCAACTGGACTTGAAATGTAGTTCTTGAAGACGTTTCGCTAGTCATCCGACTGGCTTTCTCAATTCAGAATGACTTGTACAAGAATCTGTGGCAGTTATGTACCCTGGAAAATCCCAATTAGCATATCACAGCCAGGTGTTAAGGGTGTGATTAGATAGTGGCTAAGAGGTGTTATAGGAACGCCCAGAGTAAGGTGTTAAAACAGCATTGGAAAGAAAAGAACACGAATACCAACAGTGAAGGGGAAAAGCAAGACAGGAGGAAGAACATGGTCATCCCATATGTAGCAGGGGTCTCCGAGAAATTAAGAAGAATTTTCAAAAAACATCGTATCCCTGTCTGCTTTAAACCGAACAACACACTGAGGCAGCAATTGGTACATCCGAAAGACCCAATACCAAAACACAAGAAAAGCGACATCATATATGCAGTGCAGTGCAGTGAAGAATGCTCTGATTTGTATGTGGGGGAGACCAAACAGCAACTGCATCAACGTATGGCCCAGCACAGAAGAGCCAATTCCTCGGGTCAGGACTCAGCCGTGTATCTGCATCTTAAGGATAAAGGACATACCTTTGAAGATTGTAATGTTAACATACTGGCGAAGGAACGTGACTGGTTCAAGAGAGGTGTTAAGGAGGCCATTTATGTGAAAATAAAGAAACCAAGCCTAAATAGAGGTGGGGGGGTTCGACACCAACTGTCTGCCATGTACAATGCTGTTTTAACACCTTACTCTGGGCTTTCCTATAACACCTCTTAGCCACTATCTAATCACACCCTTAACACCTGGCTGGGATATGCTAATTGGGATTTTCCAGGGTACATAATTGCCACAGATTCTTGTACAAGTAATTCTGAATTGAGAAAGCCAGTCGGATGACTAGCGAAACGTCTTCAAGAACTACATTTCAAGTCCAGTTGATCTAATTGAATACAACAGATATACCATGACCTGGATGAATGAGAACCTTCACAAGCATGCTGATATATCATACTTTGTCCTATGAATTCATTACTGTATCCCTGCTATGCTTCTGGATGCCTCATGCAAACTGAGCAATTTAGAAACCTGTACTGAGCATTTACTGAGCCTGGACATGCTCAGAAGAGGCAGACAGGGGATTAACATTCAGTCATTGGCTGTGATGTCAACTGTCAAATCCATCACTGACAGTTACTAACTGGAAGAACCAGGAAGCAGAAACTGGGGCAACAAGACATTGTGCAGGATTTCAGGTTAGACTTATGCATTTCAGATTTCAAACTATTACCGTTTAGGGTTTTGGGGAGTGATTTACCTGTATGTAAGTTTTCATTTTAGGGCTGGACTTGCCCTTTAATGCACAAGAGTTATTGTTAGAAAATGGCAGTGTTCACTTATTTGCAATTTGAATGTAGGACAGAAACTCACCGTTTTGGCCCTGTTGAGATGTGACATTTGAATGTAGCCCTGGTCATTCTTTCGAAGGTACAAAAAGTAGAAAGGAAAGCAGAACCAGAGGTAGATGCATGGAATCCATACCAATACTGTATTTTGGAAGCACTTGGTGAAATCTGGATTTTTAGTGTACCAGGTGAGATTCGTATCCTACAAAACAGTATAAAAGTTGAATTGATGCAAAGCTTCAATTTCAAGCACAGAAATAACGTTCCAAGCAAGATTGTGCATTTTAAACTAACAGTAGGCTTCAGTTACTGTCAGTGAGTGATCACAAACTTACTAGTATCAGTAGTACAGAGAAAAAGAAAAAAAATCACATAGGCCAAATACTGCATCTTTCTGCATGCACTATTGTATATTCAATATTTAACCAAAGGCATTGCAGTGATCCTTAAAGCCCAAGGATCAACAATTATATCTGGTAATTTTGTTTTTAGTATAGTCCTGTGTGTATTGCGAATCACATGTTTCAAAACAAATAATACACATCTCTCTCCTCGTAGGGGTCCCGAGTGTTGAAGTATCAAAAAAAGATAGCCAGTCCCCTTGCTATCTATGGTCCCAGGATTTCAGCACCAAAGACATTATTTTACCACTGCAATGTGGCCAATCTATATATTACACTTCAGAGTTTGTATAACTCTCCAGTATTTGGCTAACACCCAGAAGTGTTTGGTATTGTTTACTATACAAGTTTTCAGTCACACAGCAGTCACTCCCTTCCTTTGCTTAGTCATGCTGTGTCAGTTCTGCAAATCTGAAGTGCTAAAACACCATGTGAGAGACCTGTTAAGGACAGAAACATTTCAAAGTAAACAATTAGTAATCCAAATATAACTGGAAACCAATTTTAAAACAAACTGCCCACACTATGGGAGATTTCAGAAAATAAATAAATTCTGTTTATCCAGTATTATAATATGGGAGAACTACAAACTACAGAAGAGTTAAACAAATGTAGCAGCACTTAAAAGTTATAGAGGTCCAAACCTCTACCTCTTCTTACTTCGATGATGATAAATATAAGGTGATGCATTTTGTACTTGCTTATAATATATATGGCTCTGTGTTAAGTGAATCCCTGTTGGAAAGGGATCTTGGAGTTTTGGTGGATAACAAACATAAAGGAAGCAAGCAGTGCCAGGCGGCAACAGCCAGAGCCAGCATGGTATTGTCTTGTATAAAGAGAGGTATGGATTAAATTGAGGAAAATGTTATTCTCCCTCTTTACAAAGCATTGGTAAGGCCTCATTTGGAATATGCAGTGCAATTTTGGAATCCTGTGTACAAAAAGGACATCTTTGAAATGGAAAGGGTTCAGAGAAGGGCAACTAAATTATTAAGGGGATTGGGGTAGCTTGAATATGAAGAGAGACTGGAAAAGTTACAATTATGTACGTTGGAGAAAAGGCGCTTGCGTGGGGATATGATTACGGTGTATAAATACATTAACAGGCCATACAATAAACTATCTGGGGAATGTTCACCAATAGAACATGTCAGAGGACACAAGGACATCCCTTAAGACTTGAAGAAAAAAGGTTTAGGCTTCAAGTTCGGAAAGGGTTTTTCACTGTGAGAAAGGTAAAGCTATGGAACAGTCTTCCAGTGGATGTTAAGACAGGTACTTTGGTAAGTTTAAAAAAAAAGAAGATGGATGATTTTCTGCAAACAAGGAATGTCACAAGTTACTGGTATTGATACATAAAGTAGAGTTGATCCAGAGAAATGTCCGATTGCCACTTGGAGTCAGGAAGGAATTTTTTTCCCCTTCATAAATTTGGTGGGGTTTTTTTTGCCTTCCTCTGGATCAACAGTTAGGCAGGAAATGAGGATATTGCTAGATGGGTTGGACTGGATGGACGTATGTCTTTATTCAACCTCAAATACTATACTATACTACTACAAACATACTAGTAGCAGCCATCAGGCTGGATTAACATGGGATATTCTCTATTCCACAAGATCCATAAGAGAGTCGCTGTTTTTTCCTGTGCCCAGGTCTCCTGCCCCAGATGCCATGTCAAAAGGTCACTGCTGGGGAAATTGGAATCCAGTCAAAAGGCATAAATTAGACAGCCAGAGAAGACCCATTACTTTAGAAGTACTCCTCAAAACCCTATAGAACTTAAGTGGCTGAGCTGTGCAGGGACTAGGCTGGAAGATCCCTGTAGAATCTCCTGTTCAACCTCTTAATTTCTCTCCTAGAATTGTGGATTTAGAACTGTAGTATGCACTAAACCACACAGAAAAAAGCGCAAAGTTGGCCAATTGTTCTGACCACACTATGTGCGCTGTTCTGCAATTCAATTTTTGGAACACTTGGAATCACAATTTTTCGTGAATTGCTCCAATAGTGCAACATTGCGTCAGCCTAATTAACTGCCCCCTATTTATTTATGCAGTCAGAAGCATCTTACATTTCAGCTGTCATTCAAATGCTTTATTATCAAAAACTCTGTGTGCTATTTTTCTGTATTTTTGTCCTAAAGCAATGCCTTCTAAGGAAACAGTAATTAAGTGGTAAATAAACCTCACTGCAATATATGAGTTTACCAATTTACAAATAACAAATGCTTTCATTATAGGAAATCTGCAATAATATTATATCTGAGGTATCAATAACCTCACCTTTCTCAAGCTTTTCTCTAGCACATTTGCTTTTAAATTAGTTGTAAAAAGTGTTGTTGGCTTCCATACTATGCAAAAGATTTACATGCTACAACATTTATAAACTGTCAAAAAAAAAAAGGATGACAGTGCACTAATATAAAACATGAATATTTTTTAAATAGCATTAACACAAGACAGGCAGCTTTGTGATGTCTTAGTTTAACTTGATTTTAAATCCAAACGTCCTCATCTGAACTGTTATCTCCAGAGCTGTCCTCGCAAGGCTTTTACTGGCTGCAATTACTGGGAACAGTAAAATACTATGCACTCACTGAAACATAATATTGCTCCATTTTGGGCAATGGTGTGCAGAGGTATGCACTAGACTAGTACTGAAAATATTCTTCTGTATTACTCTAATCCTGGCCATATACTACAAAATTAAACCCAGACGAGCAGTGTTTCAACAACCACCTGGCATGCTCATTTTACAATTAAAATTACGATTGCAAACATGATCCAGCCATCAAACGTCACAGGAATGTCAGCAGGTGTAACTGCTGCTCCTCTCGACATTGCAAACGATTCAACATTTATCTCAGAAGGAATGTCTAACTGGTTTAATGTTAAGGTAGTGTATGGCCAGGTTAAGACTAGGTATTGTAATACAACTTGAATACAATTAAAAGGCATGTCCACCCTTCAACCTTAATTTTTTTGTACATGTATACAACCACCCAAACTCATTGACCTTTACACTTACATCTCTCAAAGACGCATCTAAACAAGTTATTAATTACATTTTCCACTGCAGCCTATACTCCAGCTCTTTGGGGTTAGAGCCATGACAGATGACATTATGGCCAATGATTCTAGGGTGTACCTGCAGAAGTTTACTCTGAGCATACAGCTTTAAGAGGAGGCTCAAGGGGGATGAACAAGTCGGAATAAATCATGATTTTGATTCGTCTTTGTGAGGTGTAAGTACAATGGTCTTGAGTTTGTGGGGTCCTTTACATTTACAAAAACAATTTACCAGGTTAGGGGTGGGCATGTCCTTTAATATAGAGCTGGAGTAGCCAGATGTTAAAAATTCCCAGCGATCCCTAGCTGCCTTAGAATGTTAGGAGTTGTAGTTTTTAAACATCTGGAGGATTACTGGTTGCCTTTCCCTGCTGTAGAGTAACTTTACACTATTGAATATATTTAAAAGAAATGTGCATCTCTATTCAGGCAGATAAAATATACTCCCTGAGGTGAGGACATACAGGGAGTTGTAACAAGTTTTTTGCTCCAACCAATCAAATGTTACTTACCATTTGAAAGCTAACATCTGATTGGTTGAGGCAAAATTAGCACCATTTTTAATGATAGGGAATTTTATTACCTCGCCCTGAGAATGTTTTAGATCCTCCCCCTAAGTACATTAGAAAGGAGGAGGGGTTTTAGGACTGTAGATCCACTTTAAAGGACATGTAAACTGTGCCAAATCATTTTTTAATTACTCACACAATAATTAGGATTAATTACCACCAATTTTAAATCTTTTTTATTCTTCTCTGACCTTCCTATCCCATATTTTTTAGCTCTGGGAATTTAACTTTTTAAAGTGGGCAGGGCACAGCTAGTCAGTAAAGAACTGTCAATCACCCAGACCCTCTTCCTGGCACACATGGGAAGATGGGGATGGCCCCACTATTTTTGGTGCACATTGCAGGCGCTGCAATAGGGTTATATCAAAGGAATCGCGCGACATTGTGATTTTGCTGCACGCTGCCAAGTGGAGCCTAGCCCTAAAAGAAAACCTTACTTCATTCAAGCAGTGATTACAGCTCCCAGTGCTGCTTACCTTCCCATAGCAAAGCAATTTTACTTTCACTATAACACAAAATCACTGGGTGAATCCTATTGGTTGTAGAGGGGCACAGATCAGCTCTACTGCACAAGCTCCACACTGTGTGCCTCAGTTTTGGGAGGGGGTGGATACATAGAGAGGAGTCATGCATACTAACTAGGAGTGAGCTGAACAGGGCATGACGAGATCTAGTGACAGGGAGCACTGAGAGCAAAAAGGGATCCTGACAGCACTAAAAATATAGAAATGGATAAAGGCATCCCTTTAAGTATCTCTCTTCTTCTCTTCAGAATACAAGTCTATACAAAGTATACTAAAAGGGAGATTCAATATAAGTTCTTATCGTTTAAAATGGTTCTAATTTTGCCCCAACCAATCAGATATCATTTAACATTTGAAAGCTATCATCTGATTTGGTTGGGGCAAAAATAGCACCATTTTAAATGATAAGAACTTATACAAGGTATACGAAGAACATATAATAGCACAAGACGCCGCTTTTGTCTCTAGTCAATGAACCCATCATAAAGCAAAACAACTTTTATGGAGCCTTTTTTAGTATTCCTTAGGGACACACTCAATCTACCAGCCCCTGTTTCTGGCATGCAGGGTCCCAAGATAGGAATAACTGGAAGGCTGCAGGCACAATCTTTGATATTCTTTTCTGTTGGCCTTTCTGCTCTGTAATTGTATCACAGGAAAAAAAGCAATGCACTTTTGTGTAATACACAGTTATCCAAGGTTTCAATTACAATAAGTTTTCAGGTTTAAATGTAATCATGTAATCATGCTCACATGCCTCTAGAAATGTGTAGCAAAAGAGCACAATGGAACTTGACCAGTGACAACTTACATGTTAATTGTGGTGCCCCTCTGGATCGGTAAATGTATGTGGCATAAAAAACCTGATCGCATCATATTCAGTGGGACCTGCACTTGAGGATTCGTAGATTTCTTGGTCATCAAATCATCAAAATGCATAATTTATAGAAATATAAATGATAGATCTAAATATATCTCTATTTAAAAAAATTCACTCAAATTCATCATATATCTATTCTAGAACTGATGCACCAGGAGGGCTGCCTGTGGGAAATTTATCATGAACAAAACCACAGATCATATGGTCAAGTGTGGACACATTGTAATGTAAAAATATAATTAGCAGGGCTGCACTGATTGGCTAACCTCCAACATTCACCTTATAATCTGTATACTATTGAGAAATGCATTGCTCAGCTGAGATCAGGTTCACTTTAAAATCCTCCCCCAGTAGCTTTGTTGTTTTTAGAAGTGTACATGTAATGGAAAATGTTGGAGGGTTTGTGATTGTTAAGTGATTGCAATTTTAAAAAATGAATACTAAAGATCCGTACAAATGTGAGATCGCTGGACCCAACCCGGGATGCACAATGGCGTGTGAACGGCCATTTTGGCCAACTATAGGTAAGTGCATGGGCACCCAGTCGGGCATAGTTGATGATCCGCCCGGTGATCGCACATGTGTACAAAGCTTAAGTCATCATACTAGGTTTGCCATCTTTGCCTTTGAGACCCAAACAAGTTTAAAATCTACAAAACAAAAGATTGGTTAGCATTTTCATTAGAAGGGTGATGCAGCCTGCATTGATTTCAGTGTAGCCATACAGCATGTATTTATTGCAATGGCACTGCAGCATGTATATTTCTTATGTGTTCGGGTCTTAAAGGGCAACTATAGTGAAAAAAAAACTTTGTCTGTATACAATGTATAGATTACTTAGTATAAGCTGCCTTACTTTCATGTTTCTGTGTGGCTTCATTTCTTCACACTGGCAGAAGTTTGTACCAAGCTATGTAGTCCCCCTCCCCTGTCTACTCCCCCTCAAGCAGTGACGGGCTGTATACAGAGTCCGAGCATTGTCAGTTGAAAGGACTTTAAATGAAGTGCTGACATCCTGTTGACCCCTCCCTTCCAGAGCTAGACTGCAAGCAATCAAAGTGTGGAATAAAGTAGCAATATGCTGAAGGGAGGGGCAGAGGGGGAGAGAGGACAAGTGGTGCTGAGATTCTTTACAAGTAAGTTACTGAACTCTCCCTGTTCTCTAACTTTGCTAATTGTTATTTATTTTTTACCTAAAGTTCATATCTCTCCCCTGCTTAGCTGAGATCATAATCACTGAAGAGAGTCAGTGTAACAGCAGCTTGCAGTGAGAGACCTTCACAAACACAGTGACACTGCATGTTGTCCTGTTATATTTCAGTTGCTTTAGTCTATATATTTCATAAATTGCACTGTGTGTCTTGTTTGGTATATAGTCTGTATTACTGTATTATATATACTGTATTAGTGTTCCATTTGAGTCACTGGTTTTGTATGTATATAAGATATTTTTTTGGGGGGAGGCTGTTTTATAGTGTGTTATGCTCATATTACTGGGTTAATGGTTTATTGATTGTGTTTAGCACTACAGCATTTGACTATATGTTGCACATGGTACATATAGTGTGGGTGAGAGAGTGTGTGACAGTACTGCATGGGAGCTTTGGATTGTGTGGGTGTGTGCCTTTGAGTGACAGATGAGGTGTAGCAGCTCCTACAAATCACAGCATGTTCAAAGGCTTATATCTCGGGGACTATGAAGAATTTAAAGAAACTAAAGGTACCCTGGTGGTTGGGATGACTTATAGGATACATTAGAAGAAATTAAAAAAAAACAATTTTCTCACTATAATTGCCCTTTAAAGGGCATGTCCACCCCGAAATTTAACTTTTGATATGTGGTAGGGCATGCTCCCCCAGCCCCAACCGCATTAATATAATTGTTAGAAAGTCCCCCGATTCTTACTTACCTGCCCTCTCTCCTCCACTGCAGTGTTCAGGCCCTCTGCTTGCATGGAATTGAAAGCAGGGGGCGGGACCGGCAGCCGCGTCCGTGATTGGCTGAGAGGCAGGGAGGGCTGCACTGAGCATGCCTCAACCTTGATGAGGTTGTGGAAGTCTCAGGCACAGCATGAGTCACACACTGCTCCTACACAGCAGTTTCCTGGACTTTGGAGGGGCACAGCAGGGGAACTATTTTGAGCAGGAATGTAAGGTAAGGATTGTTTTAAACTACTTGATGTGGCCAGTAAGGGGTTAAATTTTAGTTTTGGGGGTGGACATGCCCTTTAAAGACAAAGGCATATTGTTTCATTGATTTGGCTACAGCGGTGTCGCTACGTTAAAACATTTGGTTTGGCAAAGTGCCCCAAATGTTTTAACCAACTGTACCTTGCAGAAGTGCCCCGAACTGGATTTCCCGGCTGCGCTATGATTTCTGGGCATGTCGGCATGGCACGAAACAGGCAGCCCCTTTGCACTGACTGTAAGTTGGATAGATAGATAGGTACACAGGCAGAGGATAGATGATAGATAGATAGGTTCAACATCCTGAAAAACACACCCACGCACAGTGGCCAATAGAAAGTAAGCTGTTCTGGAGACACAGAAGAAGGAGCTCCATACAGTTTACGATCTCTCACTTTGTGACCCATCATCAATCAGTGAAAGCTATTAAGAAGGGGGGTCAAGTGGAGCCTTATATCTAGCATCAAAGCTACCTCTCTCTCCCAGCTAATGCTCTTATCTCTATGTTTATTACAGAGCAGGGAGGGGGGGATCACATCACAGGGATTTGACTGACAGTCCAAGTAGGAGTAGAGGAATGCAATCACGTATTCTTCTAACTGGTGTAACTCAGTACAGAGAGGGAATCTGAAAAAAGTGAAGACACTCTGGGGGTTGTGGGGAATTATAGAACACATGGAAAGAAAGAAAAAAAAAGTTGATTTTCCCACTATAGATGCCCTTTAAGGCTCGTTAATCATCCGACCCGCGTATCAGGCAACAAACTCCGAATGAATGTCGATCATGGCCAAAAAAGCGCTCATACATGGCACGATTGTTGGCTGAAATGGACATGCATACACATCATGTGTTGCGGGCCAGCCCCTTCAATCGTACCTTAACAACTGATAAACCAATCAAAGTGATGCCACTATTTCAGGATAGCCTACTACAGAAGTTCTTTTTTGCGGACATGTTGATCTACTTTGAACAGATTTCTGCTTAAAAAAAATATTGTTTAAAAATTATCAGTCTCAGTCTAAATATTAGTCAATAATTTGGCCTAATGGACCAAATATTAGGCCTAGGAATTTATCATAATTTCCACTGTAAACACAAATGTAATGGTGGTTATCAATGTACAGTATACATTGACCATAAGAGCATTGATTGGGTGCTTCTTAGCTTCTGGATTTACCTTCTTGGTCTTTATTTTGCTCAGCATTGGCATATGTGCGAAGAAATTCAGCAAATGCTCCATCTTGCTTTAAAAGTTCCTGGTAAGACCCAATTTCAGTAATTTTTCCATCAACCATCACTATGATGGAATCCATTTGAGGAAGGTAACTGACACCATGAGTTACAAGAACACGAGTCTGCAACACATATGATATGAAAATCAGCAAATTGGGTTTACAATGATAAACCCATGGCTAGTAACATATACAATTTACAGTCATCACATATTTCATTGCAGATTTCACTTTCCCAGAATAACCACTCTATACCCTGTATAGGGATTGTTTGTTCAGATGACCATTAACGCTGCAATAGTTATTGGCTCTCTATTTAAGTATAAAAAAAAACCATAGTGACTGGCAACTATTTACATCATTGTGAAACAAAATAGTGTAGCTGGTATTCTAAAAAACAATCACTGAGACAAACAGTTAGATTGTAACATGAATGTAAAGAGACTGCGCTCTCACAGTGTAAAAGGTCTCACTTGTTATTGTTGGGGCTCAGGTGCTTTAGCCCTGAGCCGTTCCCTTGACTAAATGCACTTCCATTCCTTATGCATAAACATTCACGAATATAGGACTCACCTCTCCCAAAGTTTGGTCCGGGTGCCTCCAGTCCCGAACCCCTCGCTTGGTTCCAGTTATAGATAAGTGTAGACAGGGGTCTTGGTTGAGTTAAAAAGTAACTTTTATTGTGAAATATTATCCATTATATCCATATTATATTCCACTTACGCTCGGCTTACGCGTTTCGGACCGTTATGGTCCTTAATCATAGGCTGAACAATTAGCCATGCGGGAATCCTTAAAAAGGGGAAGTGACGCCAACCAGACTCAACCTGCAAGCGTGGTTCCTCCCCTTCTTCGGAGTCCGCATTAAAACCACCAAACAATATAACAAACAATAAACACAATACATACAATGCGTGCAATAATACTATGAAGGATACACAGTTTCCAATAATTTAGCCATTATTCATAATACCCACTGTTATGATAAAAATATTATTATCAGTTAGTATAAATTAATCAATATAACAAGTAATATCATACACATAATTCATACCTGATGGGATTCTAGTATTTAAGTTAAATTCTTAAGAAAGGCAGGATTTTTAATTTAAATACTAGAATCCCATCAGGTATGAATTATGTGTATGATATTACTTGTTATATTGATTAACTTATACTATCTTTGAGCTATATATGCCATCAGTGGTTACAGTGGTAACTCTATACAAGCCTTACTACGCTGCTACCCATTTGTGCAAGACCCTTTAATGCAGCCCCAAGCAGCGTCATAACTATAGATCGGTCTGCTAGATACCGCAATCAGCTGAACTTGCATATTTTAGTAAAGGCGCGTGCGATCAGCTGTTAAAAAAGTTGATTGCATCACTAGTTATGTCAATGCTTGAGACTGCACAAATGGATAGCAGTGTCTTTGATGCTGTACAGTTACTGGGGGCCTTGTGTTTGGCATGTATGGTGTAAGTAAATACAGGCAGATCTCAGCTTGTAAATTGAATTAGAAGATAGCTAGTAATCCTATGTCAGACTGATTTGGAGAATCTATTTTTGAAAAAAGTTACCCGTTAATCATTCTATATAACATGTACTGTATATACCAGAGTATAAGTCGAATTTTTCAGGCTTTAAAGTTAGCCTGAAAACTGAAGCTCGTTGATCCAAATTCTGCAATTGCGTATAGTAACCAGTAGGTGACACTGTGTTAACCTGCATAAAAAGTTACAGGAACTGTTCTTGCCTTTACAATCGTTCCTGCTTCCTGTAGTTTGGCTGCTGGACTCACTCAGCACTGTCACTGCTCATCTGGATGCTGTAAATCTTTTGGGTCTCCTCAGTTTGGGGCAAAAAAACAGCTGCTAGTACAGTGCAAATGACAGCTTTAAACTACAACTCTCCGGTGACATTTTTAACTATTGGGATCAGAGAGTCCTTTACTATATGGGGTCAGAGGGCCCTTTACTATATGGGCTCAAAGGGCCCTTTACAATATGGGGTTCAGGAGAATTGTAAATGATGGTAAGCTTAAAGGGCATGTCCACCCCCAAAACTATAATCCCCCCAACTACTGGCCCCACCATGTAGTGTAGTTTAATCCTTACCTCACATCCCAGCTCCATAGGGTTCTCCTGTAAACCCCCCCCAAAGTCCCAAAACTAACCACCAGGAGGATAGCAGGGCTCTGCCTGCTATCTTGCCTCCGGTAGATATTTGCCATGCGCACTGCAGCCCTTCTCCCCCCTCCCTCCCATCCCTCTCCCTCCCGTTCTACTATCCCTCCTAGCGCAAAACCCCCTTAATATGCTGCTCCCATGTCCCCCAGCCCCAACCGCTATTTTTTTTTTTCAAAAAGCTCCCCAAACTCTTACTTACCTCTCCGCTTTCCTCCGCTGCACTGAATGGCCGTCCCGCCCCTCTGCTTGCATTCTCGCAAGCAGAGGGCTGGCAGTCCGGCGGAGGAACGAGGGGAGGTAAGTAAGAGTTTGGGGGGCTTTCTGAAAAAAATATTTATGCGGTTGGGGCTGGGGGACATGGGGGAGCAGCATATTAAAAATCTATTTTAGGGGTGGACATACCCTTTAATTAAAAGTTTACTGAACCTTGCCACTCCACATGTTTAGAAACTGAAACTCCCAGCAACGAAGCATGCTGAGAGTTGTAGTTTCCAAACATCTGGAGTGCATAGGAATTGGGGGTTACTGGTACTGGATTTGGCTATTACTGTATGGGATTCATGTATGGGATTTCTGCTGTCCATTTAAAGGGCAACTAATTTCTACCCTCGGCTTATACTCAAGTCAATCAGTTTTTACACATTTTTCAGGTAAAAATAGGTACCTCGACTTATACTCTGATTGACTTATACTCGAGTATATACGGTTATCAACATTTCCCAATAAATCAGACTGGATGGAGGAATTGTTTTTTTCAGAAATGCTGGAATTTGTCCAGTTTTCCCATACATAGATTTGCCATTCCAACCCATCTTTGGAAACCATTTACCCATTTTTGCCTTCTAGCAATGTTTATTGGTATTTAGAAACAATAAAATAATTTAAAGACAAGTTAAGGCCACAAAATTATGTTGAAAAGGAATGAAAGAAATCCTTAGGGAAACAATCCCTACAGCAGTGGAAGAGCAATTAAACAGCATCAAAAAGAAAACATATTGTACAATACTCACTTTATCTTTAAGCAGTCCCTTAGGGCCTATCACTTTGTCGAATATGTGCTTCCCAACATGAGCATCGACTGCAGAGAGCGGGTCATCAAGTAAATAGACATCAGAGTTACAATACACTGCACGAGCAAGGCTCACCCTCTGCTTCTGCCCTCCAGACAAATTCACCCCCTTGATTAGACAGAATAATCAATTATTAAAGGCACAGAGACCCTGTTAAGTTATACTACTAAATAAATAAATAAGTAAAAAAGACTAGTGCTTTGACTTAAAAAAACAATCAGGGTTATTTAATAAAAGTTCTTATTATTAAAAAAATTGCTAATTTTGTCCCAACCAATCCGACGTTCACTTTCAAATGTTAAATAAGATCTGATTGGTTGTGGCAAAATTAGCACCATTTTAAATAAGTACTTTTATTTAATCTCCCTGAATGTTAGCAAATCTGACATTTAAACAGAAGATATCACCCTAATTAGCTAATTAGGGGCAGGTACCTCCTTTCCTCTTGTGGCAAGGCAGCGTGTTGCTTTATAAATAAACTATACATACATGCAAAAATTGCTGTAAAAAAGGAGATTTTGCATATTACAAAATATAAGGGTATTAGCAGACACCTTAGAGTTTCTTGGCCATATAGATCAACTGGCATAAAAATATAATACACAAAATAGCAACAGACCAACCTATTTGACAGTAGTGATATCATGTGCATCATATCAGCAATTAACAGTGGGGAATGTCTGGTATGGAGTTAGATCGGACACTGAGGTGCTGTGAAAATTTGATAGCTGTGGTAAGTAAGACTGCAGTAAGGAGAACTTAATTTCTTTTAAAGGACACAATCAGCCCCCCTCCCGTCCCCCCAGAGACTGCACCTGTTGCCTTTATCAATGCAGCCCACTGAAATAAACAATGTATTACAGGGATATTCCAACCTTTTCACCAATTTCTGTTCTATCCCCACTGGGAAGAATCTCCAAATCAGCTAAGAGAGCACAACCATCTAGAACTTTCTTGTACAGAGATTCTTTGCACACTCTGCCAAACAGGATGTTGTCTTTAAGAGATGCATTTTGAATCCATGCTTGTTGAGGAACATAAGCAACAGACCCCTAAAGAACAAACAAAAGCATACTTAATAAAAACTACACTAGGATATTACAATCAAACGAATTAAGGGATTAGACACCCTGGTGCTACTAAAGATAAGTGATACAGTCAAGCCAGTGCTTGAAAAAAAAAAAAAAAGGCTCTAAAAAAGGGCAGAAACGTTGCTGTTATGCTATTTGCACAATAAATAATCTTTGAAAAAATACCCTGAGAGAGAGAGAGAGAGAGAGAGAGAGAGAGAGAGAGAGAGAGAGAGAGAGAGAACTTCGGAAGCACTCCAGGGACTTGTAACCAAAACTCCAAACTTTTATTTTAAACACATCAACGCGTTTCAACCGCCAGTCTTCCAAAGTTTGTTCACATAGGTGTACTTTGAAAAGCAGACAATGTATAACTTTGAGGCTGTGTCTGGAGGTAGTGTTGTATTCATGATATGGTAGTGGGGGACCCCTTGGTTGAATTTGCTACTCAAACAAGTTGTGGGGTTCGCACTGTAAGGTAAGAGCTGGTACACACTGGCTATTTTTGACCTGTTAATTTCAACCAACAGATTTACTGATCAAAAAAAGTTTATTAAAAACTAGTTTATTAAAAGACAGCATTAACGGACTGCATACTGGCACCCTCTGTTGCTCGAGTTTCTTTTACCTAGGAGCAGTAATTGTTCTACAGTGTTGCATTTGGTTTAATTATGTTGTTTGTTTGTTTTGCTTTGGTTACAAAATCTGTGGCATGGATTAGGGTCTATTATGTAAGCGGTCATGTAGTTTGTAAAATTAAATAATTAGGTGGGATTTTAGTTCATTTGCTAGTTATTAAAGGAGAATTATACTCGTGCAGAACCCGACTTATTTCTAGCTCCTCCCACAGTCATGGACAATTCTCTCATCTTTGAAATCTGAAAACATGTGTTAATGTAGAAGGGTTAGTAGCCATAAAGCAGTCATTTACTTTAATTATCAGATTTCATTTTGGTGTAAAACTGTGAAAGTGCTGTTTTAGTTTCAGGGGGTCTCCTGTACAGAACAGTTGGACCATTCAAATAAGAATGGTATTGCTGTACTTGAGAGAATCAGAGCTTTTAGGAACAATAACATTTTGTTGTATAAACTACAATAAATAGAAACACAAAAGTGTCTCCTTTTTGGGGCATATTTTCTTAATTACACTAAACAAGTTATCATTTTTCTGGCACTAAATTTAAAAAAAAGTGTGATATTTTTCTGGCACTGAACAGGTTATTTAGAAGTTATGTTTACGAGATAAAACAAACATAAACCAAATCCAATCTGACCTTCATGGCTATGTATCCTTCTTGCTTTTCCATCTCCCCTAACAGTGCAGACAGCAAAGATGATTTCCCACATCCCACCTGCCCAACAATGGCAACCAGGGAACCCTCAGGGACAGAAACACTGATCCTGAAATAGAAATTTTAATAAACAAAAAATAAACTATATCCCAGCTATGTAACAACAGCCAGCAAGTAACCACTTCCTGTTCAATGCAAACATTTATTTTAAGGGAAACTTAAATCCATAACTGTTTGTCAAATGTCCCCTATTGTTTAGAGTAAACAATGTTAAAACATTATGCTTGCTTGCTGAAAGTTTGTTGCTTGTGCTCGCTGAAATAAAAAACAGAATTCCCTACACAAAATCATATGAGATGGAATACAATATAATGGATGTGATTATTGGCATACACATATTGCTTAAGAGCTGCAAAATTTAACATTTTAGCTGCCCCAGGAAGGGTAAAAAAAACAATGGGAGCTTATTGTTGAGTAAAGAAAGGATGAAAATGATTGGGGTCTGCATGAGGGCTACATCGCAAGGGACAGGTCTCAGTATTATTCTTACAAGCCAAAAATCTAGAAGGTAAAATTAACTCCAACTCATATTTCCTAATGTGTTGTGGTCTCTTTTACCAATTTAAATATCTAAAATGTAGAGGATATCATAAAAGGACCTCAATTATTTTGATGATCAAAAAGTGCACTAATCTGTAAATAATTTAAGTTTAATATTTACTGGCTTTCAAAATCCCCCAAATCCCACTCCTCGGCTAATAGTACCCAGAGGGTATCCAAACCCCTAGGTTTGCTATAAAGGTCCCTCCCATGCCTATCAAAGTCTGTCTCATATTTTCTCGTGTTTATCCAAGACACAGGCAGCAGGGCAAGACAGGCACTACGAGATGGAGAAGGTATTGTATAGAGCAATTAGGACAAACCAAGGGTTGAGAACTTATTTATGTATTCTAAAGTATAATCATTGCAATTGGCTTTATTTAGAAATACCATTGCCCAATACTGCAATAGCTGTAGAAAGAGTGTGCTATATAATTATTTCTCAACTTGGAAAGGCACCAGTAGTGACTCATCTCTTAATTCATGGACAGACTTGGATTCAACTATAATAGGAACCATTACGGAATTTAAATGGAATACATTGATCATATATTTGGCAAAGACAATAGTCAAATTAAGGATCATCAGTCAAAGAAAAAGTCTTTACCTACCTGGAAGCCTTTAGCAACAATTTAACATGGAATTAACAATACAAATGTGTAATACCCCAAAAACAATATCTAGATGTGGTAAAATATTGTTTAATTTAAAAACTTAATGTTGGGGTGGGGGTGTACCTAGGCTTTATGAGATTTTTCCACAAAAATAAAAATCTTACTCTTTCAGTGATGGAGAATCATTTCTAGACCAGGAAAATGTAGCATTTCTCATGTCAATACTGTTTTCAGCTAGAAAAATCAACAGGGAAAAAGCTATGTATACATGAATACAAACTAAGCATAAACACACTTACCACAAAATAATATAACATTGTGAAATATACATATAAGCCCCTTTTTCTTAACTCAATGGATATTTTAAGTAGTCAAACAGGGTAACACGTCATCCAATTATTTAGCTGACTAACATTTCAGGGTATCGGTCGATAGGGCAAAAATATGGGATGATTTCCTGGGCTAGGCGCGACAGACGTCAGACCATTCGTTCATCCCAATCAGAGAAACTGGTGATCGGACAAAGGATCAAGTGGTTTGCAACAGAAAAAAATATGTATTTTTATGGTACCATAAACCCAATGTTGCCTGACTTTTATTTTCACTGTTAAATGTACATATCAGAAAAAAGTTTCAATGGGAGGCTACGATACAGTTTGAAGTATCGTATTAGAATTATTGTTATTATTATTATGTGTTTAAATTCCAATAGATGATTTGTCAATAACAGGGAATACCAATGGAAACGTACATTTCTTTTGTGGCTCTCTGATGATGCTGTCTGGTTCCAGTTCTTCATGAGAGAGAAAAACTCTGAGGCGTTTTAAGGAAACGCTCGCCTAGTTGAGAAAATAAACAGATGCTCCTTACATATTATGACACTGATAAGACAATCTGTTCGCAGGAATAATGGTTTGTAGATAAAATGATGAACCCCAAAAGCATAAAATTAAAAAATAACCATGTAATCGGATGTCGGCATTCAATATGATCAATATTTTTTATGCACTGCACATGCATTTCTAACAAGAAAAAAAAGCACTTCCTCTCTGGCTCAATTTTTGCTTTTGTCTATACTTGATTGAGTAGATCAATTCATTTCTAACAAGAAAAGGATTTTCCTGATTTACTAAGCACTTGTAAAAGAAAGTGATAAATGAAAGTTTTCTTAAAAAATATAAATCCATACTTACCTGTACCATGCTGGTTATAACCATTGGCAACATGTTTAATGGGAATCTGAGAATATTGAATAAGGCTAAAGAAACAAATGCCTTTTCAGCATCAAGGACATTTTTCTCATCGATTAGGACATAAACAGCAAATGTTGACAAAGCAACCTGGAAAGAAGAGTTAAAAATTTAATTTTAAAGAGTCAAAATATACTGTAAACATTACACTACTAAAAGGTACACAGGGGGAGTGGCAGACAGACACGTAATTATACCTTTTCACATTCTCCTATTGCCCCCTCTACCTCCCTGTGCCTCAAAATAAAATATGCACAGGGAGATTCAATGAAAGTTATTATTGTTAAAAATGTTGCTTATTTTGCTCCAACCGATCAGATGTTAGCTTTCAAATGTTTAAAGAAGATCTGATTAGTTAGGGCAAAATTAGCACCATTTTTAATGATAAGAACTTTAATTGAATATCCCTGCAAATCTTTAACATGCTCACAAGACAGCAATACATTTTAGGTTTATTTTTATACATTAAACTTTCCGTGTTAAAATATGCATGTATAAGGTATAATAAAAGACACCCTTATGTAGATTTAAAAAAAAAAATTCGTCATAGTTCCTGTGCCACGGAACAATTAAAATCTAAACATAAAGCACACATGGTAAGCTTCTTTAAATGTACTCTATGTATATTATTAGCATAAAGCAAGGAGTAACATTCCTTACATGCAAATTTGACCTTTAGAGCTAAAATCCCTCTCCTTTATTTTATCTTGTCTGTCTTCTCTCATCACTACACTAAAGTAAACATGAACCTGGCCCAAGAATATTTTCCATTTATAATGTTCCCTTTATAAACACCTGCAAATGGAACAACACATATTTTATCCTAACGTGGGCATAATACATTTTCTCACACACATACTTTTCTGTCTGCCTATAGGCATGAGGAATAGTTATGGGAAAAGCAATCTGTCAAATAAATTATCATTCACCATACAAAGTTAAATACTAAAGGTGCTTTAATGCAGTAGGGACTTTTAACTTTTTGTCAGCAGTCCCTCAAATCAAATTGCTATAACACTTCCAGAATGGGCAAAAGTGGGCAGCATAGGGTTTATAAGGAAAAGTGCTTAATCAGAGGTTTTGGGGATACAAAAGACCCTTTTCTAATACACAATTCACAGTTTATAATAGAAACAGTCAAAAGAGAAAATACGAGGCCATGGTTTTAGCTTAATTTATACACAAGGCAATCCTTCTCAGTGTATTTGAATGCATTACAATAGTAATATCTATTTTATTATTTATTAGTTTAGAATAAGTATGTGGTCTCCAATAAAAGCAACCTACTGCGATTTTTAGCCTCTGTTAAAGCAAAAAATATGGCAATTTCCATACAAGTGTTTCTGCAAAAATCCACCGAATAAGCAATACTATTTATTATTTTCTATTTTAGGTAAAATATTGTTGAACATTTATTTCACTTTTAATGTTAACACATTTCTTCAAATTAAGTTGTGGATTTTTGTTTTTGAAAAAGATCAGCCCTGTAGATTAATTTTCACCATTTAAAAGGTAGAATGATAACTATTACTATATGTTTTTTAATATAAAATCAAGAGAGCTAGGCAATAGTAATTCCACCTCCTGTCATGATTTCTTACCAAACCAGTGATCTGTCAAAAATGCTACTCATCTGTGAAAGACATCTTTTCTGCTCCTCCCCCTCTTAGCTGATGTTAGAGAGGGGGAGGCGGGGCAGCTGGAAAAACAAGCAGTGAAGTTGCCAACTAGTACAAAAACAGCATCACTCAGATTAAAAAGTATAACAGGAGGTAATAGTTTAAATATTGATTTTATGTTTAAAAACATTTTTGTACAGTTGCCCTTTAAAGGGGAAGTTCAGTGCAAATACATATACTTTTCAGATAAAAGAGCAGTATTTTTTCATCCTAATGACCTTAATCTGCCCATTCAGCATTTTGTCTGTGTATAAACAACTGCAACCGAAATACTGACTTCCCGTTTGCAGGACCCCTAGTAGAGACATTTATGGTCTTGCCCATGATCCAGCTCCTGGGTTGATTCAGTTGCTCAATAGAGATCTGAGCATCCTTTACCCATCCAACAGCCAATAAGTTGAAATAACTGTTAGGAACATTCCAAGGATGTAGTGCATCCTGGGAAGAAGAAGGACCGATAGAACCTGAAATGTCGGCTCACTAATGTCAACAGCAGGGAACAGCAAAGGGTATGAAATCAACGGATTTTTCAAAATGGAAGTGAATATGTAGAATAGCTAAGTAGGCATTACACAAACTAACAATTTAACAAATATTGATAATTTCAACTGAACTGTCCCTTTAACTAACCATTAAGAGGATAGAGAACTCTGTAACAATAACAACCACTTATACCATCCATATTTGGTCACTACAACTTACCAGGAAAGGTGCACAGACCCAGGTGAATGTTCCTACAGCAGACAAATAAGCAGATTTCTTCAGGACTTTTAGTTCATCCTTACGGATTCCAAGAACTTTCTCTTTAAAAGCAATTTCCCAGGCATAAAGCTTTAGCACTTTGATACCATTTAGTATTTCATTCATTAGTTTGATTCTGTTGTCTTTGCACTTCATCTGCACCACCTTAAATACCAGAAATAATGAAAAATATTCAGGATCAACCATTAAATTAACATTTGTTCTAAAATGTTCTCTTGGGGTTTGATACCCCAAGAGGCTACTCTGGTGTGTGCATATATTCTTTCTTCGTCACATTATAAATACTTCAATACTGTACTTTTGCATGCAAACCAAGTGCATGCCTGTGTGTGTGCGATAACTTGATTTTATATTTGGCAAATATAGGGAACAATTAAAAATACCTTTTAATTGCAATATTAATATCTGTTTCTGCATGACAAGAAAAATCAAGAACAGGAGAATAACTAAACAAAACAGGACAAACAAGAACAGAAGAATAACATATGCGCACGGCACAACACAAGGGACACACACATTACATCTTTGATCTATTAAGGGGAATACCCTGAAGCTCTAAACACTGTGCTCGAATCATACACTAAAAACTTACTTCTTAACATTCCTGCGATGTTCCGACAACTTCCTGACCAGATAATTTTATTGATCAATATTATGATCGCAAACACAATCTGGCCAGGAAGCTTCATCTTTGGCAGGTTAAATGCTCAACATCACAATCAACTTGACATTCATCTAAGATCGGATGTTGAATTGATGTTATGTCAAGATAGTGTATGGCCTGCAGAAAGCAAACAAAGTGTATTTGTCCTAGGCTTTTATATTGGTCTATAGATATAATACAATTTGCAGACACACAGTAGATAAAGATAGCTAGGCAGGTCATTAGATGAACAGTCCAACAATCTTAATCTTCTGATCTCCCAAAGACATGCTACTCCAAAGTAGAGAAGAAGGAAAGTGATCATTAGACCCCCTGTGATTTAGGAATTTGGTAGGAAAGATAACTAAACAATTATTAAAAGAGCCTCCACACACGTTCACATGGCAGTCAAAGTTATCATTTATCGGAACTTTGTCTGACATATATAATGTGTGTACATTGCATTAGCAACACAGGTTGTACATGGCTCCAGAAGCAAGTAATATCAAAAGGGACGTACGGTAATAGGAGGAGATGTGGAGAACAAACTCATCTGTTGCTGAAAAGAATCATATTCCTCAAAACTGCTAAACTGGTACTGTTGCCAAAGTGGTTTCCCCTTTAAACACCCGCAGACTAACTGAAGTGTTTCAAGAATTACCAAATAATGTAATGTGATTTGCCTACAAGAAGATCTGATCTACATTATTAATATAACATTAACAGTGTATCATGAACAAAAAACAAAGATACCCAATATAGATGATGGGGATGGTGTTATACAAGTATGTACAAATTACCCTAGAAGTTTAGCATTGAACAGCAAAGAAAACAGACTGTTTTGCTACATTCAAAAATAGTCTTACAGCAAGGATTTTCTAGGACATCAGAAAGCAGGGTAGGGCTGATACATACCTGATACTTTTTGGTTTTCATTGCAATCACTGCATTTACAGGAACCAACAATACCATGACTGCTATACCAGCTAGTACAGAGGGGCCCAGGTTCTGAAATCATAAGCACAGTGTTTCCCATTTCGTATACATGTCCCAAACACACTTTCACAAAAAACATTGTGCAATGCACCATTACAATTGTTTCTTAACCTTAGGACTGGTGCTCATTTTAAGTTTACTTGTAATATATTGAAGTTGTATCAGCCGATGATTACCAACGTCTGTTATACTCTGAAGCACCATCTGCCCAGGGCATTCTGCATCCTCACAAATTCACAGCTGCACAATGCTACAGGCATAGACATGAATAGAAAAATCTGTGTAACCCTGCATGAACAGTTATTTTCCTAATAAGCCCCTGGGTGCATTCTACTAGAATCACTATAGAAATATGGCTTTACACAACCCAATCCACTTAGATTATTGATTATTATTATTTGGAAACCTTTAGGCGAAGAAATTAAGACCATAAAAATAGGAGCAGTCCACCAGTTTAAATCAAAGCAAAAATCTAAATATAAGCCAGGCGTTGATTCTATAATTCCTAACTAGCAAATAACTAACTCTAACCTCTGTAAATCAGCAGCATTGTAAACAAATCATCAGTAAATCTGCAGATGTGTGGCATTTATTGATTTCTTTAAGCCCTCTTTTCTAGTATTAGTTGGTTTTTCAGCTCTGTTTTTACTAAAGAGAGGTAATGGGCAGGCCTGCCAGTACTTTCTTTATAGCTCTAGTGCGCACGAGAGGAAGGAGGTCTCAGAAATCCCTATGCATATTCTATTTGGGTCTGTGACACACTATAGAAGGAGGGCTGAAAACCTCAGAGAAAGCTAGAAACCTGCAGAAAGTATGCACCAACAACACACAACACTGGTAAAGTGAGAGATAAATCTGTGAACTAAGAATTATACAGCTGAAATCACTTACTCATATTTACAGCCGTGCTGTCCTCCCTTAGATATCACACAGCAAAGATGAGGGCTAAAAGCCCACCTCCTGTCATTGGCTGGTGGGAATGTCTGTTACAACCTCTCTCCTCCTCCTGTCAGTCAAAGAAACTTGAAATGTCCTGTTGCTACGAAACAGCCTACATAATCAAGCTGATCAGGGGTGGGTGGGTGAGTGTTTTCTCGCATGCTAGCTATGAGTGACAGTTAGAGGCAAACATAATTGTTAGGCCTGCTTCACAGCATGGCTAATTGAAGGCAGAGAGAGGCTCGAAATCAGGGGGGGGAAATGTATGGGGAGGGCTGCATACCTTTACTCTTTTTAAAGCAATTTAAAAAACAAAAGTGCAGTAAATCGTTTTTGCAGCTGCAAAGGGGAAGGGGCTTAAAGGGTATCTCCACTGAGGAAAAAGCATTTTATTTTTTTGGTTAATTTTAAAGTACACCATCCCCCAACCCTCCCCCTACCTTTTTTACCCAGAATTCCCTTTCGTTTGATTGCAGCAGCATGGGAAAGTTGTGCAGGCTCCTGGGGGTGTGTCTTCCCCTGTGCTGAGAGTGCTGTCACTCAATGTGCATCATCATGGTAGCAGACACACCCACTTGGCTGCAGTAAGAAATCCTTTCCTCCCTGACTCTCTAAGTTCATTTTTACAGCTGATCATGCAGAGAGACGGGGGGGGGGGGGGGTTGGGGGGGAGTTAAAACCCTCTTCCCACACTACTGTAACAAAGGCAGGGGAACTTGCGTTGTTTTTAATAAAGATTTTTTGTGTCTAACTCTGATCAATGATTGATTTCATAGTTGAGTGTGAGTGTATCGGGTGATCAAGTCGAAATAATCGCAGACAATGTCTGATCATCTGAATCGGAATGAATCGGCAGAAAACCACGTCCGATCCTCTATGAACTGCACACTCGGTTGCCTAAACTGTTGGCCGCGGCCACTATTGTCGCGACAGACAGTACTTTCTCCTGGCCGACCGTTCGGCTCTTCTGACCAGTCAGTCAGGAGGAACCATTGCATGGTGTGTATCATGCTAAAAGGTAATTTGAGAAATAGGTAGGGAACATTAAAGGGCATTAAAACAAGCCTTACCTTACATTTCTGCTCAAAATGGTTCCCCTGCTGTGCCCCTCCAAAGTCCAGGAAACTGCTGTGTAGGAGCAGTGTGTGCTGTGCCTGAGTCTGCCTCAACCTCGTCAAGGTTTGAGGCATGCTCAGTGCAGCCCCCCCCCTCCCTCCCCCTAACATTAAAACCTTTGGGTATGCGGTAAGGCATGCTCCCCCAGCCCCAACGCATTAATATTATTGCAAAAAAGTCCCCCAATCTTTACTTACCTTCCCTCTCTCCTCCGCTGTTCAGAACTCCCGGCAGCCACGACCGTGATTGGCTGCCTTTCAGCCAATCACGGACGCGGCTGTCAGTCCTGCCCCCTGCTTGCAATTCCATGCAAGCAGAGGGCCGGAACAGTGCGGCGGAGGAAAGAGGGAAGGTAAGTAAGGATCGGGGGACTTTCCAACAATAATATTAATGCGGTTGGGGCTGGGGGAGCATGCCCTACCGCATATCAAAAGTTTTCTAAAGGGGTGGACATGCCCTTTAATAATGAAAAGGTTATGCACTGTAGAGGAGTTTAAAAACAAACCACAAGTTGAAGGTGCATTATAAAAAAAAAAAAAAGTCTAACAAATAAAAAAGACATGATCTAAGAAGAGTTTATGTTTGTTCCCATGCTATCACCCAGACACTTAACACTCACCTACTGCACAACTCACAACTGCAGAGGGATCACAACACCCCATCTATCGTGGCATTAGTTGGCCTATGTATACCGTAGCCTTATGGCCATGCAAAAGGCTAAACATTATGATGAATTCAATGAACAGGTAGACCTTAACATCAAATCTTTCTAAAATTCTGCATAAGATTGATCAATTTATTCGACATTAGAACATAATATTGATCATAAAATTAGTGGTCAAAATTATTGTTATATTTTGTGAAGTTCTGATCAAAATTGAATCAACATCGGTGACAGTTTATACTTTTTTTAAGTAGTGCAATGTAGAATGTTAAATGCATGAATATGGCATAAGTTTATGGGCACATCAGCAAGTAATATATCAAACATAATACTGATGATTATATCAATCTAAATAATGTATGGCCAGCATTCCAAATCTTTTCCTTAAAGGGACTGCCACTGCAAGGCTCAAACTGCTATAGGGAGATTCACCCAGTGCCGCAAATGCTCTGGGCAAATCTCACAAACGGGATTTAACAGAGACTGCGGTGCTGAGCGAATAGCTATAGCTGGCGTTAAATCGTAAAATACACAGCTTCTGGTAAATCGATTTGCGATGGTTGCCTCTTCCAGGACTCTCGCAGCCGCTGCAAAGCGAGACTTCACATCGTGCTAACCGATTGTAAATCGGTTAGCGCAATGTTAAGGGGAGAAAGGAGCACTCTTAGGTGAATTGCCCCGCTAATATTTTTTTCCTGGCTCTATACTGCACAAGCTCTCTTACCCATCACAGAAATAGAAATGTGATCTGGTGGGTCAGCCAAGGGGGTGTATACCGAGTATAGGGAAAACATGCTAATGAAATAAAAGTACCCCTGCATTGTTTCTGGTTGCTTTTTTTATAATTAGATTTTTATTACATTTTTAACAATGATGATGGAAGGTGTAGTTCAACCTTTTTAAAAAAAAAAGTATAAGCAGCTACCTATCAGGTATATTTAATTAGTCATTAAAACCAAATATTTGCACTTATATATATATATATATATTTGCCCGGGAATTATCCATAATATTACACTAGCGAATGGGAGCTGTGTGACCTGGAGGCACCTGATATAGTAACATGGACATTGGATGAGTGCATTTGAAAAATGAAGAAATTATTATATATATATATATATATATATATATATATATATTATATATATATAGATATATATAATATATATATAAATATAGATATTATCTATATATAATCCAGTAAGCCATGTAGACTCTTTTCAGCTGGACATTGACCTTTACACATTTTTTCGTAAATTAAGGTTAAAAACGCATTTTTTCTTAAAACCTAATGTGAATACAAATGATATGTTTCAATGGGGTAACTATTAAAGATTGGTCTAATGATAAAGGTAAATATGTCCCTCCTTCTACAATGCCCCTGTTGAGACATATATAGTAAGGTTAAAGCGGACATAGCTGCAGAGTTATCATGTATACAACATGGCAAATCATATTCGAACTTATCTGATACAGAATGGGAAGCATTACGATCACTAAAAAATAACAACAGATAATACAATCAAACCCTCAGACAAAGGGGGAGCGATAGTAATAATGGAAACACTTATTATGTACAAGAAATCATGAAACAACTGTCTGTGATGAGGTATATCAGAAATTATAAGAGATCCCGTTTGGGACATTAAAAAGGATATGAATAAATTTATAACCACAGCACATGACAGCGGAGTCATAGATGTAAGTCTAAAGAAATATCTAATTGTGGAACATCCTATAACTCCTGTGTTTTATATTTTGCCCAAGGTGCACAAGGACCCTGTCCAGCCTCCGGGTCGTCGATAGTGGCTGGCATAGGCTCTGTGTCAGCCCCTTGGCGACCTCCTGGACAGGGCCCTTGCGCCGTGGTGCAGAATACACAGGCTTATTTGAGAGATACCGGACATTTTTAGAAAATTGACATAACCTTGATGTGAATATTGGTGATGATATTTTGTTGGTAACTTTGGATGTATCCTCATTGTATACGGCCATCCCACATAAAGATGGCATCAATGCGGCTAAGAGGTTGCTTTTGAAAAGTGATGTGTATGATGAACAGCAAATAACATTTTTTGAGAATGCTTTCAAATTAATTTTACACAGAAGCTACTTTGCTTTTGATGGTAATTATTACCTGCAGCTCCGTGGTACTTCCATGGGTTCCAATGCCGCTCCGTCATATGCCAATGCATTCATGGCTTGGCAGGAAGAGGAGTACATCTATCTGTTGCCGTCATTTGCTAGACATTGTCTGGCATGGTGGCGGTATATAGATGATGTGTTCCTCATATGGCGGGGCGGCATTGGGACACTAATGGAATTCCACCAAGCCATTAATGGATTGCATGAAAACATTGAATATACTATGCATTTTGATTCTACAACAATACATTTTCTACATGTAGAGGTTTCTTTTGAAGGAGAGTTTAGCACAAAGGTCTATCATAAACCAACTGATTGTAACCAATTGTTGATGTATCAGAGTTTCCATCCCTCACATATTAAAAAATCCATACCGTACAGTTTAAAAGAGTGGATAGAATAACAAATAGGGTTGAGAATAAAGAAATAGCCTATAGAGAATGTAAGGAGAGATTTAAAGAAAGGGGAACCCAAGGCGGTTAGATAATAGAAAAAAGTCTAAACAGAGAATCCCTTTCATTACAGATTACACATTGGGGAGTGATCGTATAAACAACGCGATAAAGAAACATTGGCACATCATACAAAATGCATATCCAGGTCTAGAAGAGTTTGAACAATTACCGGTGACTTCGTATAGAAGAGGACGGACCATCGGTTCTCATCTGACCTCTTCCATGTACAAAACCAAAAAGTGAAACCCGTTGCCACAATGGGCTTGGGGGCAGTGGGCATGTTTCCCTGTTTAGGACGTGCCCAGTGCCCCTATGTCCATAAGGCTAACGGATTTATACATCCCCTAACGTCACGTCGATATGACTTAAGGGGACATTTCACATATGACTAAGTATGTAGTTTACGCTCTGTGGTGTCCCTGCGGACTTGTATACGTTGGGGAAACCACACAAGCGATAAAAGCAAAAATATCCCAACATCGTTCAAGCATACGATTAAAGGATATGAAACTTCCAGTACCACAGCATTATGCTGAAAAAGGACACTCTGACACTCAAATAAAATGTATGGTGTTAGAATGTATAAACACACCACCGAGAGGAGGTGATAGGCAGTTAAAATTGAAACAACGTGAAGTATGGTGGGTTCACAAATTGAGGACCTTGTCACCGGGTGGATTAAATAAAGATTATGACCTGTATCTGTACATATAATGTCATTGTGAAGTATTTTTGTTTGTAATCTGTTTTACTACCTGTATAGGGTTAAACATGATGTTCAATGTGTGAGGTCACTTCCTCTTGAATGGTATAAATAGGTATAACTTGTAACACATGTGTATGCCATTTTGAGCTTGAAAAAGGAACCAAGGCGTTCCGAAACGTCGCATATGGATAGCGTCTATGACTGAATAAAGAAGCATGAGTATAATTCTTTTTGTGTGCTGGAGTCTCTGCATGTTTATATGAAGGAGGAGTAAGACAGTATCACTCCGTTTCACTCTGCAGCACCAAACGATCAGCACTCCATTCCAACAGCGATATGCCCGGGTGCACTTCAAAGTAGGAAATACAAAGAATTGTTGCGAAGGCACTCACAGGTCTTGTTAAAAAATAACTTTTATTCCGATACAAATAAAAACGCTATATCAACGCATTTCGGCTAGCACATAAGCCATATAATATGGCATATATATATATATATATATATATATATATATATATATATATATAGTCACTATAGGTTAGTACATGTACTGAGTGCAGCATGTCAAACCTTAAAGTTGATTTTTTTTACAAATGTCCATTAATTAGCATGGTGGTTACTATAGAAAAAAACAAAACAAAAACCTACCTGCCACAATAAGTAAAAGGCCAATATGACCTGCAGGGGAGCAGACCATATCATGTTTATGTAAGTAGCCAAATCCATAAATCTTTGTGCATCCACAGACATTAAATTAACAATTTCCCCAATAGTGGAAGTACGACGGGCCGAATTACTAATAACCAAAGCCTGAAAAGGAGAAGGCAAAAAAAGTTAATCTATTTAAACATAATTATAGTAACTAACAGTAAGTTAAGTAAGTTAGTAAGTTAAGGAGGGCATTTGCAAGACATCAGCTCCCCAGTCTACCTTTCTGGAGTGTCATCTATGAAAATACAAAACTTCACTGAGAATATCTGTTGTATTCAATTAGATCAACTGGACTTGAAGTTTAGTTCTTGAAGACGTTTCGCTAGTCATCCGACTGGCTTTCTCAATTCAGAATGACTTGTACAAGAATCTGTGGCAATTATGTACCCTGGAAAATCCCAATTAGCATATCACAGCCAGGTGTTAAGGGTGTGATTAGATAGTGGCTAAGAGGTGTTATAGGAACGCCCAGAGTAAGGTGTTAAAACAGCATTGTACATGGCAGACAGTTGGTGTCGAACCCCCCCACCTCTATTTAGGCTTGGTTTCTTTATTTTCACATAAATGGCCTCCTTAACACCTCTCTTGAACCAGTCACGTTCCTTCGCCAGTATGTTAACATTACAATCTTCAAAGGTATGTCCTTTATCCTTAAGATGCAGGTACACGGCTGAGTCCTGACCCGAGGAATTGGCTCTTCTGTGCTGGGCCATACGTTGATGCAGTTGCTGTTTGGTCTCCCCCACATACAAATCAGAGCATTCTTCACTGCACTGCACTGCATATATGATGTCGCTTTTCTTGTGTTTAGGTATTGGGTCTTTCGGATGTACCAATTGCTGCCTCAGTGTGTTGTTCGGTTTAAAGCAGACAGGGATACGATGTTTTTTGAAAATTCTTCTTAATTTCTCGGAGACCCCTGCTACATATGGGATGACCATGTTCTTCCTCCTGTCTTGCTTTTCCCCTTCACTGTTGGTATTCGTGTTCTTTTCTTTCCAATGCTGTTTTAACACCTTACTCTGGGCGTTCCTATAACACCTCTTAGCCACTATCTAATCACACCCTTAACACCTGGCTGTGATATGCTAATTGGGATTTTCCAGGGTACATAACTGCCACAGATTCTTGTACAAGTCATTCTGAATTGAGAAAGCCAGTCGGATGACTAGCGAAACGTCTTCAAGAACTACATTTCAAGTCCAGTTGATCTAATTGAATACAACAGATGTATGGAGCTCCTTCTTCTGTGTCTCCAGAACAGCTTGCTTTCTATTGGCCACTGTGCGTGGGTGTGTTTTTCAGGATGTTGAACGTTGGGTCTCCCCCAAACAAATCAGAGCACTCCTCACTGCACTGCGTATATGATGTCGCTTTTCTTGTTGTTCGGTATTGGGTCTTTTGGATGTACCAATTGCTGTCTCAGTGTGTGTGTTGGTTTTAAAGCAGACGGGATACAGGTTGTTTTTGAAAATTCTTCTTAATTTCTCGGAGACCCCTGCTACTATGGGATGATCATGTAGTTAACATATTGGCAAAGGAACGTGACTGGTTCAAGAGAGGTGTTAAGGAGGCCATTTATGTGAAATAAAGAAACTAAGCCTAAATAGAGTTGGGGGGGGGGTTCGACACCAACTGTCTGCTATGTACAATGCTGTTTGATACCTTACCATGGGTGTTTCTATAACACCTCTTAGCCACTATCCAATCACGCCCTTAACACTTGGCTGTGATATGCTAATTGGGATTTCCAGGGTACATAATTGCCACAGATTCTTGTACAAGTCATTCTGAATTGAGAAAGCAGTCGGATGACTAGCGAAACGTCTCAAGAACTAAACTTCAAGTCCAGTTGATCTTATTGAATACAACAGATATTTCTCAGTGAAGTTTTGTATTTTCATAGATGACACTCCAGAAAGTAGACTGGGGAGCTGATGTCTTGCAAATTCCCTCCTAACTTACTAACTTACTTAACTTACTGTTAGTTACTATAATTATGTTTAAATAGATTAACTTTTTTTGCCTTCTCCTTTTCAGGCTTGGTTATTAGTAATTCGGCCCGTCGTACTTCCACTATTGGGGAAATTGTTTAATTTAATGTCTGTGGATGCACAAAGATTTATGGATTTGGCTACTTACATAAACATGATATGGTCTGCTCCCCTGCAGGTTATATTGGCCTTTACTTATTGTGGCAGGTAGGTTTTTGTTTTTGTTTTTTCTTATAGTAACCACCATGCTAATTAATGGACATTTGTAAAAAAAAATCAACTTTAAGGTTTGACATGCTGCACTCAGTGAAATGTACTAACCTATAGTGACTATATATATTATATATATATATATATATATATATATATATATATGTACCATATTATATGGCTTATGTGCTAGCCGAAATGCGTTGGTGTATAGCGTTTTATTTGTATCGGAATAAAAGTTATTTTTAACAAGACCTGTGAGTGTGCTTCGCAACAAGTTCTTTTATTTCCTACTTTGAAGTGCACCCGGGCATATCGCTGTTGGAATGGAGTGCTGATCGTTTGGTGCTGCAGAGTGAAACGGAGTGATACTGTCTTACTCCTCCTTCATATAAACTGCAGAGACTCAGCACACAAAAAGAATTATACTCATGCTTTTTATTCAGTCATAGACGCTATCCATATGCGACGTTTCGGAACGCCCTGGTTCCTTTTTCAAGCTCAAAATGGCATACACATGTGTTACAAGTTATACCTATTTATACCATTCAAGAGGAAGTGACCTCACACATTGAACATCATGTTTAACCCTATACAGGTAGTAAAACAGATTACAAACAAAAATACTTCACAATGACATATATGTACAGATACAGGTCATAAATCTTTATTTAATCCACCCGGTGACAAGGTCCTCAATTGTGAACCCACATACTTCACGTTGTTTCAATTTAACTGCCTATCACCTCTCTCGGTGGTGTGTTTATACATTCTAACAACCATACATTTTATTTGAGTGTCAGAGTGTCCTTTTTCAGCATAATGCTGTGGTACTGGAAGTTTCATATCCTTTAATCGTATGCTTGAACGATGTTGGGATATTTTTGCTTTATCGCTTGTGTGGTTTCCCCAACGTATATAAAGTCCGCAGGGACACCACAGAGCGTAAACTACATATTAGTCATATGTGAAATGTCCCCTTAAGTCATATCGACGTGACGTTAGGGGATGTATAAATCCGTTAGCCTTATGGACATAGGGGCACTGGGCACGTCCTAACAGGGAAACATGCCACTGCCCAAGCCCATTGTGGCAACGGGTTTCACTTTTTGGTTTTGTACATGGAAGAGGTCAGATGAGAACCGATGGTCCTTCCTTCTTCGAAGTCACCGGTAATTGTTCAAACTCTTCTAGACCTGGATATGCATTTGTATGTGTGCCAATGTTTCTTTATCGCGTTGTTTATACGATCACTCCCCAATGTGTAATCTGTAATGAAAGGGATTCTCTGTTTAGACTTTTTTCTATTACAACCGCCTTGGGTTCCCCTTTTTTAAATCTCTCCTTACATTCTCTATAGGCTATTTTTATTCTCAACCCATTTTGTTATTCTATCCACTCTTTTAAACTGTACGGTATGGATTTTTTAATATGTGAGGGATGGAAACTCTGATACATCAACAATTGGTTACAATCAGTTGGTTTATGATAGACCTTGTGCTAAACTCTCCTTCAAAAGAAACCTTACATGTAGAAAATGTATGTTGTAGAATCAAAATGCATAGTATATTCAATTTTCATGCAATCCATTAATGGCTTGGTGGAATTCCATTAGTGTCCCAATGCCGCCCCGCATATGAGGAACCCATCATCTATATACCGCCACCATGCCAGACAATGTCTAGCAAATGACGGCAACAGATGATGTACTCCTCTTCCTGCCAAGCCATGAATGCATTGGCAATGACGGAGCGGCATTGGAACCCATGGAAGTACCACGGAGCTGCAGGTAATAATTACCATCAAAAGCAAAGTAGCTTGTGTAAAATTAATTTGAAAGCATTCTCAAAAAATGTTTATTGCTGTTCATCATACACATCACTTTTCAAAAGCAACCTCTTAGCCGCATTGATGCCATCTTATGTGGGATGGCCGTATACAATGAGGTACATCCAAAGTTACCAACAAAATATCATCACCAATATTCGCATCAAGGTTATTCAATTTTTCTAAGAAATGTCCGGTATCTCTCAAATAAGCCTGTGTATTCTGCACCAACGGCGCAAGGGCCCTGTCCAGGAGGGTCGCCAAGGGGCTGAACACAGAGCCTATGCCAGCCACTATCGGACGACCCGGAGGCTGGACAGGGTCCTTGTGCACCTTGGGCAAAATATAAAAACACGGAGTTATAGGATGTTCCAAAATAGATATTTCTTTAGATTACATCTATGACTCCGCGTCATGTGCTGTGGTTATAAATTTATTATATCCTTTTTAATGTCCCAAAAGGGATCTCTTGATAATTTCTGATATACCTCAGTCACAGACAGTTGTTTCATGATTTCTTGTACTAAATAGTGGTTTCCATTATACTATCGCTCCCCCCTTGTCTGAGGGTTTGATTGTAATACTGTTGTTATTTTTAGTGATCGTTATGCTCCCATTCTGTATCAGATAAGTTCGAATATGATTTGCCATGTTGTATACATGATAACTCCTACGCTATGTCGCTTTAACCTTATTATATATGTCTCAACAGGGGCATATGGAGAAGGAGGGACATATTTACCTTTATTTTAGACCAAAATCTTTAATAGTTAAACCCATTGAAACATATTCATTTGTATTCACATTAGGTTTTAAGAAAAAATGCGTTTTTAACCTTAATTTACGAAAAAAGTGTGTAAAGGTCAATGTCCAGCTGAAAAGAGTCTACATGGCTTACTGGATATATGATTATATATATAATATATATATAATATATAATATAATATATATATATATAATATATATATAATTTCTTCAGTTTCAAAGCACTCATCCAATGTACCATGTTACTATATTCAGGTGCCTCCAGGTCACCAGCTCCCATTCGCTAGTGTATATTATGGATAATTCCCGGGCAATATATATATATATTATATAAGTGAAATATTTGGTTTTAATGACTAATTAAAATACTGATAGGTAGCTGCTTATACTTTTTTTTTTTTAAAAAGGTTGAACTACACCTTCCATCATCATTGTTAAAAAGTAATAAAATCTATTATAAAAAAAGCAACCAGAAACAATGCAGGGGTACTTTTATTTCATTAGCATGTTTTCCCTATACTCGGTATACACCCCCTTGGCTGACCCACCAGATCACATTTCTTTTCTGTGATGGGTAAGAGAGCTTGCAGTATAGAGCCAGGAAAAAAATATTAGCGGGGCAATTCACCTAAGAGTGCTCCTTTCTCCCCCTAACATTGGCTAACCGATTTACAATCGGTTAGCACGATGTGAAGTCTCGTTTGCAGCGGCTGCGAGAGTCCTGGAAGAGGCAACCATCGCAAATCGATTTACCAGAAGCTGTGTATTTTACGATTTAACGCCAGCTATAGCTTTCGCTCAGCACCGCAGTCTCTGTTAAATCCCGTTCGTGAGATTTGCCCAGAGCATTTGCGGCACTGGTGAATATCCCTATAGCAGTTTGAGCCTTGCAGTGGAGTCCCTTTAAGGAAAAGATTTGGAATGCTGGCCATACTATTTAGATTGATATAATCATCAGTATTAGGTTTGTATATTACTTGCTGATGTGCCCATAAACTTATGCCATATTCATGCATTAACATTCTACATTGCACTACTTAAAAAAAGTATAAACTGTACCGATGTTGATTCAATTTTGATCAGAACTTCACAAAATATAACAATAATTTTGACCACTAATTTTATGACAATATTATGTTCTAATGTCGAATAAATTGATCAATCTTATGCAGAATTTTAGAAAGATTTGATGTTAAGTCTACCTGTTCATGAATTCATCATAATGTTTAGCCTTTGCATGGCCATAAGGCTACGGTATACATAGGCCAACTAATGCCACGATAGATGGGGGTTGTGATCCCTCTGCAGTTGTGAGTTGTGCAGTAGGTGAGTGTTAAGTGTTGGGTGATAGCATGGGAACAAACATAAACTCTTCTTAGATCATGTCTTTTTTATTTTGTTAGACTTTTTTTTTTTTTTATAATGCACCTTCAACTTGTGGTTTGTTTTTAAACTCTCTACAGTGCATAACCTTTTCATTATTAAAGGGCATGTCCACCCTTTAGAAAACTTTTGATATGCGGTAGGGCATGCTCCCAGCCCCAACCGCATTAATATTATTGTTGGAAAGTCCCCGATCCTTACTTACCTTCCCTCTCCTCCGCCGCACTGTCCGGCCCTCTGCTTGCCTGGAATTGCAAGCAGGGGGCAGGAACTGACAGCCGCGTCCGTGATTGGCTGAAGGCAGCCAATCACGGTCGTGGCTGCCGGGAGTTCTGAACAGCGGAGGAGAGAGGGAAGGTAAGTAAGAAGATTGGGGGACTTTTTTGCAATAATATTAATGCGTTGTGGGCTGGGGGAGCATGCCTACGCATACCCAAGGTTTTAATGTTAGGGGGAGGGAGGGGGGGGCTGCACTGAGCATGATCAAACCTTGACGAGGTTGAGGCAGACTCAGGCACAGCAACACATGCTCCTACACAGCAGTTTCCTGGACTTTGGAGGGGCACAGCAGGGGAACCATTTTGAGCAGAAATGTAAGGTAAGGCTTGTTTTAATGCCTTTAATGTTCCCTACCTATTTCTCAAATTACCTTTTAGCATGATACACACCATGCAATGGTTCCTCCTGACTGACTGGTCAGAAGAGCCGAACGTCGGCCAGGAGAAAGTACTGTTCTGTTCGGCGATCGAGACCGATCATTCATTCTGACATTTTATTTCGACTTGATCACCCGATACAATCACACTCAACTATGGAATCAATCATTGATCAGAGTTAGACACAAAAATCTTTATTAAAAACAACGCAAGTTCCCCTGCCTTTGTTACAGTAGTGTGGGAAGAGGGTTTTAACTCCCCCCCCCCCCCCCCCGTCTCTCTGCATGATCAGCTGTAAAAATGAACTTAAGAGTCAGGGAGGAAAGGATTTCTTACTGCAGGCAAGTGGGTGTGTCTGCTACCTGATGATGCACATTGAGTGACAGCACTCTCAGCACAGGGGAAGACACACCCCCAGGAGCTGCACAACTTCCCATGCTGCTGCAATCAAACGAAAGGGATTCTGGGTAAAAAAGGTAGGGGAGGGTTGGGGGATGGTTACTTTAAAATTAACCAAAAAAATAAAATGCTTTTTCCTCAGTGGAGATACCCTTTAAGCCCCTTCCCCTTTGCAGCTGCAAAAACGATTTACTGCACTTTTGTTTTTTAAATTGCTTTAAAAAGAGTAAAGGTATGCAGCCCTCCCCATACATTCCCCCCCCTGATTTCGAGCCTCTCTCTGCCTTCAAATAGCCATGCTGTGAAGCAGGCCTAACACATTATGTTTGCCTCTAACTGTCACTCATAGCTAGCATGCGAGAAAAACCTCACCCACCCACCCCTGATCAGCTTGATTATGTAGGCTGTTTCGTAGCAACAGGACATTTCAGTTTCTTTGACTGACAGGAGGAGGAGAGAGGTTGTAACAGACATTCCCACCAGCCAATGACAGGAGGTGGGTTTTAGCCCTCATCTTTGCTGTGTGATATCTAAGGGAGGACAGCAGGCTGTAAATATGGTAAGTGATTTCAGTGTATAATTCTTAGTCACAAGATTTCTCTCACTTTACCAGTGTTGTGTGTGTTGTTGGTGCATACTTTCTGCAGGTTTCTAGCTTTCTCTGAGGTTTTCAGCCCCCTTCTATAGTGTGTCACAGACCCAAATAGAATATGCATAGGGATTTCGAGACCTCCTTCCTCCTGCGCACTAGAGCTATAAAGAAAGTACTGGCAGGCCTGCCCATTACCTCTCTTTAGTAAAAACAGAGCTGAAAAACCAACTAATACTAGAAGAAAGAGGGCTTAAAGAAATCAATAAATGCCCAAAATCTGCAGATTTACTGTGATTTGTTTACAAGCTGCTGATTTACAGAGGTTAGAGTTAGTTATTTGCTAGTTAGGAATTATAGAATCAACGCCTGGGTAATTTAGATTTTTGCTTTGATTAAACTGGTGGACTGCTCCTATTTTTATGGTCTTATCTTCTTCGCCTAAAGGTTTCCAAAAACAGCAACTGCATCAACGTATGGCCCAGCACAGAAGAGCCAATTCCTCGGGTCAGGACTCAGCAGTGTACCTGCATCTTAAGGATAAAGGACATACCTTTGAAGATTGTAATGTTAACATATTGGCAAAGGAACGTGACTGGTTCAAGAGAGGTGTTAAGGAGGCCATTTATGTGAAAATAAAGAAACTAAGGCTAAATAGAGGTGGGGGGGTTCGACACCAACTGTCTGCCATGTACAATGCTGTTTTGATACCTTACTCTGGGCGTTCCTATAACACCTCTTAGCCACTATCCAATCACGCCCTTAACACGCCCAGAGTAAGGTTCAAAACAGCATTGTACATGGCAGACAGTTGGTGTCGAACCCCCCCACCTCTATTTAGCCTTAGTTTCTTTATTTTCACATAAATGGCCTCCTTAACACCTCTCTTGAACCAGTCACGTCCTTGCCAGTATGTTAACATTACAATCTTCAAAGGTATGTCCTTTACCTTAAGATGCAGGTACACTGCTGAGTCCTGACCCGAGGAATTGGCTCTTCTGCTGGGCCATACGTTGATGCAGTTGCTGTTTGGTCTCCCCCATAACAAATCAGAGCACTCCTCACTGCACTGCGTATATGATGTCGCTTTTCTTGTTGTTCGGTATTGGGTCTTTTGGATGTACCAATTGCTGTCTCAGTGTGTGTGTTGGTTTTAAAGCAGACGGGATACGGTTGTTTTTGAAAATTCTTCTTAATTTCTCGGAGACCCCTGCTACTATGGGATGATCATGTAGTTAACATATTGGCAAAGGAACGTGACTGGTTCAAGAGAGGTGTTAAGGAGGCCATTTATGTGAAATAAAGAAACTAAGCCTAAATAGAGTTGGGGGGGGGGTTCGACACCAACTGTCTGCTATGTACAATGCTGTTTGATACCTTACCATGGGTGTTTCTATAACACCTCTTAGCCACTATCCAATCACGCCCTTAACACTTGGCTGTGATATGCTAATTGGGATTTCCAGGGTACATAATTGCCACAGATTCTTGTACAAGTCATTCTGAATTGAGAAAGCAGTCGGATGACTAGCGAAACGTCTCAAGAACTAAACTTCAAGTCCAGTTGATCTTATTGAATACAACAGATATTTCTCAGTGAAGTTTTGTATTTTCATAGATGACACTCCAGAAAGTAGACTGGGGAGCTGATGTCTTGCAAATTCCCTCCTAACTTACTAACTTACTTAACTTACTGTTAGTTACTATAATTATGTTTAAATAGATTAACTTTTTTTGCCTTCTCCTTTTCAGGCTTGGTTATTAGTAATTCGGCCCGTCGTACTTCCACTATTGGGGAAATTGTTTAATTTAATGTCTGTGGATGCACAAAGATTTATGGATTTGGCTACTTACATAAACATGATATGGTCTGCTCCCCTGCAGGTTATATTGGCCTTTACTTATTGTGGCAGGTAGGTTTTTGTTTTTGTTTTTTCTTATAGTAACCACCATGCTAATTAATGGACATTTGTAAAAAAAAATCAACTTTAAGGTTTGACATGCTGCACTCAGTGAAATGTACTAACCTATAGTGACTATATATATTATATATATATATATATATATATATATATATATATGTACCATATTATATGGCTTATGTGCTAGCCGAAATGCGTTGTGTATAGCGTTTTATTTGTATCGGAATAAAAGTTATTTTTAACAAGACCTGTGAGGTGCTTCGCAACAAGTTCTTTTATTTCCTACTTTGAAGTGCACCCGGGCATATCGCTGTTGGAATGGAGTGCTGATCGTTTGGTGCTGCAGAGTGAAACGGAGTGATACTGTCTTACTCCTCCTTCATATAAACTGCAGAGACTCAGCACACAAAAAGAATTATACTCATGCTTTTTATTCAGTCATAGACGCTATCCATATGCGACGTTTCGGAACGCCCTGGTTCCTTTTTCAAGCTCAAAATGGCATACACATGTGTTACAAGTTATACCTATTTATACCATTCAAGAGGAAGTGACCTCACACATTGAACATCATGTTTAACCCTATACAGGTAGTAAAACAGATTACAAACAAAAATACTTCACAATGACATATATGTACAGATACAGGTCATAAATCTTTATTTAATCCACCCGGTGACAAGGTCCTCAATTGTGAACCCACATACTTCACGTTGTTTCAATTTAACTGCCTATCACCTCTCTCGGTGGTGTGTTTATACATTCTAACAACCATACATTTTATTTGAGTGTCAGAGTGTCCTTTTTCAGCATAATGCTGTGGTACTGGAAGTTCATATCCTTTAATCGTATGCTTGAACGATGTTGGGATATTTTTGCTTTATCGCTTGTGTGGTTTCCCCAACGTATATAAAGTCCGCAGGGACACCACAGAGCGTAAACTACATATTAGTCATATGTGAAATGTCCCCTTAAGTCATATCGACGTGACGTTAGGGGATGTATAAATCCGTTAGCCTTATGGACATAGGGGCACTGGGCACGTCCTAACAGGGAAACATGCCACTGCCCAAGCCCATTGTGGCAACGGGTTTCACTTTTTGGTTTTGTACATGGAAGAGGTCAGATGAGAACCGATGGTCCTTCCTTCTTCGAAGTCACCGGTAATTGTTCAAACTCTTCTAGACCTGGATATGCATTTGTATGTGTGCCAATGTTTCTTTATCGCGTTGTTTATACGATCACTCCCCAATGTGTAATCTGTAATGAAAGGGATTCTCTGTTTAGACTTTTTTCTATTACAACCGCCTTGGGTTCCCCTTTTTTAAATCTCTCCTTACATTCTCTATAGGCTATTTCTTATTCTCAACCCATTTTGTTATTCTATCCACTCTTTTAAACTGTACGGTATGGATTTTTTAATATGTGAGGGATGGAAACTCTGATACATCAACAATTGGTTACAATCAGTTGGTTTATGATAGACCTTGTGCTAAACTCTCCTTCAAAAGAAACCTTACATGTAGAAAATGTATGTTGTAGAATCAAAATGCATAGTATATTCAATTTTCATGCAATCCATTAATGGCTTGGTGGAATTCCATTAGTGTCCCAATGCCGCCCCGCATATGAGGAACACCATCATCTATATACCGCCACCATGCCAGACAATGTCTAGCAAATGACGGCAACAGATGATGTACTCCTCTTCCTGCCAAGCCATGAATGCATTGGCAATGACGGAGCGGCATTGGAACCCATGGAAGTACCACGGAGCTGCAGGTAATAATTACCATCAAAAGCAAAGTAGCTTGTGTAAAATTAATTTGAAAGCATTCTCAAAAAATGTTTATTGCTGTTCATCATACACATCACTTTTCAAAAGCAACCTCTTAGCCGCATTGATGCCATCTTATGTGGGATGGCCGTATACAATGAGGTACATCCAAAGTTACCAACAAAATATCATCACCAATATTCGCATCAAGGTTATTCAATTTTTCTAAGAAATGTCCGGTATCTCTCAAATAAGCCTGTGTATTCTGCACCAACGGCGCAAGGGCCCTGTCCAGGAGGGTCGCCAAGGGGCTGAACACAGAGCCTATGCCAGCCACTATCGGACGACCCGGAGGCTGGACAGGGTCCTTGTGCACCTTGGGCAAAATATAAAAACACGGAGTTATAGGATGTTCCAAAATAGATATTTCTTTAGATTACATCTATGACTCCGCGTCATGTGCTGTGGTTATAAATTTATTATATCCTTTTTAATGCCCAAAAGGGATCTCTTGATATTTCTGATATACCTCAGTCACAGACAGTTGTTTCATGATTTCTTGTACTAAATAGTGGTTTCCATTATACTATCGCTCCCCCCTTGTCTGAGGGTTTGATTGTAATACTGTTGTTATTTTTAGTGATCGTTATGCTCCCATTCTGTATCAGATAAGTTCGAATATGATTTGCCATGTTGTATACATGATAACTCCTACGCTATGTCGCTTTAACCTTATTATATATGTCTCAACAGGGGCATATGGAGAAGGAGGGACATATTTACCTTTATTTTAGACCAAAATCTTTAATAGTTAAACCCATTGAAACATATTCATTTGTATTCACATTAGGTTTTAAGAAAAAATGCGTTTTTAACCTTAATTTACGAAAAAAGTGTGTAAAGGTCAATGTCCAGCTGAAAAGAGTCTACATGGCTTACTGGATATATGATTATATATATAGATATATATATAATATATAATATAATATATATATATATATATATATATATAATTTCTTCAGTTTCAAAGCACTCATCCAATGTACCATGTTACTATATTCAGGTGCCTCCAGGTCACCAGCTCCCATTCGCTAGTGTATATTATGGATAATTCCCGGGCAATATATATATATATTATATAAGTGAAATATTTGGTTTTAATGACTAATTAAAATACTGATAGGTAGCTGCTTATACTTTTTTTTTTTTAAAAAGGTTGAACTACACCTTCCATCATCATTGTTAAAAAGTAATAAAATCTATTATAAAAAAAGCAACCAGAAACAATGCAGGGGTACTTTTATTTCATTAGCATGTTTTCCCTATACTCGGTATACACCCCCTTGGCTGACCCACCAGATCACATTTCTTTTCTGTGATGGGTAAGAGAGCTTGCAGTATAGAGCCAGGAAAAAAATATTAGCGGGGCAATTCACCTAAGGTGCTCCTTTCTCCCCCTAACATTGGCTAACCGATTTACAATCGGTTAGCACGATGTGAAGTCTCGTTTGCAGCGGCTGCGAGAGTCCTGGAAGAGGCAACCATCGCAAATCGATTTACCAGAAGCTGTGTATTTTACGATTTAACGCCAGCTATAGCTATTCGCTCAGCACCGCAGTCTCTGTTAAATCCCGTTCGTGAGATTTGCCCAGAGCATTTGCGGCACTGGTGAAATCCCTATAGCAGTTTGAGCCTTGCAGTGGAGTCCCTTTAAGGAAAAGATTTGGAATGCTGGCCATACTATTTAGATTGATATAATCATCAGTATTATGTTTGTATATTACTTGCTGATGTGCCCATAAACTTATGCCATATTATGCATTAACATTCTACATTGCACTACTTAAAAAAAGTATAAACTGTCACCGATGTTGATTCAATTTTGATCAGAACTTCACAAAATATAACAATAATTTTGACCACTAATTTTATGACAATATTATGTTCTAATGTCGAATAAATTGATCAATCTTATGAGAATTTTAGAAAGATTTGATGTTAAGTCTACCTGTTCATGAATTCATCATAATGTTTAGCCTTTGCATGGCCATAAGGCTACGGTATACATAGGCCAACTAATGCCACGATAGATGGGGGTTGTGATCCCTCTGCAGTTGTGAGTTGTGCAGTAGGTGAGTGTTAAGTGTTTGGGGATAGCATGGGAACAAACATAAACTCTTCTTAGATCATGTCTTTTTTATTTTGTTAGACTTTTTTTTTTTTTTATAATGCACCTTCAACTTGTGGTTTGTTTTTAAACTCTCTACAGTGCATAACCTTTTCATTATTAAAGGGCATGTCCACCCTTTAGAAAACTTTTGATATGCGGTAGGGCATGCTCCCAGCCCCAACCGCATTAATATTATTGTTGGAAAGTCCCCGATCCTTACTTACCTTCCCTCTCCTCCGCCGCACTGTCCGGCCCTCTGCTTGCTGGAATTGCAAGCAGGGGGCAGGACTGACAGCCGCGTCCGTGATTGGCTGAAGGCAGCCAATCACGGTCGTGGCTGCCGGGAGTTCTGAACAGCGGAGGAGAGAGGGAAGGTAAGTAAGAAGATTGGGGGACTTTTTTGCAATAATATTAATGCGTTGTGGGCTGGGGGAGCATGCCTACGCATACCCAAGGTTTTAATGTTAGGGGGAGGGAGGGGGGGGCTGCACTGAGCATGTCAAACCTTGACGAGGTTGAGGCAGACTCAGGCACAGCACACATGCTCCTACACAGCAGTTTCCTGGACTTTGGAGGGGCACAGCAGGGGAACCATTTTGAGCAGAAATGTAAGGTAAGGCTTGTTTTAATGCCTTTAATGTTCCCTACCTATTTCTCAAATTACCTTTTAGCATGATACACACCATGCAATGGTTCCTCCTGACTGACTGGTCAGAAGAGCCGAACGTCGGCCAGGAGAAAGTACTGTTCTGTTCGGCGATCGAGACCGATCATTCTTCTGACATTTTATTTCGACTTGATCACCCGATACATCACACTCAACTATGGAATCAATCATTGATCAGAGTTAGACACAAAAAATCTTTATTAAAACAACGCAAGTTCCCCTGCCTTTGTTACAGTAGTGTGGGAAGAGGGTTTTAACTCCCCCCCCCCCCCCCCCGTCTCTCTGCATGATCAGCTGTAAAATGAACTTAAGAGTCAGGGAGGAAAGGATTTCTTACTGCAGGCAAGTGGGTGTGTCTGCTACCTGATGATGCACATTGAGTGACAGCACTCTCAGCACAGGGGAAGACACACCCCCAGGAGCTGCACAACTTTCCCATGCTGCTGCAATCAAACGAAAGGGATTCTGGGTAAAAAAGGTAGGGGAGGGTTGGGGGATGGTTACTTTAAAATTAACCAAAAAAATAAAATGCTTTTTCCTCAGTGGAGATACCCTTTAAGCCCCTTCCCCTTTGCAGCTGCAAAAACGATTTACTGCACTTTTGTTTTTTAAATTGCTTTAAAAAGAGTAAAGGTATGCAGCCCTCCCCATACATTCCCCCCCCTGATTTCGAGCCTCTCTCTGCCTTCAAATAGCCATGCTGTGAAGCAGGCCTAACACATTATGTTTGCCTCTAACTGTCACTCATAGCTAGCATGCGAGAAAAACCTCACCCACCCACCCCTGATCAGCTTGATTATGTAGGCTGTTTCGTAGCAACAGGACATTTCAGTTTCTTTGACTGACAGGAGGAGGAGAGAGGTTGTAACAGACATTCCCACCAGCCAATGACAGGAGGTGGGTTTTAGCCCTCATCTTTGCTGTGTGATATCTAAGGGAGGACAGCAGGCTGTAAATATGGTAAGTGATTTCAGTGTATAATTCTTAGTCACAAGATTTCTCTCACTTTACCAGTGTTGTGTGTGTTGTTGGTGCATACTTTCTGCAGGTTTCTAGCTTTCTCTGAGGTTTTCAGCCCCCTTCTATAGTGTGTCACAGACCCAAATAGAATATGCATAGGGATTTCGAGACCTCCTTCCTCCTGCGCACTAGAGCTATAAAGAAAGTACTGGCAGGCCTGCCCATTACCTCTCTTTAGTAAAAACAGAGCTGAAAAACCAACTAATACTAGAAAGAAAGAGGGCTTAAAGAAATCAATAAATGCCCAAAATCTGCAGATTTACTGTGATTTGTTTACAAGCTGCTGATTTACAGAGGTTAGAGTTAGTTATTTGCTAGTTAGGAATTATAGAATCAACGCCTGGTAATTTAGATTTTTGCTTTGATTAAACTGGTGGATGCTCCTATTTTTATGGTCTTATCTTCTTCGCCTAAAGGTTTCCAAGTTCCTATAACACCTCTTAGCCACTATCCAATCACGCCCTTAACACTTGGCTGTGATATGCTAATTGGGATTTTCCAGGGTACATAATTGCCAAAGATTCTTGTACAAGTCATTCTGAATTGAGAAAGCCAGTTGGATGACTAGCGAAACGTCTTCAAGAACTAAACTTCCAGTCCAGTTGATCTAATTGAATACAACAGACATACCATGACCTGGATGAATGAGAACCTTCACAAGCATATTCACTGTGAATAAGATGGCAACCCATTATGCTGCATAACTTTCACTTTAAGTAGTATTTAATGGCAAGCAAAGGATAATTATATAATAATCCATGTGCTCAATTTTACCTCTGCAGATTCCAGGAATTTTGAGCAAAGTTACAATGCAGTTTGATTAACCGCCACTAAACTGCTTTCTAATTCACATCTAGGACTGTAATGCAACCCCATACACATACCTATATATGATTTTACAATATCTGACATTTTCCCACCATATCAGGAAAGCTGAAATTTTTTTATCAGACCAATCCGGATCATATGATTGGGATAGGAACGTGAATGGCCCACTTAAGATTGTGACCAATAGATGGTGATGCCAAGAGGTGTAAAGCAAGCCATACATGTACCAATCCCAATTGTACAAACAGAATTGGTCCAATAAAATATTTCTGCTTTCCAGATATGCCAGAAAATTGCCAGACAATCGACCTATCAAATATTCAAACGTGTATGTGTGTGACATTAAAGCAGAAATAAGGACTGACTGGAATTCGGTGAAAACATTACAAAATTGTCTGGTAAAATCTATGTACCCCACATGGAAGTTAGGTATAAACTTGGGATATAATGAGTAAAGAACAGTCCAGCAAAAAGACTCCAAAGCAGTGAACCCAGAGCTGTCTAATGGCTTATACAGCCAAAGGAAGCAAATAGCTCTACCCTCTAAAAGATAGTTCCCACTCTTACAAGAAAGGTGTGCTTGGTGCTGCTAAGTCACATACCTTAATAAAATTTGAAAATGAACAATTATAGGATGTACAATGACACATTCACACACATTTATAAAATAAAGCACTTATTAATAAATTGACACTAACACACATTTACCGATAAAACTGCAAATTTGTACCTTGCGATAGACGAGTCCAACAACTGCAGTTTTAAGCCTCATCCCAGTAACAAAGCAGATGTGAAAATATTTGTGAAGAATGATGGTTTGCAGACAGGCACAAAAAAACAACAGAAATGTATATAGGTACCCATGCCAGTCTGGGGCACTTGGATCACCAACAAAATTTATAAGCAATCTGAAAGCAGACAAATTGTGAATTTGCTTTATTTTGCACACCAACATCACAAAAATTAAACAAAAGCATATTTACCAAGGATTATAATTAATGTAAAATATATCAGGGTTCCTCATTATAATTCAATCACAACAAGCTAAATAATTCAACAGATAACCACGCTAAAATAATTAATTTTTTTTTAAGAAGTGGAGATATACCTATACTAGATGTAACCAACACATTCCTTGTCCATTATATATACACAGTAGATTATCAGACATAAGAAAAATATGCATTTAAAGACACAACCCTAGGTTTTCTTGTACTTTTGTCATTTTCACCCATCCTGCATTTTGTAAATTCAAACATTCCTCAATACATATCAGAACTTTGTAGCCAAATATATTCCTGCACACTAATCTATTATACAGTGACAAGTGCCAAAAAAAACACTTTCCTTTCTTTATATAAGTATATATTTGAATACAACGCACATTTTTAAACCTCCCCACCCATAGATTGTTACTTTTCTGGGATTAAAATTGACTTACTGTAATATCTTAGGTCCAGAAAACATTAGAACATCATGAACAATTTTGAAGAATGAGCTAATAAAAAAATAAGGACCAAATGTTTTGTACAGAGCTTTCATTAATGAAGGTTCCACTTGTTTGGGTGCTGGTTTAACAATGAGAGCTTCTGCTTCTTCTCTCACATCCTCATGTGAGCTGGGTTTTTTGTCTTGTTTTTTAGGAGAATACATCATTTTTAAAGGAGCCCTAGAAAGAGCGACAACAAATCATGTACCGTACATTTCTTTTTGTAATGCTTGGAGGTGGGGAATTACTAGTTAATATTAGCACACAGGGACACCGCACTGAACTATACATATACTGTACACATAAATACCAATACAGACAATTCATGTAAGGGATAAAAAATCTAATTAGTAATGAACAAATAAATAAGGATATAAATATGATTTTAGATATGAAGAAAGAGGAACCTGCCCCAGAGATTGGTAACATAAATAAATACAAAGGGAAAGGTAGGAGGTGCTGTAGGGAGATTTGACTAAATATCAATCAAAGAATCATATCCTGTGCTGTTTCTCTAAATGGTAGAAAACAAGATTAGTTCTAAACCTACTGATTAAAGTTTTTTGAATGAATTCCAAAGCTATGGAGCAACAAGAGCGAAAAGTTTAAAGGTGAAGAAATTTGTGTGGGTAGTGGTAAGGTATAGTTTTGAGAGGAGCAAAGGGACCCCCAGGAACATATGGAGATATAACAGAAAAAAATATAGGGAGATACAATGGAGTGGATGGATTGCAAGGTTAAATGAAGGATTGTGCAAGCAGTATGTTGTATAATGTGGATTGTGCGGGAAAGGGAGGATGTAAGTTCCTTTTTAAAAGACAGCAAAACCCACCCTCCATAGAAAGTGCACAACAGGCACTATCCAGAAAAAATCAAATAAAATATTTGGGCTTACAGATTTCACAAAACTGCTCCAAAAGACATAAGGTGAGTTGGGAAACGCTCAAAAGGCCCACACACCTGGGAGGACTAGCTATACCCGACTATAACATCTACTACATAGCCTCCCAGTTGTCCCACATGCACCATTGGTATAACACAGAACCAACCAGAACTCTAGAAAATGATGGGAATACCAAATGCAACCAAATACCCAGACCCCCTTTGCCTAATCGCTAGGGGCCAGAAAGGGACAGGCCTGTCCCTACAAATACACACACTCCTGAAAATATGGGACCTAGCCCTCAAAAAACTGAAAATCCATACCCTCCACAAACAAACCCCATTATGAGAAAACAAAAACCTCCCGGAGCTCCTCACCATACCTCAATCCACCCAATGGTTCAATTACGGAATCTACCAACTAACACACATTATACGTGAATACATCCTAAAAACATTTGATCAACTCAAAGAAGAATTCAATCTACCGAACCACGTTTTTTCGATATCTTCAGATCAGACATGCCCTCCAGACCCAATTCAAACATCAAATACCAGAACTTGTTACTAATCGGCTACCAAAAACCTTAAGCCAAAAGGTCTCAACCAAACAAATTTCCATAATATATCACGCCCTCCACACTCCATCCACACAACAACAATCACAAATCAAAAAAACAATGTGGAAGCGTGATCTTGGACCAATAGACGCTGGGGAATGGGATGAGATACTAGATTCCTGTAAGAGTGTCTCATCCAAGACCTCTGATAGGCTAACACAAATTTATATAATAAACAGAGCTTACTTAACTCCCCAACAAATCTCTAAGTATAAAACAAGTTGTAGCCCGAACTGCCCAAAAGGCCAGCATCTTCCTGGTACCTTTTACCACATGTTGTGGACATGTCCCCAGATACAATCTTACTGGCAACAGGTTATACAGTTCCTACACAATGAGATGGGATCCCCTATCGGTATGAACCCAGAATTATGCTTACTAAATTTTGTAGACTCACTACCAACTGATACATTCTCCAAAATCTTTATAAGGGATGTATTAATTATTGCCAAAAAGCATATTGCCAAGATATGGATGCAAGCCTCTCCCCCTACCATCCAACAATGGAAGCAAAGAAATTAACAGAACACTGTTATACAAAAAAATAATGTATGCCCACAGGGGCTGCCCCCTTAAATATGATAGTTTGGAACTATTGGGAAATATCTCCCAATACAGGCAATCAATGATTGTTTAAATTAATGAAGCGTATGGGTATAAATACTTTTTAATAGGCAAAACACCATGATAAAAGGAAAGCACCCCCTCAACTGTGAAGAAAGCTCTCAAATGAGAAACAAAACAAGTAAACAAAAAACGGTTTAGTGATATAACAATGTTTATTGAGTTAATTGTAATGTTATTAGTTCTCTATATTTTTAAGGTTTATATTATTGTAAACATTGAGATACAATGAGCAACAAAAAGTAATGCATATTGTCCAAAATTGATATGTTCGTTATATGTGAATTTCCAATGTATGCAATATTTTATATCAACCTCAATAAAGTTCCTCCCTAAGGAGGGGCTTTAAAAAAAATGAAAAAAAAACAGCAAAAAAAAAAAACAAGAATATGACAAAAATGAGAAATAGAAAAATGGAATTTGACCTAAATGGTGCTAAAACACTAGACCCCAAGCATGACTGTGCCCCCTTTACTTGCAGTGCTGCCTGTTAGACGTACAAACATAACAGTCGTCTGTAGAGCATTAGCAATAGTCTAAATTCAACAACAGGACTTTCAGACTGTTAAACATCCAACACATATCAGATTCACATAAATTCATAGGCCATAAGTTCTCATCCACCAAATGTACATGAAAAGGCTGCTTTATTCTTACTTTTTAGCTTTTTGATACTCCTTTTCCCAGTTCTTTGATAATACCGGTACAACTTCCAATGAGGTGTCTTCCTTGTTTAAGGACCATAAATCCTTGGCTTCTAATGGCTGTTTATATCCCTGAACCATCATCCTGAGTAAAAGGAAGGTAAAAGAATTATTAGGGGGCAAATCCACTGTCAAACTGACGATAAAATTATAGTATACAGACAGGAGAACCAAGCAAAAAAAAAAAATCTATTAAAGTTACTAGGAAAACTAAATATTATTCAAGCCATAAGCATAAATGGGTGATAAGGAATGCATTACCTCAGTGACCACAAGTATTCTCAGAATAACCTATAACTATATAAAAGTTCATTGTTAAATACACCGTTTTCTCTGTTTGTAGATATTCTTACCTGCTTATCCACCAAAAAGTAATTTGGGAAAGAAAAGATGCACTTGATTCTGGACAAGGATTCTAAGAAATTGGAGGAGGGAGAAGGAAATATATGAAAATCTGTAGAAGTATTTACAATGGAGATCACATTACAATAGACAGCACTATATGAAAGCAGTGAATACAATAAAAGCTTACAGAATTAATAATGAAACCGTTTAAATATATTGCTGAATTCCATAATTTGATATGATCCGACAAGACTGGGAACTACATAATAAATATATACAGGAAACAAGCCTAATAGCAAAACAGTATACAGTTATATTAGCCTTTTGTTTTCCCTGGACTTATTGACTATGGGAGAAGAAGGGCGATCCCTAAAAATGGATTTGTAAGACTTCTCTTTATGCATGTCAGTAAGATAAGTGTACTATAAAAAATTAATTGAGTGGTATTGAGCAACTTGGATAGACTACGTAGCATGCATTTTGATATTCCATATTAATCACCATCTCTTCCCTCTACATACAAGGCTATATTTACAAATGTAGTGGATTGCTTTCTATATACACATTTAATGAAACCTCATAATGTAATTGTCTCAATACGTTACACTTAAACAACCACTGGTCACTATTAGGTACACCAGAATGGACCCTCTTTTGCCTTCGAAACTGCCATTCTTCATGGCACAGATTCAACAAGTTGTTGTAAACATTCCTCAGAGATTTTGGTCCATATTGACATGAAAGCAGATTTGTGACCTGCACATCCATGATGTGAATTTCCCATTCCACCACATCCCAAAGGCGTTCTATTAGATTGAAATGTGGTGACTGTGGAGGCCATCGTGAACTAGTTGTAATGTTCAAGAAACTAGTTTGAGATGATGTGAGCTTTGTAACACAGTGCATTATAAAGGGATGGACATGGTCAGGTAGGCTGTGCCATTAAAACCAATGCTTTTTGGTACGCAAAGTGTGTCAAAAAAATGTCCCATCACTACACTGAACTGTTGACACAAGACAGGAGGGATCCGTGCTTTCATGTTGTTTATGCCAAATTCTGACCCTACGATCTGAATTTCACAGCTGAAATTGAGACTCCGTCCAGGAAACGTTTTTCCAATATTCTTATATTGTCCAATTTCAATCAGCCTGTGCAAATTGCAGCCTCTGCTTTCTGTTCTTAACTGACTGGGGTGGCACCCAGTGTAGTCTTCTGCTGCGGAACTCCGTTTACTTTGTGATTATTCTCCTCTGACCTTTAAAATTAACAAGGGATTTTGTCCACACACACACTCAAACACACAACTTACTGTATTTTATTTTTTTCAGAATATTCTCTGCAAACCCTAAAGACGGTTGTTGAAATTCCAGTAGATCAGCAGTTTCTGAAATACTCCGACTGACCCTTTTGGCACCAACAACCATGCCATGTTCAAAGTCACTTATATCCCTTTTCGCTATTATTGATGCCCTGTTTGACTGATAAGCATTTGTGTTGCCAAGCTTTTGTAAGGAATTGAGTCCCGGAGGGACGAAGTTCACGTACCTTTTAGGAGGAGGCTGTCAGCAGCTGGAAACAATGGCTGAAGACTGATAACTGGAAACATGGCTGAGGCACAGGCTGAAGGGATGGTAACTGGAACAATGGCTGAGGCACAGGCTGAAGGGATGGTAACTGGACAATGGCTGAGGCACAGCTGAAGTGATGGTAACTGGAACAATGGCTGAGGCACAGCTGAAGTGATGGTAACTGGAACATGGCTGAGGCACAGGCTGAAGGGATGGTAACTGGAACAATGGCTGAGGCAGGCTGAGGGATGGTAACTGGAACAATGCTGAGGCACAGGCTGAAGTGATGGTAACTGGAACATGGCTGAGGCACAGGCTGAAGTTGGAAACTGGAACAATGGCTGAGGCACAGGCTAAGTGAATGGTAACTGGAACATGGCTGAGGCACAGGCTGAAGTGATGGTAACTGGAACAATGGCTGAGGCACAGGCTGAAGTGATGGTAACTGGAAAATGGCTGAGGCACAGGCTGAAGTGATGGTAACTGGAACAATGGCTGAGGCACAGGCTGAAGTGATTGAAACTGGAACAATGGCTGAGGCACAGGCTGAAGTGATGGTAACTGAACAAGGGCTGAGGCACAGCAGAAGTGATGGTAACTGGAACAATGGCTGGGCACAGGCAGAAGTATGGTAACTGGAACAATGGCTGAGGCACAGGCTGAAGTGATGGTAACTGGAACAATGGCTGAGGCACAGGCAGATTGATGGTACTGGAACAATGGCTGAGCACAGGCTGAAGGGATGGTGAGGAGCAATGGCTGAGGCACAATCAAGGCAGAGCTGGAGCCGAAGGCAGAAAATGCTACACAGGCAGACAAACAGTCTGTCCGGTAGCAAGGACTACGAATCACTCGCACCCTCTGCGAGTGCCTATTTGAATCTTCGCGCCGCCGGCGTCCGGACGTGGTGACGTCACGACGCCGACGTCCGGCGCCGGCGACGTCACCAGTCCCGGAACGGCGAGGGAGCGCGGCAGGTAGATCCTTACATACCCCCCCTCCCACAGGGGCCTCAGGACCACTTGAACAGGTTTGTCAGGAAATCTTCTATGAAAGGTTTTGATTAACTGGGGAGCATGTAAATCCGACTGTTTAACCCAGGATCTTTCCTCTGGTCCAAATCCTTTCCAATGGACCAAATATTGAAGAGAACTTCTGACGAATCTGGAATCCAAGACCTTCTCCACCTCAAATTCTTGTTGACCGTTGATCATATAAGGATCAGGCGACTGAAGAGGGGAAGAGAATCGATTCAGCACCACTGGCTTAATAAGAAAAACATGGAACACATTAGGGATTCTCATGATGGTAGGTAATAGAAGTCGTACTGCCGTAGGACCCACCAATTCCAATAGTGGATGGACCAATAAATTTAGGACCCAATTAGGAGAAGGAACACGTAAGTTGAGTGAGTTGATGATAACCAAACTTTATCTCCCACCGAATATAATGGAGGTTTACGTCTACGCCTATCGGCTGCAGTCTTTTGTACCAGCAGACTTCTCAAGACAGTTCTTTGTAGCCTGCCAGATGGCTGACATTTCTGCACTAGACTGTTAGTTGCCGGAACTGGTCCTGATGAACAAAAAAAATCCTGTGGAAACCCTTTGGGGTTTAAGCCAAAAACACAAAAAAAGGAGATTTTCCGGTAGAAGAGTGGACGGCATTGTTATGGGCAAATTCCGCCCATGGCAGAAGCTCAGTCCAATTTTCTTGAGAGTAAGAAATGTAGCATCGAAGGAATTGTTCAGACATTGGTTGGTGCGTTCTGCGGCTCCATTAGACGTGAGGATGTAAGCCGATGAAAATTGGAGTTTAATTCCAAGTATTTTCAAAGTGCCCGCCAGAATTTGGAGATGAATTGGTTTCCTCGATCGGACACTATTTCCATAGGTAATCCATGCAGACAAAATTGAAATGAACAATTGAGCAGTTCAGCAGAGGAGGGCAATTTAGGAAGAGAACAAAATGAGCCATTTTGCTAAAACGATCTACAGTAACCCAGATACTGTATTTTCTTCGAAACAGGAAGTTCACCAATAAGTCCATAGAAAGGTGGTCCACGGTAGGGAAGGAATAGGTAGAGGTTGGAGTAGTCCACAGGAAGAGTATGGGAAGTTTTGGAAAGTAGCACACAGAAACAGGCGGCGACAAAGTTTTTTACATCTTGCCTCATGGAGGGCCACCATACTGACCGATTAAGAAGATTGAAAGTCTTATGAACCCCAGGGTGACCGGCCTGTTTGGACTCATGAGTTAGTTGTAATATTTCTTTCCGAAGGGAGAGGGGAACAAAGGTCTTATTAGGGGTAAGGCAGCAGAAGCAGAATCCTGAGCAATATAGAATCCGATGGCAGTTGAGGGGTGATAGTGGCTAGGATCTTGGAGGAGGGAATAATGGGGCCTTTATCTTTATCAGTAGAATCGTCTGCAAGGAAAGACCTGGAGAGAGCGTCTGCTTTTTATTCTTGGAACCAGATGATGAAAGGAATGATGAAATTGAAACGAGAGAAAAACATGCCCAACGGGCTTGACGAGGATTCAATCTCTAGGTTTTGGATATTCCAGATTTTTGTGATCGGGAGGATGGTGATAGGCTGTACTGCCCCTTCCAGTAAGTGTCGCCATTCTTCTAGTGCGAGTTTGATAGCAAAGTTCGCGATTCCCAATATCATAATTCAGCTCATTGGCAGAAATTTTCTAGAGAAGAATGCACATGGGGTGAGTTTCCCATTCTCTTTGCCTTTGGGAAAGGACGGCACCTGCTCCAAGATTAGAGGCGTCAACTTCGTGATGAATGGTAGACTGGGGTCGGGGTGCAGAAGTACTGGGGCAGAAGAAAAACATCTTTTAATTTCTTGAAGGCTACTAAGGCGGCTGGAGACCAGATTCTAGGTTGCCTCCTTTCCGGATAAGGGCCAAGATAGAGCAATGATAGAAGAAAACCCTTTAATAAATTGTCTGTAATAATTGGCAAATCCGAGGAATCGTTGGATAGCCTTAGTGCCATGGGAAGCGTCCAATTGACAATAGCTGAGACTTTGGTTGGATCCATCTTGAACCTTGAGCAGAGAACCGATAACCCAGAAAAGGTACTTGGGAGCATTCAAAGAGACATTTTTCCATTTAGCGTAAGTTGGTTGGCTCGTAGTCGGAGATAAAACTTGACATACATGGCGACGATGAGAAGAAAGATCTTGAGAGAATATTAAGATGTCATCCAAGTAACTACTACTGAAATACCTAAGAGATCTCGAAAAATGTCATTAACAAATTCTTGAAACTGCTGGAGCATTACAAAGACCGAAGGGCATCACCAGATATTCATAATGTCCAGTTCTAGTATTGAAGGCCGTTTTCCATTCGTCTCCTTCTCGAATGCGAACCAGATTTTAGGCTCCACAGAATCAAGCTTGGAGAATACTTTAGCCCCTTTCAATTGATCAAAAAGTTCCGAGATGAGGGGTAAGGATAGCGGTTCTTGTAGTGATTTTATTGAGACCCCGATAGTCGATGCATGACGTAGTCCTCCGTCTTTCTTTTCCACAAAAAAAACCCCGCCACCGGCAGGGGAAGTGGACGGTCTGATGAAGCCCCGAGACAGTTTTCTTTGATGTAATCTTCCATAGCGGTGGTCTCGTAGGAGATAGAGGATAAGTGCGACCTCGGGGTGGAGATGGTACCGTCACAAAATCGAGGGACAATCATAGGGCCGGTGGGGAGGCAGAATCTCAGAAGACTTTTTGTCGAAGACATCTTTAAAGTCCAATACTGAAGAGGTAAAAATTTTAATTTTTTATCTTCACAGGAAACAGAAAACAAGAGATTTTGGTGGGAAGACATCTGAAAGACAGGATGGACTCCAAGAAACAAGTTCGTTCTTGGTCCAGTTGATGATGGGGTTATGAAGTCGAAGCCAAGGGAGTCCTAGAATGAGAGGGGTCGTGGGACTTTGTATGACCAAGAAAGATTAATTCCCGATGAAGACAGCCATTTGAAGAAGAATTTCTGTAGAGGACATAGAAATAATTCTGTGGATAATGGTTGATTGTCAATAGCCAGTACTCGGAGAGATGAGGCAGGAAAATAACGGAATACCTAACAGAGAAGCAAAGGTGGCATCAATAAATTACCGGCTGCTCCAGAGTCTAGGAAGGCTTGGTTAGAGAAGGTTCGGGATTTGAAAATGAGGGTAGCAGGAAGAAATGACTTGAGGGAATTCTTGTGGAAAGGAGATTTGAATTTGCCTAGAAGAGACTCCTTATTCAGGTCTAGGGGTTTCAGTTTCCCGGCTTGGAAGGGCAACCTTAGCGAATGTCCCTGGGCGGCACAATACAGGCAAAGCCCATGAGTCCTCCTCCTGAGTTTTTCTTCGGCCGAAATGTGTGTACCCCCAATGCATGGGTTCCTCCAAGGGCGGAGCAGCGGTCAAAGATCGGTCCCTTGGGGACGAGGAACAAACTTGGGGGAACAAGACGGTTATTGGACTTTCGGCTTGCCTTTCCCTGATACGAGTATCCACCCGTATACACACAGAAATCATTTCCTCTAACATTGTGGGAAGTTCCCGGGACACCAGGTCGTCCTTGATACGATCCGACAGGCCCTGCCAAAAGGTGCTAACAGAGCCTCATTGTTCCACAGTCTCGGCAGCCAAGTCCGGAACTCGATGGCATTGCCCATCCGAACGGGAGCCTTGACGTAATTGCATCAGCCGGGAGGAAGCAGCAATAGTTCTGCCCGGGCGTAAAAAATCTTCCGGAAAGTTCCAAAATAAGGAGATATCGTTCACCACAGGGTCATTCTTCTCCCACAGGGGGGATGCCCAGGCCAAGGCATTGCCTCCCAATAGAGCAATAACATAACCGACTTTGGCACGGTCCGAGGCAAAGTTAGAGGGCTGTAATTCAAAATGTATAAGGCATTGGTTAATGAATCCCCGACAAGCTTGAGCGTCCCTTCATACCGCACAGGAGGCGGTATACGCAGCTCTCTGGGGGAATGGGTTCTCTAGGCAGAGCAGGCGGAACCGGAGGAGCCGGGCCCGGCTAACCGAGCTGAAATGGAGTCCAGAAATTGAGCTAATTGATTCTGCTGGTGCTCAAGGGCGTCCATGCGAGGGAAATAGTCTGCAATGTCTTGCCTAAACTGGCTGTAGCTTCCTCAGGTACTCCATGGCCTATTCGTACTGTAAGGAATTGAGTCCCGAGGGACGAAGTTCACTGTACCTTTTAGGAGGAGGGCTGTCAGCAGGCTGGAAAACTGGCTGAAGAGCTGATAACTGGAACTGGCTGAGGCACAGCTGAAGGGATGTGTAACTGGAACAATGGCTGAGGCACAGGCTGAAGGGATGGTAACTGGAACAATGGCTGAGGCACAGGCTGAAGTGATGGTAACTGGAACAATGGCTGAGGCACAGGCTGAAGTGATGGTAACTGACGGAACAATGGCTGAGGCACAGCTGAAGTGATGGTAACTGGAACAATGGCTGAGGCACAGGCTGAAGGGATGGTAACTGGAACAATGGCTGAGGCACAGGCTGAAGTGATGGTAACTGGAACAATGCTGAGGCACAGGCTGAAGTGATGGTAACTGGAACAATGGCTGAGGCACAGCTGAAGTGATGGTAACTGGAACAATGGCTGAGGCACAGGCTGAAGTGATGGTAACTGGAACAATGGCTGAGGCACAGGCTGAAGTGATGGTAACTGAACAATGGCTGAGCACGGCTGAAGTGATGGTAATGGAACATGGCTAGGCACAGGCTGAAGTGATGGTAACTGAACAATGGCTGAGGCACAGGCTGAAGTGGATGGTAACTGGAACAATGGCTGAGGCACAGGCTGAAGATGGTACTGAACAATGGTGGGCACGGCGAAGTGATGGTAACTGGAACAATGGCTGAGGCACAGGTGAAGTGATGGTAACTGGAACAATGGCTGAGGCACAGGCAGAAGTGATGGTAACTGGAACAATGGCTGAGGCACAGGCTGAAGGGATGGTGACTGGAGCAATGGCTGAGGCACAATCAAGGCAAGAGCTGGAGCCAGGGCAGAAAATGCTACACAGGCAGACAAACAGTCTGTCCGGTAGCAAGGACTACGAATAGGCACTCGCACCCTCTGCGAGTGCCTATTTGAATCTTCGCGCCGCCCGGCGTCCGGACGTGTGAGTCACACGCCGACGTCCGGCCGCCGGCGACGTCACCAGTCCCGGAACGGCGAGGGAGCGCGGCAGGTAAGATCCTTACACATTTACAACATTACCTAATAAAGTGGCCAGTGGCCTCAGGGTCAGTTTTACCACAGGGTAAATAGGGAATACGGAATTTGCCCAGAGCCTCTTATTAAAAGGTTGGGTAGAGGGTGCTTGTCTAAACTCTGTAAAATACAAACATTAACAAGAAAGTGAAGCATAAACATTGTAAAGGACCAATATATTGAGTACATAGGGATAGAAGCTTCTATCTCTAATTTCCAATTATTTGTGCAGGCAAAGATCTCGGCTGGCACACTTTTTGCTCATACAAAGCTTGGGCTCTCTCCAGGCTCCTCCCCAACTTGTTCATGCACACCACATACAAACTAAGCTGAGTGCCCTCTACTGAGCATGTCCAAGCGCTGTGCACGTGTTCAAATAAGAAAAAGTCAGTAAGTAAGGGAGACAGCTGTGAATTGAGATTTTTGCATACATAGTAAAATGGAAGGTAGGAATAGTAGCTCCTCCCACATAATTATAGTTAGCAGGGGGAGAATATAAAAAAACTCATTTACACAGTCTAGTGGTCCTTTAATTGCTTAAGGCAACCCATTAGAATCTCAAGATAAAAACCGCTGTTTGCAAAATGTGGTCTTTAGACATTAGATTAGATTTTTGTTTACGTTGGTTAAGAGGACATTTCAAAAGAAAACAACTTTAGTCTAAGTATGGGATTTACAGTCCACTATCACTATCCAAAGACTTATGACTGCATGAGTGAACTATACAGTGTTCAATCTGATAAACCAAACTCATTGATTAGCTAAAAGTAAAACCACAAGAGTCCCATGCAGGACCACATTGCCACTAATGAACCAAAGAGCAGACTTCACACAAAATATATTTAGAGACTTGCATGTATTTACTACTCTGTATTAAATTAGATGAAACAAGTATGGCATTGAGTCTAGAATAATAAAAATACATTTTATACTAGGGTACAAAATGGTCACTTACCGGATCACTAACTCTTTCAGAAAAGAGAGGGGGTCTGTCCGGGAAAGCAGTCAGTATAAGCTCCACAAGCACCAGCAAAAAGTACACATAGAATGTAGTATCACGGAATACATCTATACGTGCATACTGCAGAGGAACGATTTTAGAAATAAATGGTCAAAAATATTTTGAAACACTTACCTTTAAATTTTAGGTTACTTGACAATAACTACCAGATAATTTCACATTTAAATTGAACCCTTTTTGAACCACCATAAAAACAGGTACGTTTAAAGGAGCACTGTGCTTAACCCTAAAACAGATTTTTGCGTGGCTTAGAGGCCTGAAACACGGATAAAATGAAGCATAACTTTCATGAAATTCCCTTGTTTCAATTTCAGTTACATTTATTTTCATTTCATATAGTAGAGATATATATATAGCCAAATTAATTACCGGTAGTAATGTTTTTCAATGAAACAGATCCTAATAAAACACACAGGTAACTCAAATAATAAGGTAGGGGTCATTGGATGCACATAAAAAAACAATTAATAGACAGGTCAAATTTAACACAGATGACAAAAAAAAACCACTATATGCCATGCATGTATATGTAGAAAAGAGAATCTTACAAAGCCCTTAACAAGAATCAAATGCCCACAAGGTTTGTATTAGAGTTTAAAATTCAGGAAAAGGGCTAGGGGCAACACTAAGGGGCATATTTATAAAAAAACGTTATTACCGGAAAAAAATTACCGCCGCGCATTTATAACAGCGAGGGCTATTGCCACCATATGTATCGCGGCCGCGATGTCCTGCGGTAATTTTAAGTCCCTTTGCGGCGATACTGCAGCGATACTTAAAATCCCTTCCCGGCGCTAAGGGGGCGGGGCATACGCCCACCCCACCCTCGACCCCCCGGCGGCGGCAGCGACCACCCACTTGCCGCTTCCCAGCAGCCCTTCCCAACCCCTTCCACACTCGCGGCAATCTCGGAACAGGAGGCTAGGAGGGGCTGCCGGGAAGGGACCGCACACCCCCTCCCCAGCAGCCCCTCCAAGCCCCCTGCCCCCCCGCTGAGAGGGGTGGAGGCACCCTCCAGCGGGGCCCTGAGAAGGGCCTTTTGGGGCTAAAGGGGTCCCGCAGCTTGAACCGGGACCCCCCTCCCTGGCCCTTATAAGGGCCCTTGCGGCACTGACAAGTGCCTTTGGCGGGGGTCGACCCCTGAGTGCGGCTCTTAAAAGAGCACTTGGGCGGCGTCTTGTTTCTTTCAGTCCCGGCGACACCAGCTCCGCTGAAGCCGACCCCCAAGAGGTACCCCTGTGGCTGCCAGGCGACCTCAACGAGGCCGATGTTGCCGGTGTCTTGATCCGACGTCTTCGGGCTGGCAACACCAACCCCACTCAGGTCGCCGATGCCAGGCAGACTCACTGCGGCCGCCAGTGTGCCCGCTGGAACCTCTTTATATAGGTTTGCAGAAAACCCTAATCCATTTCTGATTACATTGCAAAGCATGTAAACCAAGCATTAAAAAATTGAATAATCAAAAATGGATTAGGGTTTTCTGCAAACATATATAAAGAGGTGCACTCTGCTGCGGAACTCAGATGCCATCACAGTAGATGGCTGAAGATAGAAGCGGCTGGCAACATCGGCTCCGCTGAGGCCGGCTGTGCCAGCGGGCTCACTGGAGGCCACAGTGAGTCTGCCTGGCATCGGCGACCAGAGTGGGGTTGGTGTCGCCAGCCCGAAGACGTCGCCCAAGGGCTCTTTATAGAGCCGCACATTGGGGGTCCCAGTTCCAGCTGTGGGACCCCCGCCAAAGGCACTTGTCAGTGCCGCAAGGGCCCTTACAAGGGCCGGGGAGTGGGGTCCCAGTTCGAGATTGCCGCGAGCGGGGAAGGGGGCATGATCTCAGTGTATGGGTTACATCCCCTAGACAAACAGTCTTGGATCTTTATTGTTTAGTCCTGAAAAACAGGTTGCCCTAATACCTCCCTATTCTATATGCACTGTCCCTTTTCAGATGTCTCTCTATATTTTACACTCCGAGACCCTTTAGCACAAGGAGATGCCTACAAGCTGATTGGAGAATCCCTCCCTCTACTAGGGTTACTCACACTGCAACATGTGTGAAAAGATCTGCTTTTATTGGCAAAAATCAAGCAATTACGTGGCTGGTGGATAGAGATGGGTCCGGATCCGAAACGGAACCCCTCGGTTCTGAAATCCGAATGATTAATCCGAATCCAGACGGATCGTCCGGATTTCTGAACGCATTTTCAAATATTATTATTCGCTGATTTTCTAAATAAGCCTTAAACGTTCGATAATCGTCGAAAACACGATTGGAGACTACTTTCGAGTTTCCGACCATTTTTCCAGGATTACCAAACATTCAAGGCTAATTTCGAGAAAACCTGCAAAGATAGCCTCGAACATTCGATAATAATCGAAAGTTTGTTCCGTTTTGGGATTTTCCAGAGATCCGGGAATCTGAAAACGCAACAAAACTGGCGAGTTAACCCATCTCTACCGGTGGACTACCACTGTTCTTTTAATCAGTCCCTAAGCAAAAGGAGTCTGCTGGCCCACCCAATCATTATCCCTATTTAAAATAAAGTAAAGGGGGTACATTGTACATGTGTACCTAAATTTGTAGGCAATGGCAGGCAGCTTCCAATGGAATTGCTTACAAATTTATAGTGTGTGTATCCAGCTTAACATTCTGTTCCAACAGATCTTTGGTTAGGCATTACTTTGCTTTATTCAGCTGTCAGGAAAATGTGTTTTGGGCAGAAGTAATTCTATAAACTTTACTTTCCCTTTACAGTGTACCTGTATATATTTAATTCCTCACTCCTTTTCCTCCTCACGCAGGCATATTCATTTAGTAATCTTTAAACCAGGGGAAAAGAGAGGAGGAGGAGGAGGGAGTGAGAAAAAGCAGCTTTAGTGCTTGTTCTGATACTAAATTTTGAGAACATGGCTTGTACAATTATGTAGAACATGTTTAGAGAGGCAAACAATACAAAACTAATAAGAAGTTTCTTTACTCTAAAAGTAAGCAAATAAAAGACTGTGGTTTACAAATACAAGCAAATTATAAACACAGTATGCTGGTATTACAAGAAGGTATCAGGCACAAGAAATGCATTCCAAAAGAACATTTAAGACTGCTAGAGGCAGTGAAATGCCAGAGAGAAAAGATACAGGCCAGAAGTCAAGGCACTTTCTAAGGTAACTATTTGTTTTAAAGCTGCAAAGTTTCCATTTAGCATTTGAAGCTAAAATAGCTCCATACTGAGAAAAGCTCAGAGATGTCGCTAACTAACTTTAGTCTAGATCAGTATAATGAAGAAAAAAACATCTGTTGTATGGAGGTGCTGGACATAATACAAATTAGGCAACACTAGCCCTAAGCTACAAAACTTTCTTCCCAACATTCCGTCTATGTCTGGCTACATCCAAAATATGGCTGCACTGTAAATGAACGCGTAGGTTTGTTGGTGTGTGTTCATGTGTCAGGGGGTAAAAAAATAAACTTTTTGATGATTTATCAAAATTAGTTTTTTTTAGCCTTCAATAAATTTTTATTGGTTTTTCAATATTGTCGTTATTATCTCTTTTATACAAATTGCATAAGATACATTGAAAAATAATACAATATTGTATATACTAGCATGAGTAAAACAGAACATAGTATGAACATGTAACATATGTATCAACCAAAATGCCCTTTATTGTAAGGTCTGTATATCAGTTTACATCTTACGGCACAGCGTGTCCTGGTTCTGGTGGGTGAGCTAGGTATCTGTGGGTAACAAGTTTGTTACATATTATATTGGAAGGTCTACTGTATATGGGCTAATTGTCCATAGTAGCCAAGTTTTAAAATTAGGTTTTTTTACTACAGTTACCCTTTAAGTATGTCTGCCATGGGTATAAATGGGTAGGTTAGTTGGTGTGTGTTCCGGTCTCAGGTTGGGGGGTAAAAACAAAATTTTTTGAGGATTTATCAAAATTAGTTTTTTGACTAGAGTTACCCTTTAAGTATGGCTGCCATGGGAATGAATGGGTAGGTTAGTTGGTGTGTGTTGGGGTAAATAAACTATTTTGATGATTGGTCAAAATTTGTTTTTTGAGAATAATTTATAGTCAATGGGAAGGGGGCCAACAGCATAGTAACTCGTCCGCGGAATTAGCTAGGTAACAGCACACTTCTCATCTGTCCCACACGTCTGTACCAAATTTTATGTGTCTTACTGGAAAACTGTGGGAGGAGATACAGTCCAAAAAAGTGGAAGAATAAAAAAAGAAGAAGAAATTGAAATACCAGTAATTTGTCTCTTCAAGCCAAATTAATTCTTTCAAAAGAAAAGCAAAGGCCCCCTAGAGAATTTACTTCCATTGTAGATTCCATTCTATTTCATTAAAGAGCAACTGTGGTCTCAAAAAAAGTTAGGGTTAAATGAAAGCCTGCCGTATATCCTTTACACTGATCCAACAATCACATCTCTGACTGGAACCTGTGAGAAATTACATTGGGGTGAATGTTCAAATTTCCTGCTCCCAGTAGGTTGAGTGACATCACCTGACCTCTGCCGGCCCTTTTCCCCTGGGGGAGAAGCATGCTCAGTGAAGACTTATTGCTGGGGAAATCAGGAAGTACCTGATGGCTAAAAACAGGAAGTGTTCAACCAGGAAGTTACATTGCTGAACCTTTCCAGCAATAACTTGTAATGTGATTTAGGTTTTATTTTGAAGGTGTGATGGAAGGCTTTTTATATAATTATTACTAGTTTGGAAGAATTTGAGACCACAGTTACCCTTCAAAGTCAATACTCACTTGGAAGTAATAACCTCTTACTTACCGGTTTTAAGGCATGTAGAACTTTGGACCTAAAGATTATTATGGCACAAAGCAAGGCAATGATCCAGAAATGCAACATAACCCCTGAAGACTGAACCCCTTTAATTCTCTCGTACTGAATTAAAAAAGTAGCTAGCAGCTGAAACAAAAAAGGAAAAACAGGTCAGTATTCTTCATTAGTTCTGAGGGGAAAAGTTAGAGTTAACAATTTAACTACAATTAATTTAGTCTATTAATATCCAACAGGATGTCTAAATGTTAGGACCATTAGTCCTGCTTTGGTGCTTCAAAAAATAAATTTATAAATAATACAAAAATATCTGTACCACAGCAACCAAAAAATACAAAAACAAATAAAATGCTATAAAATAAAAAAAAAGTTCAACTATAAGGATATAACACTAAATTAAATTACATTTTTATATCTTTTATGTTTCAGTGTGTTTTTGTGTGCGAGTTTCTAACCCAAATACCGGTAAATAAACACATTCCTAAATGAGAAAATAAAGCACAGTCAAGTCTAAGGGCTTGTTCACACTACATCGGTTTGTACCAGTTTTTCAAACGACAGTATAACCCCATAGGATTTTACAATATCGTCCACACTTGCTGTGTTGTATTCCGTTCCTGTCCGTTTTAAAAATGCACTGCTGCACTCATTTCTGTCCGTATAAAATGCCTAAAAACATGGATAACAACGCACACAGAGTTCCTGTGAGGTCATTTCCGGTCCGTGGACTATAGGAAACAACGCATAGGTGTACGCTTCGCTGCCAGGGACCATTGAGGTTTGGGTCACTCCTCCCTACTGCTCCGTTCCCAGCAGTATTGGCAAACAATAAGGTAGAAGGAAGGGGCGCCACGCAGGTTGCTGGCGAACACAGTGTTTAGATTGATCCAACATGTTTGCGACCCACACACGGGTCTTTTTCAAGTGTATGCACCACTGATCAGTGAAAACCAAATAAACCCCACAAACCCACCCTCCCTTCCATTGGCCAGAGGCCATGTCCATCAACAAGTCCAATCAGTGTCCATGGGAACTTATCATGAAACCACCACCACGTGGGAGATGCTGTGCGAGCAGCTGTGAAACAACCGTAAAGTGATAAACACATCTTGATACATATAAACTGGTAAAAGAATTGCAGGAGCGTGACTCCTTCTAGTGAGGGCATCTGTTTCAAACCCCAATCAGGTTTTGCTACAAACGAGGTAAAAACATTAAAGACAGATTGTGTCCCTCCGACCTACAGCGTAATCATAAAGCCCCCCAAGCCACAAAACGGAAAGGAACATTTCCATGTATGAACTGCAATTGTTGCAGTAGCATAATAAGAGGTAACCACATCGACCACCCCACCATGGGCTATGAAATACCCATGAAAAATAAAGCTACTTGCGAAACTAAAGCAGTCATTTATATGCTAATGCCCATGTGGCAAAGTGTATGTGGGAAAACAGGCAGGCCAGCTAGCACGCATCCAGGAACACAAATGCAACATCAGAAATTATGTAACTAACACTCATCAGATCCCTCTATATCCAGACACTTTGCAGAAAAGAAACACAATGTTTCACAATTGGTGGTGTATATTGGATAAGTAAGACTACCACTGAGATTTGGCGATTTAACTAAAATGTTACTGCAAACCGAGGGCATCTGGATTAAAAGGTTAAACAGCATGCACCCATAAGGACTCAATGACTGTTGGTCTGTAAAACCTTTTCTATAAAAACCTTTTATAATACCTCTGTAAATTGTATAGTCTCATTACTCATGATGTCTTTTGTGTTCCCCCCAGGAACCCCTATGTTTGAAAGTTGTCACAGTACCAACGATCATAGAATGGCTAAGTATAATGCTTACGGTAAAGTAGGTACCCACTGTATATATATTATATATATATATATTATATTATATATTTTTTTAATATTTTAAAGTTTTACTTGTTATTCGTACACCTTAATGGAGGAGCTCACTAGAAGGAGTCACGCTCCTGCAACTCTTTACCAGTTTAATGTATAAAGATGTGTTTTATCACTTTACGGTTGTTTCACAGCTGCTCGCACAGCATCTCCCACGTGGTGGTGGTTTCATGATACGTTCCATGGACACTGATTGGACTTTGTTGATGGACATGGCCTCTGGCCAATGGAAGGGAAGGGTGGGTCTTGTGGGGTTTTATTTGGTTTCACTGTGATCAGTGTTGCATACCTTGAAAAAGACCCTGTGGTGTGGTCGAAACATGTTGTATCAATAAACACTTTGTGTTCGCAGCAACCCTGCGTGGCGTCCCCTTCCTTTTTACCTAATTTGTTTGACTATAGGAAACAAGCTGAAGAAAAATCACCTAGAAAATCGCAAGATCTCTCTTCATATCAATATCTGCTACCTCTCTCTCGAAAAGCTCCTGCAACTCCCACACTCCAAGGAAGTGACAGGATTTTAGTGTTCTTTGGTCCTGACCCCATAAATTTGAAAAATGCAGTGCAAAACGTGTTAAAATGCAACTGACAGAAATTCTGAAGAACGGACACAAACGAATAATATCGCACATGCAAACAGTCAGCAATGGATACAAAAACGTATTAAAACGTCATTCAACTCACTGCGTTTTTAAGTTGCGTTTTTGTCTGTTCCTAGTGTGAACCAGCCCTAAGCAATATATTCATTATTCACAGCACAATAAATGAAACCAGAAATGTTTCACTTTATGGATGCCAGCGCATGGTTCCAAAAGGGGAAACTAATAAAATCATTCTTCATATAGGAGAGATTAGGTACATGCATAAAACTCTATTATATCTAGCAGTTATGGAAGAAATTAAACATTAAAACCTTTGTATTAATTCCTTAATTTACTCTGGATCATTGACATTTCCTTCAGCTCCATATTAGTTTTATATATTAATTTTTTAACATTTTGGACCTGCAAAGATGCCAACGTTACCCTGTCATTCACAAAATTAGGTCCAGGGAATGATTGACTTAGCCACTAATAGGGGTCACTGGCCCCAATAACCCACTTACAAGTTTAACTGTAGCCAGTATAAAAATTATGATTCATAAAAATTAAAATGAAACAACAAAATTAATTGTTTCTGCACATCTATATCAGATTGCTTCTGTTTCATTTTATTGCTTTCCTACTCCATGGATAATTTTTTTCTGAGGTTTGTGTTTAGTGGCCATATGAACAGCCAGAATGCTACAGATAACTTTCTGCTTTAGTACTAGCATTTGCACATGAGTGGACAAGTCTTTGTGTCATTCCCATGTGGACAATAGCTTCGGCTTCAAATATTTCCAGGGTGCCTTGTGCTGGGCTGTAATTGTATTAAGGTTTGTAAGCAAAGGTCGAGGTAAATCAAGTGAAAGCGATAGTTTATAACAAGTTTTTTAATGGACTAAAGAAAAAAGCCTCTTGTATTACTACAAGATGCCACATTTATAGCTAGGAAAACACTTGGCCTACATCCAGCTGTATATTTAAAGGGCAAGATAATTGAGTGAAACAGATGGATACTAACAAGCATCATTTTAAATGTAAGAAGCATAAGGTTTAAAATTATTTTAAAGTATTTAAAAAGGGGGCAAAGAAAATATCTGCATAGTAATGGAGATAGTGAAAATAGTATATTAACTGGGAATATGTAACAGTCAAGCAGAGATGTCGAACATTGGCACCTTGTAGTAGTAGTTTCTAAACATCTGGAATGCCAAGGTTTGACATAACTGGAAACCTTTGTAACTATGTAACACAAGTTGTATATATACAACACTTCATGGACAGAGAATACTAGTCTTGTACTACTAAATTAAGAATTTCTATACACCAGAAGATTTAGAGTAGGTTCACATACAGTTAGGGCTAGGCCACACTAGCGCGTTTGCGCACGCGTTTCGCGCTCGCGATTGCGCACGCGATTTTTGCTATAAAAAAATGCTGGCGGGCTTCCCGCATTTCCGATGCGCTTGATGCGTGTCTCGTTCGTTTTGGTAACGCATGCGTTCACAATTTTTGGTGCGTTAACGCAGCGTTTCCATAACGCGAAATGGCAAAAACGCATGCGCAAAACCGCGAACGCAAAGGCGAACGCACAGAAAAGCGCACACTATCGCGTGCGATAACGCTCGCGATTTTGTGCGCGTTCCTGTGCGTTGTAGTGTGGCCTCAGCCTGAAGGTACTTTTTCAGCCACCGCCAAACAATGCCGGTCGTTTCTTCATCCAAATCCTAAGGCTCACACCAAAAGGTCAGCCACAATGATTTTCAATGAGATTTCTACCTGGCCAAAATATCTGCCTGTTTGTACCTAACTTTACACTGCTAGTAATAAAAGGTCTGTGAACAGAAGTAGGAGATTTGATTTCTTAGGCTGGGTACACACACAAGCATATTTTTCAGGCCAACTGACCGATATTTCAGTGTATCTGTCAGTTGGGACAAAAAATCTGCAGTGTTTTTGTGGGCAGGCCCGAACCGATGTCAGTCGCAGTTTCGACATGCTTGTAAACCACGGCCTATCTCCTATGGACCTCATATTTGCCTGGCTATTTAATATGTCAGAATGGCTTCCTTCCCACTTTAACAAAAACTTGAAACAGGTTAAAAAAAAAAATCACTCACCATTGTTATACCTAGTAGTGTTGGACTCACAACGTAAACTGGAGCACGATAATAACTTTGACTCCTTTCCAAAAAAGAATAAAAGAGATCTGCCCAGCAGGTTAGCCATAAAAGGAAACCTATAGCCTTTGTAAACAATAAGAATATAAAATCTTAGATTCATTTTCTACTAAAGTGTTAAAAAGTTTATTTCTATCACAACACCATCTAACAGCATTTTTATCAAAAGACATTTACCAACTGGCAAAAAAGCTGCAATTTATATTTACTTGACCATCCAATGTAATATACACTGTAAATGAATTACATTCCACCATACACATAAACCCATAGGATACTTGCATACAGAGACATAAGAAACAGGAGTTGTTAAAATATATTGTCTAGCATTTACTCTGCAATTATGTTATATGAGATATACAACTTCAGTTGATCTTTAAATGTGCAATACACAGGTTGGGAAATTCTGCCATAGCAAATAAATGTTTCATGATAACAATGAATGTTAGATTTTAATCCAGCATGAAGATATTGTATTTGTGTCTAGAAAATTGAAACTAGCTACTTCAACTAATGTTAAGAACTACCCATAAAGAGTTTCACTTGAGTCTAGACTATTGGCTCATTGTACAGAATGTGCCATCAGAAAAAAAAGATATTCAGCTACTTACCCTTAAAGGACAACTCCACCCTCATAAGAACATCTTTTAGAAAGAACGGCCTCTTTAAAATATGCTGATATATCATATCTGTTGTATTCAATTAGATCAACTGGACTTGAAATGTAGTTCTTGAAGACGTTTCGCTAGTCATCCGACTGGCTTTCTCAATTCAGAATGACTTGTACAAGAATCTGTGGCAATTATGTACCCTGGAAAATCCCAATTAGCATATCACAGCCAGGTGTTAAGGGTGTGATTAGATAGTGGCTAAGAGGTGTTATAGGAACGCCCAGAGTAAGGTGTTAAAACAGCCTTGTACATGGCAGACAGTTGGTGTCGAACCCCCCCACCTCTATTTAGGCTTGGTTTCTTTATTTTCACATAAATGGCCTCCTTAACACCTCTCTTGAACCGTCACGTTCCTTCGCCAGTATGTTAACATTACAATCTTCAAAGGTATGTCCTTTATCCTTAAGATGCAGATACACACGGCTGAGTCCTGACCCGAGGAATTGGCTCTTCTGTGCTAAGCCATATGTTGATGCAGTTGCTGTTTGGTCTCCCCCACATCACAATCAGAGCATTCTTCACTGCCACTGCACCGCATATATGATGTCGCTTTTCTTGTGTTTTGGTATTGGGTCTTTTGGATGTACCAATTGCTGCCTCAGTGTGTTGTTCGGTTTAAAGCAGACAGGGATACGATGTTTTTTGAAAATTCTTCTTAATTTCTCGGAGACCCCTGCTACATATGGGATGACCATGTTCTTCCTCCTGTCTTGCTTTTCCCCTTCACTGTTGGTATTTGTGTTCTTTTCTTTCCTTCTAGAAAAAGAACACAAATACCAACAGTGAAGGGGAAAAGCAAGACAGGAGGAAGAACATGGTCATCCCATATGTAGCAGGGGTCTCCGAGAAATTAAGAAGAATTTTCAAAAACATCGTATCCCTGTCTGCTTTAAACCGAACAACACACTGAGGCAGCAATTGGTACATCCAAAAGACCCAATACCAAAACCCAAGAAAAGCGACATCATATATGCGGTGCAGTGCAGTGAAGATGCTCTATTTGTATGTGGGGGAGACCAAACCAACTGTATCACCTGTATGGCCCAGCACAGAAGAGCCAATTCCTCGGGTCAGGACTCAGCCGTGTATCTGCATCTTAAGGATAAAGGACATACCTTTGAAGATTGTAATGTTAACATACTGGCGAAGGAACGTGACTGGTTCAAGAGAGGTGTTAAGGAGGCCATTTATGTGAAATAAAGAAACCAGAGCCTAAATAGAGGTGGGGGGGTTCGACACCAACTGTCTGCCATGTACAATGCTGTTTTAACACCTTACTCTGGGCTTTCCCTATAACACCTCTTAGCCACTATCTAATCAACCCTTAACACCTGGCTGGGATATGCTGATTGGGATTTTCCAGGGTACATAATTGCCACATATTCTTGTACAGTAATTCTGAATTGAGAAAGCCAGTCGGATGACTAGCGAAACGTCTCAAGAACTACATTTCAGTCCAGTTGATCTAATTGAATACAACAGATATACCATGACCTGGACTGAATGAGAACCTTCACAAGCATGCTGATATATCATACTTGGGTATACTTGGGACTTTGTTGGGGGGGGGGTGGTTGGGTGGTTTGGGGTTAATACTTTTGCTTTGTGTTGGTGGGGTTGAGTTGGTGGTTGGTTGGTTGTGGGGGGGTCTTTGTGTGGGTTGGGGGGTGGGGTTTGTTGGGGGGGGGGGTTGGGTGGGGGGGGGGGTACTTTGGGGGGGACTTTGGGAACTTTGGGGGGGGGTGGTGGTTTGGGGTTTGTGGTCGTGGGGTCGGTTGCTTTGGGTTGGGCGGTGGGGGGGTGGTAGTTGTTTGGGGGTTGTTTGTTGTCGTTGGGGGGTTTGTGGTTTGGGGTGTTTGGGGGGGGGGGTGTTTGGTTCCGTGGGTGGGCGGGGGGGAGGTGAGGGTCGGGGGTTTGGTGGTGGTGGTTTGTGATTGTGGGTGTGGTTTGGTTTGGGGGGGGCTTTGGATGAGTGGGGGGTTGCTTGTGGTTCCCCCCTTTGGGTTTTTTTGTTATGGTTGGGGGTTCTTTGGGTTGGGTGCGGGTTTGGGTTGTGGTGTTTTGGGGGGCTTGGTATTTGTTGGGGGTGGTGGGGTTTGTGGGGGGGTGGTTGCCTTTGGCCTATTGCTTCCTTTTGGTGCGGGTGGGGTTTTGTTGGTGTGGGGGGGTGGTTCGGCTTTGGGTTGTTTGTTGTGGGGGGGGGGGGGGGGGGGGCCTTGTGTGTGTGTTGGGTGGTGGTGGTTCTGGGTGGTGTGTGCTCCTTTTTGTTGGGTGGTGTGGTGGGTTGGTTGTGGTGCCATTTGGTGGGGTGTTTGGGTGTCTTTGGGGTGTTTGTTTGGTGCTTGGTGGGGTTGGGGGGGTTGGGGGTTGTGTTGGTTTGTGGTGTGGGGTTGGCTTTGGGGCGGTTTTGGGGGGTTTGTTGGGGGGCGCGGTTTGGTCGCGGTTGGGGAGGGGTTTTGTGTTGGTGGGGGTGGGGTTGTTCCTTGGGAGTGGTGGCCTCCTTTGGGCGTGGCGGGTGGGTTGTGTTGTTTGGTGGGGTTGGGGTTGCTTGCGTGGGGGGGTGGGTGGGTGTGGTGGGGGGTGGGGGGCCTTGGGTGGGGGGGGGTGTGGGCGGGTGGGTTGGGGGGTGGTGGTTGGGGCTTTGTTGGTCTGGGGGTTGGGGGGGTGGGGTGTTTGTGGGTTGCTTCTTGTTTTGGGTTTGGTTGGGGGTGGTTTGGTGGGTTTTGGTTGGGTGGTGGTGGTGTTGGGTTTTGGTGGGCTCTCCTTTGGGGTGGTTCTTTGGGGTGTTTTGGGCCTTTCCTTTGGGGCGGGGGTGTGTCGGCTTGGTCGTTTGGCCTTTGTGGGTTTGCTTAGTTGGCTGGGGTGGGGTGTGGTGGGGTTGGGTTTGGGGTGGTGGTTGGGGGGTGGGGTTGGTGAGGGGGGGGGTGGCGGGTGGGGTTCCCTTTGGTGGTTGGTGGGGGGGTGGTTGTGTGGGCCTACTTTGGGTGGGGTGGGGTTTGTTGGGGGGTTCCTTGTTGGGTGTTGGGGGTTGGGGCTGTTGGGGTGGGTTGGGGGGTGTGGTGTGTTTGGTGGGGGGGGGTAGGGGGGGTTGTTGTGGTTGTGGGGGTCTGGCTTTGGGGTCCTTTGGGTGCTTTGCGGTCGTGGGTGGGGGGGGTGGTTTTTGGCTTTGGGGTGGTGGCGGTGGTGTGTGTGCGGGTGGGGTGGGTGCCCCATTTGTCGTTGGGTTTGCATACTTGGGGGGGTTTGTTTGGTTTGGGGTGCTTTGGGGGGGTTGTGGGGGTTTGGGGTGGGGGTGGCGTGGGTTTGGTGCTTTGGGGGGGTGTGGGGGGGTTGGGGGTTGATGTGTTTGGTGGGGGGGGGGTTGGGGTTGCTGTGGTCGTGGGCTTTGGGGGGGGTTTTGTGGTCTTTGGGTTGTTGGTGGTGGTTGTGTTGTTGGTGGTGTTGGTGTCTTTTGGGTGGGGTGGGGCCTTTGGTTGTGGTTTTTTTTTTGACATTGGGTGGGTGGGGGGGGCCCCTTTTTTGGTGTGTGGGGCCTTTGGGGGGTGGGGGTGGTGGTTTGGCCTCCTTTGGGTTTGGGTTTGTGGGTTGTTGGGGGGGGTGGGGGTACTTTGGTGTTTGTTTTGGTTTTTGGTCACTTTTGGGTGGGGGTGGGGGGTGGGGGTGGGTTTGGGGGGGTGTTCTTTGGTGTGTGGCGTTGCAGTTTGTGGTGTGGTTTGTGTGTTGGTGGGTGGGTCGTGTTGGGGTCGTGGGTGGTGGGGGTTGCGGTTGTGGTTGGTGGGGTTGGGTGGGGGCTTGTGCTGAGGTTGGTGGGGTGGTTGGGGCGCTCTTTGGGGGTGGGGGGTGTTGGCCGGGGTGGGCCGGTGTGGGGGGCGTTGCGTGGGGGGTGGGGGGGGTGGGTGTTGTGTGGGTTTTGGTGGTTGGCGGGTTGTTGGGCGGTTGGGTTGGGGTGGTTGGCTTTTGGGGGGGGGGGAGGGTGTGTGGGGGAGTGTGGGTTTGCGGTTTTGGGGTGCGGGGGGGGGGGTTCGGACCTTTGGGGTCGGGGTGGCTCCTTTGGGTGGGGGGGGGTGGTGTGTGGCTGGCGGGGGTGGTTTGGTTTGGGGGCGTTGGGGGGGGGGGGGTGGCCCCTTTGGGGGGGCTTGCTTGGGGGGGTTGGTTGGGTGTGGGGCTTGGTTGGGGCCTCGTGGGGGGTGGTTGGTTGGTTGGGTTTGGGGTGGGGGGTTGGCCCTCCTCTTTGGGTGTGGTGGGGTGGGGGGTCCTCCTTTGGTCCTTTGGGGTGTGTTTGTTTTGGTGGTTGGTTTTTTTTTTCTTTTGTTTTTTTGGGTGTTGGGGGTTTGTGGTTGGCTTCCTTTTGTGTTGGGGGGGTGGGGGTGTCTCCTTTGGGTGTGGCTTTGGGGGGGTAGGGGTGTTTGGGCGGTTGGTGTGGGTGGGGGGTGGGGTTGGGCCCCTCCTTTGTGTTGGGGGGGGGGTACTTTGTTGGTTGGGTTTGGCGGCTTTGTTTGTGTGTGTCGGGTTGGTACTTTGGGGGGTGCTTTGGGGGTTGTTTGGGGGCGGGGTGGTGGGGGTTGTGGGTGGGTTTGTTGGTGGGGGGGGGGGGGGGGTTGGGGGTGGGGTGGGGTTTGTTCTGGTCTCCTTGGGGGTTGTTGGGGTGCTTTGTTGTTGTGTGGGCGGTTGGGCTTGGTTGGGGTGTTGTTGGGGGCCCCCTTTGTGGGGTTTGGGGGGTTTGGGTGGGAGGGGAGGTGCTTTGTTTGGTGCGGGGGGGGGGTTGCCTCCTTTGGTCTGGGGATTGTGGTTTGGTGCGGTCCGGGTGGGGGAGGGGGTTGCGGCCGTTGGCGCCTTTGCTGTGGTTTTGGTCGGGCGCTTTGGCATGGTGGGGGGTTTGTGTGGTGTGTTGGGCCCCTCCTTGTTCGTGTTGGTGGTTTTGGTGGGGTCGGGGCAGGTTTGGCTTTGCGGGTGGTGGGGGGGGGTGTGGGGCCCTTTTGGGTTTGGTTTGTGGGGGTTGGTGGGTGGGGGCTTTTGGTGGTCCTTTGGGGGGTCCTTTGTGGGGGTTGTGGGTCCTTTGTGTGCCGTTGGTTGGGGGGTTGTTTTGGGGGGGTTTGGGGTTGGGGGTTGGGGTTGGGGGGTTGGTGGCTCCTCCTTTGGGGGGCTCTTTGGGTTGTGGGGTGGGGCTTTGGTGTTGGTTGCCTTTGGCAATCTCCTTTGTGGGGGGTCTTGTTGGTTGGTGGTCCTTTGGGGGTTTGGGGGGTTGTTGGGGGGGGGTCCTTTGTTTGGGGTGGGCTTGGAGGGTTGGGGGGTGGGGGGGGGGGGGGCCTTGGAGTGTGCCCTTGCTTTGGGGGGGTTTGGTTTTGGGGGGGTGTTTGTGTTGGTGTTGCGCTTTGTGGGGGGTTGTGGGGGTTTTGGGGGTGGGGGGTTTGGGAGTGGGGGTGGGGTGGTGTTGGTTGTTGGGGGGCTCCTTTGGTTGGGCGGGTGGCCTCTTCCTTTGGGGGTTGGGTTCCTTTGGTCCTTTTGGGCCCTCCTTTGGGGCCCCTTTGGTGGTTGGGTGCTGGGCTTCCTGGGGGGTTTTGGGTGGGCCCTCCTTTGGGTGTTGTGGGGCTCCTTTGGTGGGGGGGGGGGGGGGGGGGGTTTGGGGTTGGTTGGTGGGGGCGGGGGTGCTTTGGGTGGGGGGGGGGGGTTTGGGTTTGGGGGGGGGTGCATCTTTGGGTCGGTTTGGTGTGGTGTGGGGGGGGTTGGGGGTGGTTGTGGGGATTTGGGGTTTGGCGGTGGGCGGTTGCCTTTGGTGTGGGGGGTTGGTGGGGCGGTTGTGGGGGTGGGGGGGGGGGGGGTTGAACCTGGTCGTATGTGCTGTTTTAACTTTCAGGCGTATGTGGGCTGGTGGTCGCGGCTAACCTTTGTGTGCCACATTATCAACCTTACACGGCTTGGGTGTGCGTGACTCTTGGGGGGGTTTAGGGGTTACATAATTGCGAGTTTGGGTTTGCCTCCTTTGAAGGGCCAGCGGAGCTAGGAACGTCTTTAGACTGTCCTCTTTAAGTGGTGATTCTATCTGATACACATGTATCCTGAATATGTGGAAACTCTTTCATAGGGGTTTCTTGTTTATCCTTTGTTCCCCCTTATGAATTCATTACTGTATCCTGCTATGCTTCTGGATGCCTCATGCAAACTGAGCAATTTAGAAACCTGTACTGAGCATTTACTGAGCCTGGACATGCTCAGAAGAGGCAGACAGGGGATTAACATTCAGTCATTGGCTGTGATGTCAACTGTCAAATCCATCACTGACAGTTACTAACTGGAAGAACAGGAAGCAGAAACTGGGGCAACAAGACATTGTGCAGGATTTCAGGTTAGACTTATGCATTTCAGATTTCAAACTATTACCGTTTAGGGTTTTGGGGAGTGATTTACCTGTATGTAAGTTTTCATTTAGGGCTGGACTGCCCTTTAATGCACAAGAGTTATTGTTAGAAAATGGCAGTGTTCACTTATTTGCAATTTGAATGTAGGACAGAAACTCACCGTTTTGGCCCTGTTGAGATGTCATTTGAATGTAGCCCTGGTCATTCTTTCGAAGGTACAAAAAGTAGAAGGAAAGCAGAACACCAGAGGTAGATGCATGGAATCCATACCAATACTGTATTTTGGAAGCACTTGGTGAAATCTGGATTTTTAGTGTACCAGGTGAGATTCGTATCCTACAAACAGTATAAAAGTTGAATTGATGCAAAGCTTCAATTTCAAGCACAAAATAACGTTCAAGCAAGATTGTGCATTTTAAACTACAGTAGGCTTCAGTTACTGTCAGTGAGTGATCACAAACTTACTAGTATCAGTAGTACAGAGAAAAAGAAAAAAAATCACATAGGCCAAATACTGCATCTTTCTGCATGCACTATTGTATATTCAATATTTAACCAAAGGCATTGCAGTGATCCTTAAAGCCCAAGGATCAACAATTATATCTGGTAATTTTGTTTTTAGTATAGTCCTGTGTGTATTGCGAATCACATGTTTCAAAACAAATAATACACATCTCTCTCCTCGTAGGGGTCCCAGTGTTGAAGTATCAAAAAAAGATAGCCAGTCCCCTGCTATCTATGGTCCCAGGATTTCAGCACCAAAGACATTATTTTACCACTGCAATGTGGCCAATCTATATATTACACTTCAGAGTTTGTATAACCTCCGTATTTGGCTAACACCAGAAGTGTTGGTATTGTTTACTATACAAGTTTTCAGTCACACAGCAGTCACTCCCTTCCTTTGCTTAGTCATGCTGTGTCAGTTCTGCAAATCTGAAGTGCTAAAACACAGTGTGAGAGACCTGTTAAGGACAGAAACATTTCAAAGTAAACAATTAGTAATCCAAATATAACTGGAAACCAATTTTAAAACAAACTGCCCACACTATGGGAGATTTCAGAAAATAAATAAATTCTGTTTATCCAGTATTATAATATGGGAGAACTACAAACTACAGAAGAGTTAAACAAATGTAGCAGCACTTAAAAGTTTATAGAGGTCCAAACCTCTACCTCTTCTTACTTCGATGATGATAAATATAAGGTGATGCATTTTGTACTTGCTTATAATATATATGGCTCTGTGTTAAGTGAATCCCTGTTGGAAAGGGATCTTGGAGTTTTGGTGGATAACAAACATAAAGGAAGCAAGCAGTGCCAGGGCGGCAACAGCCAGAGCCAGCATGGTATTGTCTTGTATAAAGAGAGTATGGATTAATTGAGGAAAATGTTTTCTCCCTCTTACAAAGCATTGGTAAGGCCTCATTTGGAATATGCAGTGCAATTTGGAATCCTGTGTACAAAAAGGACATCTTTGAAATGGAAAGGGTTCAGAGAAGGGCAACTAAATTATAAGGGGATTGGGGTAGCTTGAATATGAAGAGAGACTGGAAAAGTTACAATTATGTACGTTGGAGAAAAGGCGCTTGCGTGGGGATATGATTACGGTGTATAAATACATTACAGGCCATACAATAAACTATCTGGGGAATGTTCACCAATAGAACATGTCAGAGGACACAAGGACATCCCTTAAGACTTGAAGAAAAAAGGTTTAGGCTTCAAGTTCGGAAAGGGTTTTCACTGTGAGAAAGGTAAGCTATGGAACAGTCTTCCAGTGGATGTTAAGACAGGTACTTTGGTAAGTTTAAAAAAAAAGAAGATGATGATTTTCTGCAAACAAGGAATGTCACAAGTTACTGGTATTGATACATAAAGTAGAGTTGATCCAGAGAAATGTCGATTGCCACTTGGAGTCAGGAAGGAATTTTTTTCCCCTTCATAAATTTGGTGGGGGTTTTTTTTTGCCTTCCTCTGGATCAACAGTTAGGCAGGAAATGAGGATATTGCTAGATGGGTTGGACTGGATGGACGTATGTCTTTATTCAACCTCAAATACTATCTATACTACTACAAACATACTAGTAGCAGCCATCAGCTGGATTAACATGGGATATTCTCTATTCCACAAGATCCATAGAGAGTCGCTGTTTTTTCCTGTGCCCAGGTCTCCTGCCCCAGATGCCATGTCAAAAGGTCACTGCTGGGGAAATTGGAATCCAGTCAAAAGGCATAAATTAGGACAGCCAGAGAAGACCCATTACTTTAGAAGTACTCCTCAAAACCCTATAGAACTTAAGTGGCTGAGCTGTGCAGGGACTAGGCTGGAAGATCCCTGTAGAATCTCCTGTTCAACCTCTTAATTTCTCTCCTAGAATTGTGGATTTAGAACTGTAGTATGCACTAAACCACACAGAAAAAAAGCGCAAAGTTGGCCAATTGTTCTGACCACACTATGTGCGCTGTTCTGCAATTCAATTTTTGGAACACTTGGAATCACAATTTTTCGTGAATTGCTCCAATAGTGCAACATTGCGTCAGCCTAATTAACTGCCCCCTATTTATTTATGCAGTCAGAAGCATCTTACATTTCAGCTGTCATTCAAATGCTTTATTATCAAAAACTCTGTGTGCTTATTTTCTGTATTTTTGTGTCCTAAAGCAATGCCTTCTAAGGAAACGTAATTAAGTGGTAAATAAACCTCACTGCAATATATGAGTTTACCAATTTACAAATAACAAATGCTTTCATTATAGGAAATCTGCAATAATATTATATCTGAGGTATCAATAACCTCACCTTTCTCAAGCTTTTCTCTAGCACATTTGCTTTTAAATTAGTTGTAAAAAGTGTTGTTGGCTTCCATACTATGCAAAAGATTTACATGCTACAACATTTATAAACTGTCAAAAAAAAAAAAGGATGACAGTGCACTAATATAAAACATGAATATTTTTTAAATAGCATTAACACAGACAGGCAGCTTTGTGATGTCTTAGTTTAACTTGATTTTAAATCCAAACGTCCTCATCTGAACTGTTATCTCCAGAGCTGTCCTCGCAAGGCTTTTACTGGCTGCAATTACTGGGAACAGTAAAATACTATGCACTCACTGAAACATAATATTGCTCCATTTTGGGCAATGGGTGTGCAGAGGTATGCACTAGACTAGTACTGAAAATATTCTTCTGTATTACTCTAATCCTGGCCATATACTACAAAATTAAACCCAGACGAGCAGTGTTTCAACAACACCTGGCATGCTCATTTTACAATTAAAATTACGATTGCAAACATGATCCAGCCATCACGTCACAGATGTCAGCAGGTGTAACTGCTGCTCCTCTCGACATTGCAAACGATTCAACATTTATCTCAGAAGGAATGTCTAACTGGTTTAATGTTAAGGTAGTGTATGGCCAGGTTAAGACTAGGTATTGTAATACAACTTGAATACAATTAAAAGGCATGTCCACCTTCAACCTTAATTTTTTGTACATGTATACAACCACCCAAACTCATTGACCTTTAACACTTACATCTCTCAAGACGCATCTAAACAAGTTATTAATTACATTTTCCACTGCAGCCTATACTCCAGCTCTTTGGGGTTAGAGCCATGACAGATGACATTATGGCCAATGATTCTAGGGTGTACCTGCAGAAGTTTACTCTGAGCATACAGCTTTAAGAGGAGGCTCAAGGGGGATGAACAAGTCGGAATAAATCATGATTTTGATTCGTCTTTGTGAGGTGTAAGTACAATGGTCTTGAGTTTGTGGGGTCCTTTACATTTACAAAAACAATTTACCAGGTTAGGGGTGGGCATGTCCTTTAATAGAAGCTGAGTAGCCAGATGTTAAAAATTCCAGCGATCCCTAGCTGCCTTAGAAGTTAGGAGTTGTAGTTTTTAAACATCTGGAGGATTACTGGTTGCCTTTCCCTGCTGTAGAGTAACTTTACACTATTGAATATATTTAAAAGAAATGTGCATCTCTATTCAGGCAGATAAAATATACTCCGAGGTGAGGACATACAGGAGTTGTAACAAGTTTTTTGCTCCAACCAATCAAATGTTACTTACCATTTGAAAGCTAACATCTGATTGGTTGAGGCAAAATTAGCACCATTTTTAATGATAGGGAATTTTATTACCTCGCCCTGAGAATGTTTAGATCCTCCCCTAAGTACATTAGAAAGGAGAGGGGTTTTAGGACTGTAGATCCACTTTAAAGGACATGTAAACTGTGCCAAATCATTTTTTAATTACTCACACAATAATTAGGATTAATTACCACCAATTTTAAATCTTTTTATTCTTCTCTGACCTCCTATCCCATATTTTTAGCTCTGGGAATTTAACTTTTTAAAGTGGGCAGGGCACAGCTAGTCAGTAAAGAACTGTCAATCACCCAGACCCTCTTCCTGGCACACATGGGAAGATGGGGATGGCCCCACTATTTTTGGTGCACATTGCAGGCGCTGCATAGGGTTATATCAAAGGAATCGCGCGACATTGTGATTTTGCTGCACGCTGCCAAGTGGAGCCTAGCCCTAAAAGAAAACCTTACTTCATTCAAGCAGTGATTACAGCTCCCAGTGCTGCTTACCTCCCATAGCAAAGCAATTTTACTTTCACTATCACAAAATCACTGGGTGAATCCTATTGGTTGTAGAGGGGCACAGATCAGCTCTACTGCACAAGCTCCACACTGTGTGCCTCAGTTTTGGAGGGGTGGATACATAGAGAGGAGTCATGCATACTAACTAGGAGTGAGCTGAACAGGGCATGACGAGATCTAGTGACAGGGAGCACTGAGAGCAAAAAGGGATCCTGACAGCACTAAAAATATAGAAATGGATAAAGGCATCCCTTTAAGTATCTCTCTTCTTCTCTTCAGAATACAAGTCTATACAAAGTATACTAAAAGGGAGATTCAATATAAGTTCTTATCGTTTAAAATGGTTCTATTTTGCCCCAACCATCAGATATCATTTAACATTTGAAAGCTATCATCTGATTTGGTTGGGGCAAAAATAGCACCATTTTAAATGATAAGAACTTATACAAGGTATACGAAGAACATATAATAGCACAAGACGCCGCTTTGTCTCTATCAATGAACCCATCATAAAGCAAACAACTTTTATGGAGCCTTTTTTAGTATTCCTTAGGGACACACTCATTCTACCAGCCCCTGTTTCTGGCATGCAGGGTCCCAGATAGGAATAACTGAGGCTGCAGGCACAATCTTTGATATTCTTTTCTGTTGGCCTTTCTGCTCTGTAATTGTATCACAGGAAAAAAGCAATGCACTTTTGTGTAATACACAGTTATCCAAGGTTTCATTACAATAAGTTTTCAGGTTTAAATGTAATCATGTAATCATGCTCACATGCCTCTAGAAATGTGTAGCAAAGAGCACAATGGACTTGACCAGTGACAACTTACATGTTAATTGTGGTGCCCCTCTGGATCGGTAAATGTATTGGCATAAAAAACCTGATCGCATCATATTCAGTGGGACCTGCACTTGAGGATTCGTAGATTTCTTGGTCTTCAAATCATCAAAAGCATAATTTATAGAATATAAATATAGATCTAAATATATCTCTATTTAAAAAAATTCACTCAAATTCATCATATATCTATTCTAGAACTGATGCACCAGGAGGGCTGCCTGTGGGAAATTTATCATGAACAAAACCACAGATCATATGGTCAAGTGTGGACACATTGTAATGTAAAATATAATTAGCAGGGCTGCACTGATTGGCTAACCTCCAACATTCACCTTAAATCTGTATACTATTGAGAAATGCATTGCTCAGCTGAGATCAGGTTCACTTTAAAATCCCCCCCAGTAGCTTTGTTGTTTTTAGAAGTGTACATGTAATGGAAAATGTTGGAGGGTTTGTGATTGTTAGTGATTGCAATTTTAAAAAAATGAATACTAAAGATCCGTACAAATGTGAGATCGCTGGCCCAACCCGGATGCACAATGGCGTGTGAACGCCATTTTGGCCAACTATAGGTAGTGGCATGGCCACCCTCGGCATAGTTGATGATCCGCCCGGTGATCGCAATGTGTACAAGCTTATCATCATACTAGGTTTGCCATCTTTGCCTTTGAGACCCAAACAAGTTTAAAATCTACAAAACAAAGATTGGTTAGCATTTTCATTAGAAGGGTTATGCGCCTGCATTGATTCAGTGTAGCCATACGCATGTATTTATTGCAATGGCACTGCAGCATGTATATTTTTATGTTTCGGGTCTTAAAGGGCAACTATAGTGAAAAAAAAACTTGTCTGTATCAATGTATAGATTACTTAGTATAAGCTGCCTTACTTTCATGTTTCTGTGTGGCTTCATTTCTTCACACTGGCAGAAGTTTGTACCAAGCTGATGTAGTCCCCCTCCCCTTCTACCCCCCTCAAGCAGTGACGGGCTGTATACAGAGTCCGAGCATTGTCAGTTGAAAGGACTTTAAATGAAGTGCTGACATCCTGTTGACCCCTCCCTTCCAGAGCTAGACTGCAAGCAATCAAAGTGTGGAATAAAGTAGCAATATGCTGAAGGGGGGGCAGAGGGGAGAGAGGACAAGTGGTGCTGAGATTCTTTACAAGTAAGTTACTGAACTCTCTCCCTGTTCTCTAACTTTGCTAATTGTTATTTATTTTTTACCTAAAGTTCATATCTCTCCCCTGCTTAGTGCGAGATCATAATCACTGAAGAGAGTCAGTGTAACACGCAGCTTGCAGTGAGAGACCTTCACAAACACAGTGCCACTGCATGTTGTCCTGTTATATTTCAGTTGCTTTAGTCTATATTTCATAAATTGCACGTGTGTCTTGTTTGTATATAGTCTGTATTACTGTATTATATATACTGTATTGTGTTCCATTTGAGTCACTGGTTTTGTATGTATATAAGATATTTTTTTGGGGGGAGGCTGTTTTATAGTGTGTTATGCTCTATTACGGGTTAATGGTTTATTGATTGTGTTTAGCACTACAGCATTTGACTATATGTTGCACATGGTACATAGTGTGGGTGAGAGAGTGTGTGACAGTACTGCATGGGAGCTTTGGATTGTGTGGGTGTGTGCCTTGGAGTGACAATGAGGTGTAGCAGCTCCTACAAATCACAGCATGGTTCAAAGGCTATATCTCGGGGACATGAAGAATTTAAAGAAACTAAAGGTACCCTGGTGGTTGGGATGACTTATAGGATACATTAGAAGAAATTAAAAAAAACAATTTTCTCACTATAATTGCCCTTTAAGGGCATGTCCACCCCGAAATTTAACTTTTGATATGTGTAGGGCATGCTCCCCCAGCCCCAACCGCATTAATATATTGTTAGAAAGTCCCCCGATTCTTACTTACCTGCCTCTCCTCCTCCACTGCAGTGTTCAGGCCCTCTGCTTCATGGAATTGAAAGCAGGGGGCGGGACCGCAGCCGCGTCCGTGATTGGCTGAGAGGGCAGGGAGGGCTGCACTGAGCATCCTCAACCTTGATGAGGTTGTGAAAGTCTCAGGCCCAGCATGAGTCACACACTGCCCCTACACAGCAGTTTCCTGGACTTTGGAGGGGCACAGCAGGGGAACTATTTTGAGCAGAATGTAAGGTAGGATTGTTTTAAACTACTGATGTGGCCAGTAAGGGGTTAAATTTTAGTTTTGGGGGTGGACATGCCTTTAAAGACAAAGGCATATTGTTTCATTGATTTGGCTACAGCGGTGTCGCTACGTTAAAACATTTGGTTTGGCAAAGTGCCCCAAATGTTTTAACCAACTGTACCTTGCAAAGTGCCCCGAACTGGATTTCCCGGCTGCGCTATGATTTCTGGGCATGTCGGCATGGCACGAAACAGGCAGCCCCTTTGCACTGACTCTAAGTTGGATAGATAGATAGTTACACAGGCAGAGGAGATGATGATAGATAGTACACAGGCAGAGGATAGATGATAGATAGATAGGTACACAGGCAGAGGATAGATGATAGATAGATATACACACACACAGGCAGATGATAAGATGATAGATACACAGGCAGAGGAAAGATAGATAGATAGACAGAGTTAGATAGATAAAAGGTAGATAAATAGATAGACAGAGTTAGATAGATAGATAGTTAGATAGACAGAGTTAGATATATAATATGTAGATACATACATAGATAGACAGATAGAGTTAGATAGATAGACAGAGTTAGACAGAGACACAGAAAGATAGACAAGAGGCAGAAAGAGAGTAAAATAGATAAACAAGAGGCAGATATACAGTATGTGAAAAACTAATTGCCCCCTTACTGATTTCTTATTCTTTTGCATGTTTGTCACACTTAAATGTTTCTGCTCATCAAAAACCGTTAACTATTAGTCAAAGATAACACAAAATGCAGTTTTAAAATGGTTTTTATTATTTAGTGAGAAAAAAACTCCAAATCTACATGGCCCTGTGTGAAAAGAATGCCCCCTGAACCTTATAACTGGTTGGGCCACCCTTAGCAGCAATACTGCATCAAGCGTTTACGATAACATGCAACGAGTCTTTTACAGCGCTCTGGAGGAATTGGCCCACTCATCTTTGCAGAATTGTTGTAATTAAGCTTTATTGGATGGTTTTCTAGCATGAACCGCCTTTTTAAGGTCATGCCACAACATCTCAATAGATTCAGGTCAGGCTTTGACTAGGCCACTCCAAAGTCTTCATTTTGTTTTTCCTCAGCCATTCAGAGGTGGATTTGCTGGTGTGTTTTGGGTCTTGTCCTGCTGAGCACCCAAGATCGCTTCAGCTTGAGTTGACGAACAGATGGCCGGACATTCTCCTTCAGGATTTTTTGGTACAGTAGAATTCATGGTTCTATCATCACACAGCCTTCCAGGTCCTGAAGCAGCAAAACAACCTCAGACCATCACACTACCACCACCATATTTTACTGTTGGTATGATGTTCTTTTGCTGAAATGCTGTGTTACTTCTACGCCAATGTAACGGGGACACACCTTCCAAAAAGTTCAACTTTTGTCTCGTCAGTACACAAGGTATTTTCAAAGTCTTGACAATCATTGAGATGTTTTTAGCAAAATTGAGACGAGCCTTATGTTCTTTTTGCTTAAAAGTGGTTTGGCGCCTTGGATATCTGCCATGCAGGCCGTTTTTGCCCAGTCTCTTTCTTATGGTGGAGTCGTGAACACTGACCTTAATTGAGGCAAGTGAGCCTGCAGTTCTTTAGATATGGTCCGGGGTCTTTTGGGCCTCTCGGATGAGTTTTCTCTCTGCGCTCTTGGGGTAATTTTGGTCGCCAGCCACTCCTGGAGTCATCACTGTTCCATGTTTTTGCCATTTGTGGATAAATGGAGTCCCAAAGCTTTGGAATGGCTTTATAACCTTTACCAGACTGATAGATCTCAATTACTTTTGTTCTCATTTGTTCTTGGCATGATGTCTAGCTTTTGAGGTGCTTTTGGTCTACTTCTCTGTGTCAGATAGCTCCTATTTAAGTGATTTCTTGATTGAAACAGGTGTGGCAGTAATCAGGCTGGGGGTGACTACAGAAATTGAACTCAGGTGTGATAAACCACAGTTAAGTTATTTTTAACAAGGGGGGCAATCACTTTTTCACACAGGGCCATGTAGATTTGGAGTTTTTTTCTCACTAAATAATAAAAACCATCATTTAAAACTGCATTTTGTGTTCGCATTATTTAATCTTTGACTAATAGTTAACGGTTTTTGATGAGCAGAAACATTTAAGTGTGACAAACATGCAAAAGAATAAGAAATCAGGAAGGGGGCAAATAGTTTTTCACATCACTGTATAGACAGAGATAGATATATAGAGAGAGAGGGACAATGGTCCATGTAGAAGGTACAAGAAGGTCTCCCTGGCCAAAGGTGAGGGCAAGCGTCTAACTACAACTGAACACAACAGTAAGTTTAAAATGACTAAATTGCTACCAGTATATAATGAAATTGCCAGTTTACTGTGCCTTTGTGTCACTCATTTTTGTATCTCTGTTCAACTCTTATCTCTATCTGTCTATTTCACTGTCTTTTTGTCTGTTTAGCACTATCTGGGTGTTTATCTATCTTTGTGATTGCCTGTCTGTGTGTGTCTTTTTGTCTCTATTAAGTATATGGTGGGTGTGGCTTAATTGGGGCAGAGAAAGGGACGTGGTCTAAAAAATTTGCGCCGCGCTACGCATGACACATGGAGTACCCAAAGGTGCCTCTGATCTTTTTAGACCCTAGAGACGCTCCTGCCTGGCTACATTCCTCAAGGGTAGCTGTGGTCCAAAAATGACTTTAGGTAAATCGACAAATTAATTTCCTGAGTATTTATTTACACTTAAGTGTGATATGGTAGCAGCATCACCAGATCCCCTGCACTTCCTGCTCTGAAACCATGTGACAGTCCCTATTACCTGTGTCTCCTACTCCTTGTGGGTCCCTATGTCCCCTCCCCTTGCAGTCCCCTTGAAATCCCCTGTAGCCCCTCCCACAACTACTTCAGCGCTACACGCGACGAACGGCTGTGAATCGTCCGTGTGTATGCGTTCGGTCGGGGGGGGCGTTCGTTGATCCGTCTTGCGGACTCAAACTTTTCCAAGCTGGCTAGAAGTTTTTACAAATTTGAAACTGTAGCCTTAGAATAGTAAAGGGCTGACTGGGTCTGGATTTCTAGGCATGTCTCCACAACAACTAACATGACAAAGGTAAGTAGAGTAAGGATCCGCACTAGCCAGTGCCAAACAGGAATTCAAACACCACTGCTTACTGCTGAATAAAATTCTTAATTGGTACACGCCTGATGCGTTTCAGACTAAACAGTCCTTAATCATAGGCATAGTGTGCCTATGATTAAGGACTGTTTAGTCTGAAACGCAGTAAGCAGTGGTGTTTGAATTCCTGTTTGGCACTGGCTAGTGCAGATCCTTACTCTACTTACCTTTGATTGTTCAGCTTTGCTGGATGGGTAAGCAATATGGTTTAGTTACCCATAAATGCGTGCCACGTTATGAGGTGAAGGGTCTGGGGCAATCTTGCACCCGGACCACCTAATTATACAAGAACACAGTATTTGTTCTTTTATTGCTGTGGGGGGTTGAGCCCTTAATGTCTGTTTAACTAACTTGAAACTAACATGACAAAGCCTTAAACCCAATAGGGTTACACAACTTTTAACCAGCTAGCCAAATGTTTAAGGGATATAGGTCGAGAAAGCAAATTTTAGTCCGAGGTTTTTCTTAAAAGGAAGTAGAAGAGTGAACAAAGCATATTATTCACCATAAATTAAAAGAAACATTTTTACTTCCCCTTTGAAAACCCGCTGATCATGAAAGGCGGTTAAGCAAATAGTTGCCACTTAAACTTCTTCCAGAACAGGAGAAAGAATGGGCATAGCTCAGTTATACTACTACATTAAACATTGAACAAATAAAATTTAAAAGCACAACGGGGATGAGCATCTGCAGAATGGCATATCATGACATGCTATTTACCCTTTGCCCAATCAAGACCATTACAGCATAGCTGTAATTTCAGGTAATACCAGTCTTAACCAAGAGGCATAGTGTTACGGGATGCCTTAAAGCAGAATTGTGAACAGGCCTGCCCTTGAACCCTCAAAGTATACTTGTAGAACTATGTACAATGTAAATGAGCCTGAACAGGTTATGTGATTCATAACTATGAAATAGCTGTAAATATTTATGGAAATAATTATAACTTTGGCATAAAAACAAAGGGCTTTTATATGAAAGCCCTTTGCATTACATCTCAATCAATCTCCCTGTGATTGCTCTCCTTTCAGCAATAACAAAGAAAACAGCAGTACTTTAATATGCAAATGACTTCAGGAGAACTAAAGTCTCTAAACAACATTTCCCCAATAGAAAGAGCACATTCACAAATGTACAAAAAGCTGTGTCTCACCTTTCACTTTGCCGTGGATATTGGGTGATTTATGAAATTAACTTGTGGGTACTAGGGGTCAGCTCCCATAATTCACCTTAGCTGGGAAAACCCAGCTAAGGGTATGCAGTACACCTCACAGGAAGTTGCACCCTTGCTTCCTGCAAGCCGACAGTCTCATGTTATAACTCAAAGAGAATCCCTCCCTCAGACACAGAAAACAGATTTAAAGAGGAACTGTGGTCCAAAAATGATTTAGATAAATTGATAGGAATTGCTCTCCTAAGAGTTTTTGCAATTTATTTCCATTGTTTACTTTTTTTAGTTTTGAAGATATTTACATTTTTGTGTGTGATATGGCAGCAGCATCACCAGGTCCCCTGCACTTCCTGCTTCCTGCTCTGAAACCATGTCAGTCAATCTGCCCTGTGTCTCCTCCCTTTTGCAGCCCCCCTGGTCCCTCTCACTCATGGTCCCTCCAGTTGCAGGCCCCCCTTGGCACATTCCCTTACAGCCCCATGTGGCCCCGCTAACTCGCGGGTGCCTAAGCCCCGCCCACTCATGGGTGCCTTAGCCCCCCCAGGTGCTGTGGGCCACTCTGACACCCCCCCTACAAAATCTGTGGAAACAGCCTTTTCAGGCAGAGTGAGAACTCTGCCTGAAAAGGCTGTTTTTACACTGTGAGAGAGAAGGGCTGTACCTTACCTTCTCTGCAGCTCCTTCACACAGCAAAGAGGAGGAGGGACTTCCTGTCTCCCTCCCACACTGAGGGAGTCTGAGGCTGTGCTTGCCGGCGGCACTGTGCAGGAGAAGCCTCAGGAATGTCACATGTCAGCCTCCCACCCATTAACTTTCTGGTCAGTCATTTCTATGTATCTTGGGCTGTGGAGCACGTAGAGAGGTGGTTGATGGCTCATTTTAAAGGTAGGAAACTGGCCTTTCATTCATCATAAATGCAACTTTTTTGGAGACCACAGTTCCCCTTTAAGTACAGTTTTTGTGTAAACACATTACAAATGCGCCTGTCTCTAACAATGATAAATTCCTTTGCTTTTCAAACAAAAAAGTTGCAGTTTATTTCTTTGCTATCATGGGTATAAGAAACAGAATATTAACATTTTAGTAAAAAAAAAAAGTAAGTATGGGGAAATCGAACCTTCTATATTATGTCTTGCTAAAAGCAAAGCATTCTGCCTCTGTCCCACAAGGGCTACTAGATGGTATATCAGTACATGTAGAATCTTTATCTTTTGCTAGGGACAAAAAAAAAGTAAGCTTGGGGAATTGGACAACCACCACAACCACCGCACATGCAGAAAAAGTACATTTCAGTAAATGTCAGTTAAATCGGTTTACAATTTTGTAATGCTCCAGGAAGGTTGTCAGAATTTCACGCTGGTTGGTAAATAAAAAACAGTTTGTACTTTATATATAGCACTTTTGTAAAGTAGAAACTTTATTTTTCTACAAACATGATAAAAACAAACAAACGACAAAAAGCAATAAACTCAGGCCTCTCAGCCAATCGCAGACACGGCTGCCAGTCCGGCCCGTTTGCAACTTCCTGGCAGGGAGCCGTGAGGAGAGTGCCGTAGGAGTGAAGGGCTGCAAGTATGATTCTGCTTTTTTTTTTTTAAAGAACTAACACGGTGGTTGGGGGGTGCTACCTTATATTAAAGGTTTAGTTTTAGGGCGGATATGCCCATTAAAGTACTCCACTTCTCTACTGAAAGTCAAGGCTTGCATCAACTTTATGATGGGAACAGGGTTGCCATAGTCTGCCCGTCTCGCAGCAGAGGGGCTGTGATGTCATAGTGGGTGGGGAGAGGGCGAAGCTAAGGCGGGGCTAGGGGCAGAGCCATGGTCGGTGGAGGAGTTAGGGTGTAACAGGGCGAGGAGTGGGCGTAACAGGGCGAGGGTTTCCAGGACCAGTATTTGGACAGGATTACAGTCCTGACTGCGGGAATTTGTCCCTGCAGTTGGGACAATCCCGTCCAGATAGGGACGCCTGGCAACCCTGCATGGGAAAGGAGAATGCCCCGACATTATTGAAAGGCACTGGCACACCTAGGAGTGATTGTCAGTATCTGCTGGTTTCTTTAAAGTTTTGACTTTATCGCCTTTGTTACTAATTGAGAATTAAAGCTGAACTATAAATTTATCTGTACGTAGGGCTGGATCCCTTACTAAGCAATGTAAGCACAGCTTTTAGGGGGGCATACAAATCTATGACAATGCGCCCTTTTTCTTAGCTACTGCAAAGCCACCCTAGCATTATCTTATTTGTTGCCAATCTATGGACTCCAGTTCCACAGCATTCTGTGATGACGTCACAAGATGTGGATGACAATGGCATGTTAAATTTGTATGTGTTTTCTTTTCTGGTGGGGCGATAGCCCATAAACTTGGTAAACTACTAGAAGGAAAGCAAGAAGCAAGAAGCAAGCAGTCTGCACATTTTTCTCTGGTTTTACTGTCAAATGCTAGCTTGCTTATAATATGCTTAATGCTAATGTGCTCCCTCCAAAATGCATTGCAACAAGCTAGCTGGCCTAGGGGTATAAAGTATGTACATTCATTGCTAACTCAAAAGGGAAGACAAAAGGGACTTTATGTGAAAGTCCTTTGTTAATAGGACCCAGTTAAGGTTCGTACACACGTACGATTGTGGGTCCGGACGCGCGACGCACGATGTGTAGGAACAAATGTTTGAAACGGACGTTCGGTCGGGGATCATTGACCGTCTGACCGACCTTGCGGATCTCCGAACGAACAACTGTCCGATTACACAGGCCGATTACGAACCTTTACCCTTATAAAGGAATTACTGCAGTTTACTTGTACTTTGTTACCAATTTATGAAAATTTCCAATATTTATAAATAGGAACAGTATCGCACACAACATTTTGTTCTTTGAGATCAGTATTTTATTTCTAGGATTGTGTATTTACTTATACTTAAGTATAAGTAAATAAAATCCCTTTTTTCTTCTTACTATTGGGATAAGTTACCGTTATTTAGAAAAACTTAAAGGGCATGTCCACCCTTATTTTAAACTTTTGGCATATGATATAGGTTCCCCCAGCCCCAACCGCTATAAAAAAAGTTTTAAGAAAGTGCCCCAATGTTTACTTACCTTCCCTCTCTCCTCCAACGCCCGGCCTTCTGCTTGCAAGACACTGCAAGCAGGGGGCGGGACCGGCAGCCCGTCCGTGATTGGCTGAGAGGCAGCCAATCCCGGACGTGGCTGCCGGTTTCTCAGAATGCCGGTGGAGAGAGGGAAGGTAAGTACAGTTCTGGGGACTTTCTTAAAATTATTTTTATGCGGTTGGGGCTGGGAGAACATATACTATTACATGGCCAAGGGGTTTTATGGTAGGGGGAGGGATAGCAAAACAGGAGGGAGAGGGAGGGAGGGGGAGAAGGGCTGCAGTACGCATGCCAAACTTCTCCCGGAGGCAGAGTCCTATATGGACCCTGCTATCCTCCTGGTGGGCAGTTTTTGGGACTTTGGGGGGAGACTACAGGAGAACCTTATGGAGCTGGGATGTGAGGTAAGGATTTTATTACACTACATGGTGGGGCCATTAGTTATATTATTATAACTAATTATTATAGTTTTGGGGGTGGACATGCCCTTTAAGGTGTTGGGTTTCTAAAATAAAGAGTTACTTGAATCTGTATTATTACCTGTAAGGTGGGGTCTTGGAGAAAGAGATGGTGGGGGAGATCCAACGGATGAATAGATAATTGGTTTAAATTGCCTGTAAACTGGGTGGTATTTGGTTTTGAACCTTACATATAAATCCTGCCAGCAGAGCTAGGTTGTTTTCGGTTTTAAAGGGCATCTGTTTTTAAGGGTTGCAATGAATGTATTGAAAAATGAAAGCGTTGTGGGACCTTATGTGTGGGACCTTAGAGAAGCTGTTCCAAAAGGACCTTTGTGTCGGATGTTAGAGGGTTGCCCATTTTGAATCTGAGGTGCAGAATTTAAAGGGGAAACTTGCAGCTTTGCAGGGATTGGCAAACCGGGGGGGGGGGGGGGGGGGGGTAGATACTGGCATGGGGCAGAACGGGGGGGGGGAAATGGGGCAGACAAAGCGGTGAAGAAAGCTAGTTTTATACAGGCCACAAAGAGAAGTGGTGTAGGATCTTTCCAGCTAGGCCATCCCAACAGATTTGCTGTCACAGAAGGGAAGGAGGACAGCTCAAAAGTTGCATGTATAAATCGGGCCAATCACTTGAGCACCCAAGGGAACACAATCTGTAATACAAGGGAGGGAGAAGCAAGGCTAGGCAGGTTGTAGGGGAGGCTTTTATTAGAGAATTGGACAGGGTTATCTGCTAGGGCTGGACATGTGGTGGATTGTGTAGACAGATTAGTGGCTGGGGCTGGAAGCGACCCAGCTATCTAACTTCACATTGGTGCCAATGCCAAAATTAGAGGAGCAAGGTCACTAAAAATATTAGTCGGGTCCTAGTATATTGTTCAGGTGCAACCTTCACACCCTATGCCACCACCATGCAATGTAAATTCACTAGAGGAGGCACACTTTTAACAGAAAGTATGGTTGCAAGGGGAATGAAAGCGTAGATCAGTAGGTGTGTTTACCTGTGTCTGCTTTGAGGGGGGGTAAAAAAACAAAATGATTGATGACTGGTCAAAGAATTTTAGGGTAGATCAGTATGTGTGTATGCCTGTGTCAGGTTGGGGGTATGTGTTTTTGCATTTTGAAGATTGATCAAGAATTTGTTGTTTAACCATAGTTACCTTTTAAGTATGGCTGCCACAGAAATATATGGGAAGATCAGTAGGTGTGTGTACCTGTCTGTGCACTTCCGCTTAATGTAGTTGTAAATTAGCCTACTTGGAGTGCTTCCACAATCCTTGTATTGTATGTATTTATTGGGAAGCCAGGTCAAGCTTCCATGTGGTTATAGCAACCCCAACACACACCTTTTATGGGAGGTCCTATGCCTTTAATATAAAGCACTGGATGGATTGCCTCTTCCCTCATTTTAAAAAGCCAAAGTTCTGGGGGGAAGTGAGAAAGCCAGTTGTATGGATCCAATACAGAACTATGAGAAATGCAAAAGTTTGCTAATGGTAATTGAAGTAAAAAAGGTTAGAAGTTAGGACATTCCAGACTGGGGTTACCTTGACGTGGACACAGTAATGTATACTAAAACCCCTTTGTTTATTAAGTATGCCAGTGTGCAGATAATAAGATATTCTTTGGGGCCTAGGAATGTGCATTGATTATCTTTTCTAAGTTTGTGTCTGTGTGGGGGTATGAGTGTTTACGTTTATGACCATAAAACTGTTTTGATCACATGGGGACTTTTGGGGATCGTTCCCATTCGGGGGGAGGGGGGGGGGGGAGGAATTCATAGATAACACTTCCACGGATTCCTTAGCTAGGTAATAGCACACTTTTGCTATGTGTCCAGAATGTCTGTTCCAAATTTCATGTCTCTAGCTTAAAAACTGTGGGAGAAGATTCAGTCCAAAAAAGCAGAAGAATAAAATGGAAGAAGAAGAAGAAGCAGAAAGAACAGGAATTTGTCTCTGCAAGCCAAATAATAATATATATGCTGTTACCTTGGATTTATTTTGCCCAGGAAAAAAAAAACTTAACTAGTAAAACCAAGAGTACCGTATGCAAGTTAATTTTATTCGACCTTTAGTAAATAGCCAGTAGCTAAGGAATAATGTGTTTGTGCACCTGGTGAGCATTTACAAACTGTCCAGATTTACAATGTCTATTTACATTTCTCAAAAAAAAAAAAACTACATTAACGAGAATAAAACTAAAAATGCAATATATCTACTTGCATTATCACACAATGCATTGTGGGTTATCAAACTAGCCACACATTAGGTGGATGTAATACTGACAGTGTGTAATCTTATGTTAAAGTTTAAGAAACCTGCAGCTAAAATGGGTCATATTTACTATATCCCAGAGATAGCTTGTGCCAGTCTACATAGCCACATCACCAATATCACAAACAAAATAATAGAAAAGAGCCACAAACACACAATGGGTAAAAAACAAATGGGTCAAGTACTCTTTTATACTTTTACAAAAGGGTTGTGTGGGTGGCTCTTTTCTATTATGTTGCATATACACCATAGCCAGGCATAATTTGTTATTTTTTTTGTTGTTTCTAAACATAGGCAACATGTGCTTCTTTTGTTGGTGCAGAACATGGTCACTGATGTCTATACACAAAAACAAATAAAACAAAGAATGTTAAATGTAAACCCAGCACTGCAATTTTTTACCTTTAGATTGCCAATCAAGAAACACAATGCATGTCTCATACGCTGTGCTGATTTACCAAGTTAAACAACACTAATGTTTTTTCTGTGTTTCTTAGTTAATACAAGGCAGGTCTGTTTTTTCTCATCACTATTATTTAGGCGTTTAAAGGAATAGTTCACTCAAAAGTGAACTTTGCCTTTTTTGCATTAATTGAAGGCTCCACTAGGCAATGTTTTGGCTTACATTTCTCTAGTGCACGCCAATAATAGTGAATGTGCGAGGTCCCATTTTACTGCTGCCTTGCGCTGCAATTCAGTTTTCGCAGCACATGCGATCACCGTTTATGGTGCACGTCTAATGCGCTACGATATGGCAATATCAAAGGAAGCACACGCAAATCGAACATAGTGAACTGTGAAATCGAACCGTTAAAGGAACCAGGATTGCAGTGTTTAAACTTAACTGTGAGCACGCTCCCTTAAAGGGTCCCGTCGGCTTCCAGGGTATACTATAGCTAGTTAAAGCTGGAAACAGTCAGGACCTGTCCAAGGAAGCTGCTAGGGAGCGTGCTCGCAGGAAATTTTAACCGGCTCCTTTATCAGTAATTAAAGAGTGGAAGGTAAGACATAGGTCCTTTACCTCCTCGTTTACAGTGAATGCAAAAAAGGATAGGTTCACTTTTTGAGTGAACCTATGCTATCCTACCAGCAATGGGGGAACTCCACTGTGCATGCCAGAAACCTCTAAAAGGAAGTTAAAGGCAGTAATGGATTATACCATGAAATGGCTCCTATTCTTCAGTTTCCTGTACTGTATCCAGCCATGCAGGACAACCATATGCAGCAGAAGAGAAAGGAGTCATTTAGGAGTCATTTAATACTACACAGAATGCTGAACATTGGGGAAAATTTCAGTTTGGGGGGTGCCCTTTAAAGAAGAAATATAGTGTGTATAAAGTTTTTTTTTGTTGAAATATTGAAATAGTTAAAATAAGTAGTACTTGGGACAGAGATATGGGACTGGTAATTCGTACCTCCCAATGTGGTTTTTGTGAAAAGCACCAGCCCTAAGAAATCGGATTCTGACAGTCTTCCTCCTGTCTTCAGCACAATCTTTATTAAAGAATTAGTCCAGGACTTACCTGGCAAAAGAAAACTGTATGTGCTGTAGATCCTCAATAAAACAATATTGTTAGGTAGGAATAATCAATCCTACCTCCTTGCCCCTGGTACTTTACATTTTTACTGTTTGTTTCCACATTCAGTGCTCCATACTCGTTGTTTTACAAAAGGACTACACTCTTATATGTACATATATTAAGTCATTTTTTGTCTGTTTCCTAGTGGTTCCAGATGTTTTGCAGCTCTGACCTTCAGAAAACTGTCAAATAGCGATCTGCAGTTTGTATGAAAGTAGGCCAACACTAAAATTTACATTAAAGAGAATCTCCACCTAAATAAAAATTGGAACTCTACTTACAGGCCCTCGCTCCGGCGGCTCTGTGATATTGCTCCCTGCTTGACGGAACCAGCAAACAGGGGCCGGATTAGCGGAGAGGCAGCCAATCACAGACACGGCTGCCGGCGATGCAGAGCGCAGCAGGAGAGAAAGGGCTGTAAGTGGGAGTTCCGAATCTTTTTTTAATAATCCGAAATGGTGGTTGGGGGTGAGGAGGGATGCCCTACACTACAGAAAAGAGTTTTTAAGTTAGGTGAAAGGGCTGCCAGAGAGGGATCTGGAGGGAGGGATACAGAGTGAGGGGGGAAAAGGGCTCCCACGTCACACTACACCACATGCACATGTAACACTACCTCCCAGAGGCTAGATTAGAGGCAGAAACCTTTGGACAGGAAGACATCTCCTACTCTTCAGTTTCCTGGGCTTTGGACAAGCACTGCAGAAGAACCATAATGAGCAGGGATGTAAGGTAAGAATTTTTTTAAACTATACAGTGGAGCCAGTAGTGGATTACATTTAAGTTTGGGGGAGGACATGCCCTTTACAATAATAATGTTAAACTAATCAGTCTATCGAGCCTTTGCAGATGATGGCAGCTATAACTAGAAAGGGAAAGTTTAAGTATAAACTTTGAATTTGGCTTGAAAGACCGCATTTTGGAAGGGAATTTGTGTGTTTGTGCTGCAGATTTTAAAAGGGACATTGTTGTTTTTTACTTACCCTTTAAATATGTCACATGCATTAAAGGTAGGTCAGTTGGTGTGTGTGTATTCATATCAGGTTGGGGGATACAATACTAACTTTTTTGATGATTGGTCAAAATGAGTTTTTTTATTTTAGTTACCCTTTAAGTATGGATGCAACAGTAATGGAGGGGTAGGTCAGTAGCTGTGTATACCTATATCACGTTGGGGATTAAAAAAACAAAGTTTTTTGATTATTGATCAAAATTTGCTTTTTCGACTTTAGTTACCCTTTAAGTATGGCTGCCACAGTAATGGATAAGTAGTCAGTAGGTGTGTGTACCTGGGTCTGGTTGAGGGGTATGTATTTTGTGTTTACAACCATAAACTATTTTTTATTGAGGATAAATCTAAATGTTTTTTTTTAATTAAGTTACCCTTTAAATATGGCTGCCACCGTAATGGATAAGTAGATCAGTAGTGTGTGTTACCTGGGTCTGGTTGAGGGGTATGTCTTTTTTGTGTTTACAACCATAAAACTATCTTATTGAGGATAATATAAATTTGTTTTTTTTACTTTAGTTACCCTTTAATTATGGCTGCCACAGTAATGGATATGTAGATTAGTAGGTGTGTGTACCTGGGTCTGGTTGAGGAGGTATGTCTTTTTTGTGTTTATAATCATAAAACTTTTTTATTGGGGATAAATCTAAATTAGTTTTTTTACTTTAGTTACCCTTTAAGTATGGCTGCCACTGTAATGGTAAGTAGATCAGGAGTGTGTGTACCTGGGTCTGGTTGAGGGGGTATGTCTTTTTTGTGTTAACAACCATAAAACTTCTTTTATTGAGGATAAATCTAAATTAGTTTTTTTGACTTTAGTTACCCTTTAAATATGGCTTCCATGGGAATGGAAAGGTAGGTCAGTAGGTGGGTGTACCTGGGTCTGTGTGGGGGTTGGGGGTATCACCATTTGTATTTATGACCATGAAAAACTGTTTTGAAATATCCACATTTGTGGATTGTTACCATTATAGTCTATGGGAAAAAATGTCCGGAAATTCGCCGATAACGCCGTTACGATTCTGCGGATTCCTTAGCTAGAAGATAGCACACTTCTCCTATATGCCCGGCACTACCGAATTTCATGTCTCTAGCTCAAAAACTGTGGGGGGAGATACGGTCCAAAAAAGAGGAAGAAGAAGAAATAGAAAGAACAGTAATTTGGCTTTTTCAAGCCAAATTAATTACCTTTCTACACAAAAAAACATAGAAAACATATAGTACTGTATTGTGCATCCAACAGAAATAATGTTGCTATAGCATTTACCATGTACACACAACACACACATCTGCATGGTAGAAAAGAACATTCAGTATTATTCTTAAACAATAACTTAACCGATACCTGGCTAGAGGCATTAAAATATAAGGTACAAAAAAAAAAACACAAACCAATGCAAAGTTACTTATTTTGTCAATATACAATTATTTACTAATAGCTCACATACATACATACATACATGCGTAAATAGTAGGTATTCTCAGCTATATAAATTACAAATAAAATAACTTACAACTTTAGAATAAAGGGGCATAAATATGCACCCGTGATCAAACTTTTTCTGAAGATGACCCATTAACAGTAAATCACGTAGCATCACTGGTTGAAATAATATAACCTTTGCTTTTCTAAGCAATTCCAAACCAAATACGTAATAACTCGAGTATAAACCGAGGTTTTCAGCGTTAAAAAATGCCTGAAAATCTTACTCGTGTTATACTCGAGTCAACCTTTATCTTACCTTGTCAGGCGGCCGCGCGATCCGCATCCTCAGTGCGCATCCGGATGATGTCACTACCCTGCGCCTCTCACTTTGCGGCGCCGAGTAGTGACATCATCCGGATGCACACTGAGGATGTGGAGCGAGGAGGAGACAAGGAGGACAAGGTAGGAGAATACCACGGACGCCAGGGAGGGCAATATTTACAAATAAGAGTAAAACCTTCTTTATTTGTGCATACTGTATGCACAAATAAAGGAGGATTTACCCCTATTTGCAAGTATTTGCCACTTAAGATGTTTGAAAACTACAACTCCCAGCAATAAAGCATGCTGGGAGTTGTAGTTTCCAAACATCTTAAGTAGCAAATACTACCCCCTCGGTTTATATTCGAGTCATTGTAGTTTTCCTCCTTTTTACCTAAAAGCAGGTACCTCGGTTTATACTCTGGACGGTTTATACTCGAGTATATACGGTATACACTTGTCTGGTGTCAGTAAATACTTCCTTTCCCGGTAGGGCTGACAAGCTAGGTGTGATTCTTCATCAAGTTGGCTTTGTATATCTGTGCTAAGGTGAAGATGGGTTGAAGTGAAAGTACTTGTTTTATATATTAAAATCCTTGTTTATAATTGGTGCATATTAATTTATAAATGACTTTTCAATATTGTAATTATCAGTTACTGGGTTATAATTATGTCAGGGGGGAATAGGTTTTAAAACATAGGTCTCCTTTAAAATAAATAAGTGGTAAGGTTGCATAAGACTCAACATTGTCCATCCCCATAAGCCTAAAGGTATCAGGCTTCAGTCAAGCTTTGAGGGGGAGGGGGGCCAATTCAGTAAAAGTTACAGTGTTACAGATAAGCGGCAGGTGGATACACTGGGTACACACACAAATTCCATGTTTTGGTCTAATCCTGGGATGTCACACTAGTGTTGTGGCCCTCCAGATATTTCAAAGTAACAACTCGCTACATTCCCTAGCAGCAGTGTATGCTGGGAGTTGTAGTATACACATTCCAATAGTAACACACCGAGTGGGTTTCCAATATTGTGATCATTTTCATGGTGACCGGTCCCACTCGGGGATTTCCACATCATGTGCAGGGAGCAGCTTCCACCCTTCAGCCACTGGGGTATTAGGGGGACGAGAAGGGGAGCGGAGTCCCACAGGCACAAAGTGAGGGGAATGGACGAGCCTACAAGGACAGGGCCCTGACAGATGCCGGGAGTGACAGAAGGAAAAACTCTTACCCATAAGCGCTCGCTGCCATTACCACTGCAGAAAGCTTCCATGCTGGACCAGCACTGGTGGCCTGGACTGATGGTAAAGAGAGCGGGGGGGGGGGAGCACTGAGCGACACAAACAGCTCTACCAGCTACATAACAACCCAGCGCCAATCCCTGGCTATCTGAAGGCTAATTGGATAGACGACTTGCGCTCTGCGCTTGGTGATTGGCTAATGGGAGTACCGGCTACTGGCGTTGGGATTGGATAGTGCATTTTCCGACACTATCATTCTGATTGGATGGAAGTTACCCAGAGAGCATTGTGTGTGGGTGCACAGAGACGTTGTGTAATAATAATTGTAGTAAATAAGTGAAATTGAGTCTTTACCACGTGCACCTGTACAATGGCTGCCATGCAGATGTAAATTATAGCATTATTATCCTACAGACAACGTTATAAAGAATGCAAGAGCGGATAAATGGGGGTAATTGCCATATTAACTCTTTCCCTAAGACTTAGGGCCACAGTGCAACTCACCAGAAGTGCAATCGCACATGATTCCGGTGTGTTGTCACGTATTCGTGCATGTGATTTGACCATTTTTTGTTACGGTAACGCATGCGATTGCATTAAAAAATGGTGATTGCATGCGTTCCCGCAATTTCCATTATTTCCGTTAACAGCATGATGTAGGCTGCGTAAGTTTTTGTAAACAGTTTTATGAACTGGTATTTGTGACATCACAATATCTGTGCCATCACAAGCTGCACATGGCAATGATGTCACAAATCCCAGAAGGACAGATGGGAGCATTACTGCAGATGGAAAGCAGGTAAGTTTGTCAATGCAGATTAACACCTGTGTGGCTTAAAGGGCATGTCCACCCCCAAAACTATAATCCCCCCAACTACTGGCCCCACCATGTAGTGTAGTTTAATCCTTACCTCACATCCCAACTCCATCTGGCCATCTGGCCTCCCGGAGATTCCTGCCATGCGTGCTGCAGCCCTTCTCCCCCCTCCCTCTCCCTCCCGTTCTACTATCCCTCCCCCTAGCACAAATCCCCCTTAATATCATGCTCCCCCATGTCTCCCAGCCCCAACCGCATGTTTTTTTTTTAAAAAGCTCCCAAACTCTTACTTACCTCTCCGCTTTCCTCCGCTGCACTGAATGACCGGCAGCCGCGTCCGTGGTTGCTGCCGCTCAGCCAATCACAGACGCGACTGCCGGTCCCGCCCCCTGCTTGCATTCTCGCAAGCAGAGGGCCGGCAGTGCGGCGGAGGATCGAGGGGAGGTAAGTAAGAGTTTGGGGGGCTTTTTAAAAAAACAAAACATGCGGTTGGGGCTGGGGGACATGGGGGAGCATGATATTAAATTTTTATTTTAGGGGTGGACATAGCCTTTAATGCTCAGGGGAAATGGAAAGAAAACTGCTTTTAGAGTTTTGAAATCCGAGAGATTAGAACAAGCATGCCCGAAGTATAAATGCTGTAATAAGGAGGGCAAGAAAGCAATGAAACAAGCTAAAATAGAAAATTAAATACAGATAGCTGAAATAAACACTTTGGTGCGTTTACCATTGTTGGACATCCTTTAAAGTGCATGTTCACCCCCAAAACTAAAATTTAACCCCATACTGGCCCCACTGTAGTGTTAACAAAGCCTTACCTTACATCTCTGCTGCAAATGGTTCGCCTGCAATGCTTGTCCAAAGTCCAGGAAACTGAAGAGTAGGAGCTGTCTTCCTGTAAAAAGGTTTCTGCATCCTCCTTGGAGGTACACAGGCATGCGCAGGGGAGCCCTCCCTCCATCCCACCCACGGTTCCATTTTTGCTGCTTGGTGCCCTACCTATAAACAGCAGAAAACTGAAAATTCATACTTACGAGATTTTCCTTTCCTGGTCCGCAACATGGCAGTGGTTAGCAATGGGTTAATCCCCCTGGTCCTTCTGATTGACAGGCTGGTCCCTCCCCTTAGGAATAAATTCTAGCCAGGAACCTACCCCCTTAGTCTTTAACGACTGTACGAGCATGTAGAAATCCCAACCACTGCCGTGTTACGGACCAGGAAAGGAAAATCACATAAGTATGAATTTTAGGTTTTCCCTGGTCCTTCCACGGCAGTGGTTAGCAATGGGATTTGAGTATCTAAAAGAATAGGGAGGGAGACAAATAGTTATGCTAAATAGGAAAAATTGTGATGAAGCAGACAGAACTTTTTTACCAAAGTCTGCTTGAGAAGAGGCAAAAACATCAAGATTATAATGTTTTATAAAAGTATTAATGGATGCCCATGTGGCCTGGGCAGAGAAGGCCCAGGAAGCTGCCAGAGACCTGGTGGAATGGGCTGTAACCCTATTGGGTGGAACTGCTGCCATTGATTCATAAGCCTGCTTGATGCAACCTTTGATCCAGGTCTAGATGGTTGGTAAGGATGGTTGTAATCCTTCCCTTTTACCAGAGTGCAGGGCGAAGAGGTAGTCAGTTTTCCTGAAATCTGCAGATCTTTCGATATAAATCTTAAGACATCTGCCAACATCTAGGAGATGAATGCTTCCTTCTGAATCTGTCACCTCTGAGTTTACCAAAGTAGGGAGGGTGATATCCTCGATGATATGAAAGGCAGTTACGAGTTTTGGTAAGAAGGATGGTTCTGTACGAAGGACGACTCTGTCGTTGAGGAAATTGATGAACGGATGAGAAGCCCTGATGGCTATAATTTCCGCCACACTTCTGGCTGAAGCTATTGCCACTAGAAAGACTGTTGTGAAGGTAAGGTTTTCCATGCTACAGGTAAGTATGGGTTCGAATGGAGATGTTTGCAGCACCTGAAGAACCAACGGTAAGTCCCAGGGAGGCACTTTAGATCTTACTTGTGGTCTGAGGTGTTTGACTCCTTGGAGGAATCTAACAACGGTAGTGTCCAAGGCCCATCTAACATTGGATAGTGCAGATAGAGCGGAGACTTGAGATTTTAGTGACGCGAGACTCAAGTTCTTGTTAAAACTCTCTTGGAGAAATTCAATAATGTTTTCCACTGAAGGAGAAAGTGGAGAAACATTTTTGATCTGACACCAGCTACAAAATGTCTTCCAGATTCTATAATATCTCAAAGATGTAGAGGACTTTCTCGCCGCTAACATGGTTCCAATAGCTCCTTCAAAAAAACCCTCTTTCTCTTAATGTTGAGGTCTCAACTGCCAGGCCGCAAGAGATATGTCAGGATACAGGACTGGACCCTTACGTAGAAAGTCTGGTCTGCGTGGACGTTTGAAGGCTGGCTGGATTGACAATTGCAGCGCCCAGTGGAACCATGCCCTCCTTGACCACTATGGTGGGATAGCTATCACATTTGCTCCTTCGTCTCGGATCTTCCTGAGAATCTGAGGGATCAAAGGAATGAACGGGAATATGTAATTTAACTGCTGACCCAAGGCAATCAACATTGCATCCGTTGCCATTGCTTTCAGATCTTGAAACCTGGGAGCAAATTCCTTTCAGCTGGGAATTCTCCCTCGTTGCCATTAGGTCCAGATGTGGTGACCCCCGGATGGAGCTGCCATTCTCCTGGGTGAATTGTCTTCCTGCTCAAAAAATCTGCTTATAGATTGTATGACCCTGGAATGTGGGAGGACGAGAGATCCAGCAGGTGAGTCTCTGCCCAGGCTAGTATTTGTTTTGTTATGAGCCATCATTTCGGGCTGTGGGTGCCTCCTTTCTTTTTGAGGAAGGCTACTACCACCAAAGTTTTCCTGTTTTGTCCACCAGATCAGATCTTTTCTCACTTCCTGAGTTAGTGAGATTAGTTGATTTGGGCTCTTCCTCTTGAACTGTTTGAGGAAAGAAATCTGAAAAGTTCATATATGATTCATTGCCCACTTCACTGAATCTAAGGTGGATATTAGTTTTCCCGGGAAGTGCTGACAAATCCAAGCTGTTGAAAATGGGAATTTCAAGAAATTTACGGTTGTCTGCATTATGTCGTTCTGGCGTTCTACTGGTAAAGATGCCGTCATGGTCTGAGTGTTCAGGAGAATCCCCAAGAATTGGATCTGCTGAGATGGAATTAAATTGGACTTCTCCCAATTTATGATCCACCTGAGGTTTTGTAAACAAGTAATAGTGTTCCGGATATGAAGATGTGTAGGTAGGCTTTGAGATTTCAACAAAATGTTGTCAAGGTACGAGAAAATCTGTACCCCCTGCAATCTTAGGTGCGCCATTACTGGGGCTAGCACTTTTGTGAACACTCTTGGTGCTGTGGCTAATCCAAAGGGTAGAGCCCTGTATTGAATATGGGTTTCCAGAATGCAGAAACTTAAGAAACTCCTGCTTGTTGGACAAATGGGAGCATGATGATAAGCATCATTTTGTTGTATTTGGATTAGCACTGTCTTTATGGTTTCCATCTTGAACCTCCGTATGTTGAGGAATTGGTTTACCGATTTCAAACTGAGAATTGGCCTGAGTTCCCCCGATTTTTTCTTTTTTATAAAGATTGGGGAATAAATCCCTTGTTTCTTCTTTTCTGATGGTGGGACCAATTCTATAACCTGATTTTTCAGAAGGAGATTGAGAACCTGCTGAAGTCTTCCCTTTACTGATGCTATCTTGGGAGATCGTGATAGAACAAACTTGTTGAACGTTGGAAGGTCTCGAAATTCCAGGGAATATCCCTGATGGATGATCCTGATGACCCAAGAATCTGATGTAATTTGAGCCCATGTCTCTGGAAACAGGGAAATTCTTCCCCCCACTTTCAGAGACAGGGCTCGCACACCTTCATAACGGTCTGCTTTTGGTTGGGTTGGATTTACCTCGAAAGGGCTGCTGGTTCTGGAATGGCCTCCAAGAACTCTTGGACTTCTGGATTGAGGGAGGCTTCTTTTATTGTAGTTTCTTTCTATTAGTTCTTCTAGTTTAGAATCAAATAGAAGATTACCCTTAAAGGGAATCGATGTTAACCCTTGCTTTGAGTGTACGTCCCCCTTTTATTGCTTAATCCACAATGCTCTTGCTTTGAGTGTACGTCCCCCTTTTATTGCTTAATCCACAATGCTCTTCTAGCCACTAGACAATTTTACCGAATCCATGGAAGCTTCGGCCATGCTGCATTGAATGACCGGCAGCCGCGTCCGTGATTGGCTGCCGCTCAGCCAATCACAGACGCGACTGCCGGTCCCGCCCCTCTGCTTGCATTCTCGCAAGCAGAGGGCCGGCAGTGCGGCGGAGGATCGAGGGGAGGTAAGTAAGAGTTTGGGGGGCTTTTTAAAAAAAAAAAAACATGCGGTTGGGGCTGGGGGATATGGGGGAGCATAATATTAAAAGTGTAATTTAGGGGTGGACATAGCCTTTAACAGTACAGGGGTTGCAAACAAGGGAGAAAAACTAATATAAAACATTACTTACCTCCCCTCTTTCCTCAAGGGTGGACATGCCCTTTAAATATAACTAGGATAAAAATGCACGTTAATTGTTTTTAGTTATAGTTTAACTGATACTTAATAGAAAAATATTATATGTAGTTACCGAAATGCCTGATAACAATAACAATCATCATTGAGATATATTACATGTTTAGTTATATATATATATTTTTTTCTCCCTCTCTCCATGTCCCCTCCCTCAGTTTGCTGATGCAGCCAATATAATACTGTTAAGACAACCTTTGTTGTTATTATATAAGGTTATAGCACTATATGTTGTATAAGGTTGTTATACTCAGGTAGGCTGGGCTGAGGCAGATAGCCCTCTAGCCAAATCTTCAACCCAGCTACACCAGTTTAACCATGGAGATTAATATACTCACAATTAACTTGTATATAGTTACTAATGTTTTATTTTTATCCTTAACCTCAACCCTTTTCATTACAGGTGCATTCCAAAATAGAAAAACAACTAAAATAATACGAAACCACAAATGGTATTTCAGATAACATCACATAATGTTAGGGGCCTAAACTCCCCATACAAAAGACATCTACTACACAAAGAATTAAACAACCAAACAACAGATATTGTCTGTCTCCAAGAGACACATTTACTAAAAAAACACGATCATTTACTCAAACATAAATCCTTCCCCACAATATTTCAAGCCACCTACCCCAAAAAGAAAAGAGGAGTAGCCATTTAGCATTCCAACTAAAAAAATTAATTATAGATCAAAACGGCAGATATATACCGTAATAATAACAGGATATATCAACGACTCACTATACACCATAGCGAACCTATATGCACCAAATAAGAACCAATTAAAATTCGTTAAAAAAGTAATCAACAAAGTAAAAGCTCAAAACAACCAAAACATTATAATAACAGGAGACTTTAATTTACACCCAGATCCAAATAGAGACACAACCTCAAAAACACCAAATAATAACTGGCAATTCCATGACTGGATTAAACAAGAAGACCTCTTTGACACATGGAGAGTACTACACCCATCTGAACTAGATTACACATATCACTCCACTACACATAATACATACTCCAGGATAGACCTATGTCTGGTAGACAATTGGACACTCCAGAGAATACAAAAAACAGAAATCCTAACCAAAACATGGTCAGACCACGCACCAATCACCACACAAATATCCGAAAAATTAAATTACAAAAACAAATCACAATGGAGATTAAACCCCTACCTAATATCTAGAGAAGACATTAAAGAAAAAATACACATATCTATGAAAGAATATTTCCAATTCAACGACACACCAGAAACTAACACGGAAATATTGTGGCTGGCACACAAGGCATATATCAGAGGCGAATGTATTAGACTAGCCTCTATACTAAAACACACTAAAACCCAAAATAAACTAAAAATACTAAAAGAACTAGAAAATCTTGAAACCGAACACAAAAAAAATCCACACCAAGAAACAACTAAAATCAAACAACGCGAAACTCAACAAAAACTACATCAACACAAGCTATACGAATTTGACAGATTAGTCCGCAGACTAAGATCCAATCACTACTCACAAGGAAACAAAGCAAATAAATATTTAGCTAATAGACTAAAACACCAATCCGCAAAAACAAAAATAGCCTATGTCCTCTCTTCATCCAAATCAGGAATAATGAATCCACAAGAAATTTCAACCTCTCTTCATCCAAATCAGGAATAATGAATCCACAAGAAATTTCAAACCAATTTGGCCACTTCTACAATAATCTATATAACCTGTCCAGCTCACTTTTAAAAGTGCATCTTCCTTTCGATCCATCGGATCTTTCAGAGCTAAAGCATCATCTGTGGCTAGCGCTGTTTTCTTGTTGGCTTTGATAATATCTGTATCCCCTTTAGGACAATCATCCCAAATTGTGGAATCTGATGAAGACATAGGGTAAGTTTTATAAAACCCCTGAGATAGAGAAAACTTTTTGTCTGGAAGTTCCCACTCTTTTGTGATTACTTCTTTGATTTGTTCATGGATGTGAAAACATCTCGAATCCCTGTCTTTTTTCGAGAACATTAGATCTGTGTAATCTGCTGGAGGTGGTTCTGAAATTCTCAATGATTTCTTCATCTTTTTGATGAGAGTACAAAGAGCTTCATGAGTTAAAGATTCTCTCACTTAGTATGTGTCAGATTCCCTGTCAGGAACTTCACCTAATTCCATAGAGTCTTGATTCTGAATTTCTGATTGCATAACTGGTGATGCAGGTTGTGGATGAATCATGTCCGCAACTTTAGACATCATGTTATCGGAAAACTTGGAGAGTGTGGTATCCATCATGGCCTGAACAGATGCTAGCAGATTCCCTTGGGAAGAGTTGACTCTAAAATTAATGCAATCACTGCACAGCTTCTTCCCTCACACATTGAACACTCCTTTCTGGTCTCCTTGTAATACCTGTGTTCATCCTTCTCTCTTTATCTGGAAGAAGATCTGAGAATAAAAACAAAAAATCAGCTTACTTGTCCTTTAAAGAAAAATTGCGTTGCTCTCTCTTTAAATCAGCTCACCCCCTTGAATCTGATCTCCTCTTGTGGCTCATTGCAGGCACCTAGGAATAAAATCAATTGGTTAGATCAAAGCAAACCATAGTGTCCATAGAGGCTTTGAAACCATGCTTGCTACAATGGCAGACAGCAGGGCCGAGTACAGCAACCACCTCTCACTCCTGGAGCTTAGTTGAGCGAGGTAAGAGGGAGAATCCTGCCTTTTAAAATTTTCCCGTGGGTGAAGTCTGTCGCGGTCGCGATGACGTCATGGTCTCCTGCGCGCACTGCCATGAAGGAGATCGCGGCTGTACCAGAGAGGCCCCAATCAGCACATCACGTGAATGCTTAAGTGCTGCTTCAGTAGGGGAGAGAGAGGCTGAAACCCACTACCGGATCAGAGGGGGAGCTGCAGTGTGCCAATGCGAGGACAGGTGAAAAAAGACTAAGGGGGTAGGTTCCTGGCTAGAATGTATTCCTAAGGGGAGGGACCAGCCTGTCAATCAGAAGGACCGGGGGATTAACCCATTGCTAACCACTGTCATGGAAGGACCAGGGTAATGTACTTACATTGCTTCGTTCCCCCGGCGCTCTGAACTGCCGGCAGCCGCGTCTGTAATTGTCTGCCTCTCAGCCAATCACAGACGCGGTTGCCGGTCCGGCCCCTGCTTGCAACTACCAGCAAGCAGATGGCCGAAATCAGAGTAAATTTTTGCTGCTTTTTGAACTACACAAACATAGCGGTTGGGGGTGGGCTAAAATGCCCTACACTACAGCAAAACTTTTTTTTCTGGGTAGAGATACCATTTAAGATTATAGATTTAAGAAAATAAATTTCATCTTCAGGTTAGGAAAAGTTTCTTTACAGTGAGAACGATGAAACTGTCTTCCAGCAGAAGTAATGGCGAGTTCATTGAATAGCTTTATAGGGTATCTTCACCTCTTTTTTGAAAATTTTCTGTAGTGTAGGGGACCCTCTCCAACCCCCAACCGCTGTATTAGTTTGTAAAAAAAACTTACCTGAACTTTACTTACAGAGCCTTGTTCCCTCTCAGAGGACACCCAAGAGGTGGAAACGTTTACCCTAAAGCCAGGCTCCTGGTCTTCACTTTCTAGGACTTTGGGCAGACATTACAGGAGAACCATTTAGAACAGAGAGGTAAGGTGAGGATTTTTATACTCTGCACAGTAGGGCCAGTAGTGGGGGAGATTGTAGTTTCGTTGGTGGACATGCCCTTTAAAAGTGGTCTGGATAGTTTCTAAAACTAAAAAACAGTACTAATTACTGGTATTAATACATATAATGTAGTTTTGGTTGAAAAAACACAGCATCCGACAATGAATTCATGCCCCAGGCCAGACCTATGGAAAGTGGGAGGACAAGTCATTACCATTACTCCACCTTCTCTGAACCCACAACGCCAGGTTTACAAGGAAATTCCTTGTGTAAAGCTTTGATTAGGCATAGAGCATGCAAATAATATTGCCCAACATCCTTGACAAGGATTAAGTCTGTCATGTTTTTATGATCAGTTAAAATATTAATGGACTTTACAGCAAATTATGCCATTCTTTTATGGATATTTTAATGGCTGGAAATTCACAATTCCCAATATCAGAATTCTGATTGTTCTGAAACAAATCTTTTTAAAAAAAAAAAACCACACGGATGCAGTTTACCTTTGCAAAAGAACAGCTCTGCGGCTAAATTGGAAGCATCAACGTCAACAAAAATGGAAAACTAGGTTCTGGATGAACTACAACTGGAGTTGAGGCAAAAAGTTGTTGTTTTTTTTTAATTTCTTCTATGCCTCCAGTGCCTGGGTGACTTTCCACCTTTCATAATAAGAGCTAGATTAGGCAAAAAGTCTTTAATAAACTGTCTATAATAATGAGTCTGATGTAAGATGACAGTGACCTTGGCAGAGTCTTATTTCAAACCCTTGATCAGAATCCCCATAACCCAAAAAATTTTTAGATTTTAGATTTTTCAAATAAAATTTTTTTTTTTAAGTTTTTTTTAACTTTGCAAATTAATTGTTCTCCTGTAAACAGAAATTTTTGTCTAACGTGATGGGAATCTAAATCTTTTTAGAAAATTAAAATATCATCTAAATCATCGACTGCAGAGTTATCCAAAAGATCACAGAAAATGTCATTACCAAATTCTTGGAAAGGCATCATAAGGTATTTCTAGTGGCCATCATAGATATTAAAGACTTGTCACATGCACATATCCTGCTTAAATTTTATGCACTTTATGGTACAAATATACAAACTATTTCCACGGTCAGGCGGCCTAATCAGCACCACTTGGAAAAGGCTTGAAAGGCAAACATCGCAGTCCGGCTTCTTAAAAAAGTTTTATTTGACACATCTTTTAAATTGCTATTTAGCAAACACAGTAGGGTATAACATCCTGGTCTGACGCATTTCGGATCGACGATCCTTACTCATAGACCCATATTAACATTGTAACGGACAAAGTTTAAAAAGGCTCTCCGAGCCAATCAATATCAATTAACTCCTCAATCCACAGTTAACCCTTAATCATTTAAATCTTTACACGTTATACAAGACAGTGAATATTCAATTAACCCTTCATACGAAATTCTCAACAATAAAGTTGCATATAAAGTTATATAAACAATTCTCAACGACAAAGTTATATATAGCTTACTATAAGACCTATCTCAAAATAGTGAAGTACACTATGTCTGCACCCCCGAGATAGTCAAAGAGTTCAGAAATTAGAGGGAAGGATAACTTTTTATCATGATTTTATTGATCCTCCTTTAATAAATACAAGGGCACAATCCTCCAGTCTTCTTTTCCCCAAAGAAGAAGCCTGCTCCTGGAAGAGAGGTTACGTACGACACCATAGTGGCATAGTTCCAGGAAGTATGTCTGATCAGTGGTTTCTTCATATCTTGGGCTCTGGAGCACGTAGAGAGGTTGTTGATGGTTCGTTTTAAAGGTAGGAAACTGGCCTTTCATTTAAACTTAACTTGTTTGGAGACCATAGTTCCCCTTTAATAAATCTTATTTCTTTATCTGTTGTCTTGCTGCTGCAATCAGTAATCACTTAGTCCCAGCTGCTCGGCAGTCAGGACCATTACAGTAAGAATATCTGTGGATACTAGGTCATCTTCAATGTGGTCTATAAGTCCTTGCCAAAAGGCAAAGACTGAAACTTCATAGTTCCAAGATGTTTCTGCAGCCAGGGAACTGTGTAGCATACTGTAAAACAGTGCAATAAACTTGGTGCATTAGATGGGAGGATCAAAGAAGACATCAATAATGTTGGCTATAGGGTTGTTCCTTTCCCAAAGAGGTGAAGCCCATGCTAGAGCATTACTTTCCAACAAAGCAATAAGTTATCCCACGTTTGCTTGATCAGAAACAAAGTGTGAGTGTTCTAGCATTGGCTAATAAATCCTGGGCAAGCTTGTAGATCATCCAAAGTGATAATGGTGGAACTCTCTGGGAGTAAATAAGGTTACCACATACACAAAGGGTGATGCACCAACGGAAACACCGCTCCTGTTTTGGAGTTAAAGTCATGCTAACCGATGTTATATCGGTTAGAAAGACTTAAACTCCTTCCTTGCAGCAGCTGCGTGGGTAACGCTAAAGTTAAAGGGAATGTCCACCCCCCAAACTAACTTTCTATATTTATTTGGCCCAAATAACTGCTCCAAAACAAACTTTACAGCATCTAAATCGGTCCAGTGGTTCAAAAGTTACTCACCTTTGTAGCTGGCTTAATCCTGCAGCATGGACCAGTACAGCGATGAACAGAGCCAGGTTACGTTACCATGCCTCTGTTCTTTTCATGTTCTCGCACATGTTTGTTAACATCCAGCAGTGAGCACAGAGGAAGTTGCATCCAGTAATGATCTGACCCTTGGATCCTGCCCTCTTTTGCTAATCAACCAATCGGCAGCCGTAAAGTTCTGTGTACGTAAGAAATTGCAGCCAGCCGCTTTCGGCTTTGAGACAGACAGACAGACAGACACACACACACACACACACCTCCATGAATGCTGGGTTCTCATTGGCTTTCGCGTCCGGGCACACTCCTCCTCCTCCGTGAATGCTGGGTTCTCATTGGCTTTCGCGTCAGGGAAGCCGCGCGAGAGGAGGAATCTTTTTTTTTTGTCTAAGCTGCAGCGCAGGGTCAGCTAACGTCGTGGGAGAGAATAAGTGGAGCGGAAGTGCAGGCTTGGTGCGGCCTGATGTATATCTCATTAAATATCGGGCAAAGCAAATATTTTTTAGAAAAATGAACATGGCGTTTGAGGTTGGTGCTATTATTTAAAGAACATATAAAAAGTTTATTTTTTGGGTGGACATACCCTTTAACCTTGCAGGCGCCGCAAGTGATGTTATATGCCGAAATTGGCATTTTATTGCGGCACTTTAAACGCCAACTGTCCATTTAAAGGGAAACTATTGTTAAAAAGATTGCCATACTGGATTTGGCTATTACTGTATGTGACTACTGAATGGGAATTCTGCTGTCCATTTAAAGGGCAGCTAAAGCCTCGGAACAATACAAAATCAGAAGGCAGTAGTGGTCCTATTTTCTACCCTCGGCTTATACTCGAGTCATAAGCTGTTCAAGTTAGGAATGTTTTCCTAATTTTTCAGGTAAAAATAGGTACCTCGACTTGTACTCGAATTGGCTTATATTGAGTATATACGGTAATAATTTTTCAAAGAAATTCACACAGGGACACTCTTTGCTACACTTATTGAGCCATGGCTGCTGGTGTTAATGGCCCCATTAAAGTCAAAACTGCCTGGCTGCTCCTTTGAACCTTGGTGCTTCCATTATGTAGGGTACAATGAGATTCCTTAACGTACTCAGTTCATTAAAATAGTGAGTGGTGAATGGTTGGGGTTGACAAATTGAAATTCTTGCCTGCTCTCCACTATTGCGGTTATAATCAAGAGAATCATGAGGAATAGTAATTGCTATGCCATATTGATTATCCTGGGTTTAGCTAACAAGGGTGGCAGTGTGAGTTGCCCCAGCAAGGCTGATACCATCGATATATTTATGGTGTCCAAAAGGCCTACTTCTGTGTGTTTGTCCCGCAGTTCAAAAGGGCCCAGCCCTCCACTGCTTTGGCTTGATTGGTTCTTAGGCTTCATTCCTACTTTGTTATGTGTGTTAAATCAGTTAAGGCAGCACATTGTAGTTTGCATCATTTATTCGTAATAGGCATTGCTGAAAAAGTGAAATGTTGACTTTTTTTGTTTATTGTGAAATCCAGTTTTAATATAAGACCCTTCACACTGTTTTTAAAGGAACAGAGAATAGCTGCATGAAATGCACATCAGACAGCATAACCTACCAGCTGTCAAGTTCATTCCTATCTCTGAGGGTCCACTATCATGGCACTCCTGTATCCTACCCTGGTTGTCTGCTTTTGTCTTGCTCCCGTTTACAAATCCAGCCTGACTTCTGTTTCTGCTCCCTTCTTTGTGCCTGTGCCTATCCAGTGTCTAATCTTGTGTCTGCATTGCAATCTCCAGCTCTGACCTCCAGTATCCAGCATTGTTACTAAGTTCCAATAACTAGCTTGACCTCCAGTATCCTGTTCCTCTTCCAGTATCCAGTCTGCTATTTCATTGCTGTATCCAGCTCAGTCCTCCAGTATCCAGTCTGCTATTACATTCCAGTATCCCACTCATTCTTTCAGTATTCAGTCTGCTATTATATTCTAGTGTCCAGCTCAGTCTTCCAGGAGCCTGTCTTCTACCTGTATTTCAGTATCCAGTCTGGCCCTCATGCTTGCTATTAGGTTTTCGGACTGATCTTGGGTTTGGCCCCGGACTTGGACTTGACTCTTAACTATGACTTATACTTTGGTGCTCATTATTTGGACTATTCCCAGCCTCCTATTCTGGCCAGACTTCACCTACAGGTTGTAGGCCTGACACAAGCACACACAGTCAAGCAATAAATACACTTCATTCTAGCATGTAATTAGATTGTTTGGGGAGGAACTCTACTTGCAGAAAATTTAAACTGCAATGCAAATGCAATTTCTTAGTACACAAATGTCTTTATGGCAAAACAAGGAGACCTCTAAATCATCTATTTAAAGTTATAACCTTCGGAAAAAAGGTCTGAAACAGAGATCCCTGCCCCACTAGAAGTAACATTCTACCCAGATTATACAGCAAATAACAAGGGAAGTTGCACATGAGAATATAAAAATAACAAAATTCAAAAATAATTCCCTAACCCCCGTTTTCTGTCCTTTAGGGTTTAGACAACCACCTAACTTAAAAGAAAGCAAGGCAGCAACTTGTAAACCTCACATGGGTGTAACTACCAGGGGAGCAACTGCAGGAGGGCCTGGGAGCTAAAGGGGGTCCCATCTTTTTTTTTTCCTATGACAGAAATAGCCTCCTCCCAAAAAAACACTGCAGATGAAGCACTGTTACTAGTTACTAGTTACTGTTAGTTACTGTTAGTTTTCTAGTTACGCCACTGGAACCCCATCAAAAAGCAGCACACACCAATGCCAGCCAATAAGATGCAAGACTGTAACGAATCAGGTCCCGGAGGGACGAAGTACTGTACCTTTTAGGAGGAGGGCTGTCAGTAGGCTGGGACGAACAACTCGTGGGAGTAGACAGTTCACTGGAGAATGGCAGGATACAAGGCCTGGGTAGATGGTAACAGGAACTATGGCTGAAGACAATGGCTGTATGGCTGGTAACAGGAACAATGACTGAAGACAATGGCTGTTTGGCTGGTAACAGGAACAATGGCTGAAGACAATGGCTGTTTGGCTGGTAACAGGAAAATTAAAACAATGGTGAAGACAAGGCGTTTGGCTGTGGTAACAGGAACATGGCTGAAGACAATGGCTGTTTGGCTGGTAACAGGAACAATGGCTGAAGACAATGGCTGTTTGGCTGGTAACAGGAACAATGGCTGAAGACAAAGGCTGTTTGGCTGGTAACAGGAACAATGGCTGAAGACAAAGGCTGTTTGGCTGGTAACAGGAACAATGGCTGAAGACAATGGCTGTTTGGCTGGTAACAGGAGCAATGGCTGAAGACAAAGGCTGTACAAAGGCTAAGGCAGGAACCACAGGTAGGGAATGCTACTAGGCAGACAACCAGTCTGTCCGGTAGCAGGAACTACGAATAGGCACTCGCACCCTCTGCGAGTGCCTATTTGAATCTTCGCGCCGATCGGCGTCCGGACGTGGTGACGTCACGACGCCGACGTCCGGCGCCGGTGACGTCACCAGTCCCGGGACGGCGAGGGAGCGCGGCAGGTAAGATCCTTACACAAGACCTTTGAGTACATATAAACCACTAAGAGTGTTCAAAAACACAATGTCCTGCTAGGAGACTTTATGTTAAGGAAAAAGGGCAATGCTGCCCTATCCCTATCTTTTCTCTTATTGTAGGCTGTAAGACTTGCATAATATTGTACTAGGTGTTAACACTAAAACTGAATATCACAAAATAACCGACGAGTTCGAGTAATCACTTACTGAGTATTGGTTACGGATTCAGTGAAGGGTCCGGGGCAAGTCGCACCTGGGCCACCGGCAGGAAGCGGTGAGTGTTACCTCTCAATGTATTCTATTGTATAAAATAGAATACGTCGATAGAATAGAATATGATCGAATCAGCGGTGGATTGTGCACAAGGTAAATATACTCACCTTCATTCCTGGCTCCTGGACAATTGATTGAAGAACAGAAGGTAAGACATAGCTCCTTTACCTTCCGGTCTTCAATCAATGCATTAAAGGAATAGTTAAATTTTTCAGTGAACTATTCCTGGAGATCAAAGTTACGACAATCCCTAAGAGAGGACACTAAGTAAGTGTTTAATACATATAAAGTACAAGTATATTGCTTGCATAAGAAATGTTATATTTGCTTGACCCTCGTTAATATTAGAGATCCAGAAGTCCAATAATTTTGATTTTCTAATGTAGCTGCACTAAATGTGTCCAGAAAGACCTCACTGAGGACTAGGCCCTACTAGCACATTTATCATGCAGGTATGATCCAGTTTTTCGATCTGTTTGCATAAGGAAAAATTCAGCGCAGTGCATGTCGATGTGAGTGGCCATATTGCATGCATTCTGATCGAACAACTTTGCGAGTATCGTAGCGCATACAGTAACGTGTGTTACCATCTGGCATAGTGTGCCCTCAGCCTTATACATGGAAATATATCACTCATTACAATAGGTTTATAATGCAGAGTTAGTTACTTTAATCAATACACATTTTGCAAAAGATAGATGGATTTTCTATCTCCCCTTCTGCTTGCTTTCTGTAAAAGTTTTTCCCTTTCTGATAAGTTCATGGACAAATTAATAATAGGGCATGCAAGAAAAGCAGAAGTTGAAAGACAAACTCCCCCGATCACTACTTACATTACCTCTTTCCTCCGACGTTCTGTCATGGCCCTCTGCTTGCATGAAACTGCAAGCAGGGGGCCGGACCGGCAGCCGCGTCCATGATGGGCTGAGAGGCAGGCAATCACGGACACGGCTGCCGGCAGTGGAGAACGCCGGGGGAAACAGGTAAAGTAAGTATAGATCAGGGGAGTTTCTGGACAAAGTACTATAACAGTTGGGGCTGGGGGAGGGAGCCCTACACTACAGCAAAGGGATTACACACTAGGGGCAGAGGGAAATGACAGGGTTCGGCAGGGAGGGATCGAGAGTAAGCCAAAAACCCTCCTGGTGGTCACTTTCTGGGACTTTGGAGGGATATTACAGGAGAACCATTTGGAGCAGGGATGTAAGGTAAGGATTTTTACACACTACACAGTGGGGCCAGTAGTGGGCGAGAATTTGGTTTTGGGGGTGGACATTCCCTTTAGGGGTGAATATTCCCTTTAAAGGGCATCTATAGTGAAAAAAACACATTACCCCTTTGCAAAGTTAAATTCATGTACTCTGTGCTGCCTTTATCCTATCTACCTGTGGGGTTGTCTGAGTTTTTGGTTGCTCTTTACTACACATTTTTATTTTGAATTTATGTCCAGGAACAGACATCTGGGCAACCAAAGTCTATAGGAGATGTGGTGAGCTGAATTGCATTTATCTTTATCCTATCTATGTCAGTGACTCTGTTTAACCATGGTGCCAGATCTGTGTGCAGCACTCCCCCCCTTTCCCTCCCCTCTGTTACCTCCTCCATGTCTCAACTTCGGCTAACCGACAAGCTTTTCATGTGCAGTAGGAGTTAAAAGTTCAACATCCTGAAAAACACACCCACGCACAGTGGCCAATAGAAAGCAAGCTGTCATGGAGACACGGAAGAAGAAGGAGAACATTACAGTTTACGATCTCTCTCTTTGTGACCCATCATAAATCAGTGAAGTCTATCAAGAAGGGGGGTCAAGTGCAGCCTTATATATACACCATGAAAGCTACCTCTCTCCCCCTGCTAATGCTGTTATCTCTATGTTTATTACAGAGCAGGGAGGGGGGATCACATAACATGGATTTTATTGATAGTCCAAGTAGGAGTAGAGGAATGCAATCACGTATTCTTCTAACTGGTGTATCTCAGGACAGAGAGGGAATCTGAACAAAGTGATGACACTCTGGGGGTTGTGGGGAATTATAGAACACATGAAAAGAAAGAAAAAAAAGTTCATTTTCCCACTATAGATGCCCTTTAAAGATGAGTTCTACAGAAAGAGAGCAGAACAGGAGGTAGGCTGTAATAATTTTTTTTTAAATATGTATTTTATTTTTTTATCTGTCCTTTATCTGTTGTATTCAGTTAGATCAACTGGACTTAAAGTTAAGTTCTTGAAGATGTTTCGCTAGTCATCCGACTGGCTTTCTCAATTTAGAATGACTTGTACAAGAATATGTTGGCAATTTTGTACCCTGGAAAGGTGCGGCTTTCCCCGGATCCTTTACTGAATCCGTAACCAATACTCGGTAAGTGATTACTCAAACTCGCCGGTCATCCGTAAAAGCTGATCTTTATTATATTAGATATACGTGGCATACACACAGGATACATACCAAACAGTTTAGTTGACTCCCTCTGCTATCTGTCTTTTAATTTGCACATAAGAAGTGTGTAATAGAAGAAGATGGCAATGATGTATAATAGTAAATGTGATTTATTTTCTCATTAAGGGCTAGGCCACAGTAGTGCGTTTCCAACACGCTCACAAATGCATTTTACGATCCATTTGCACTTGAGAAACCCAGAGCAGTGTATGTCAATGTGGGTGGCCACATTGCATGCAATGCGATCACAGTTTTTTTTTTGCGAATCGGATGTGATCCAATTGGGCAACATTGAGCGGATTTCAACACAAGTGGGCGGTAACATGCATTCTTGAGCGCACTTTTCCTGTGCATTGCCATTTGGCATAGTGTGGCCCAGTATCATAACTAGGAATCACTGGGCCTCCCAGCAAAACTTGGGTCCCTATCTCTGATTTATCTACAGTAGTTTTGTTGAGAGGAGGCTATATCTATCATAGGAAAAATAAGAAGATGCACAATTATGCATCCATCTAACATGTATGGAATGGTGCTATACTATATATACTACGGTATATATATACAATAGAGGATCCCTTTACCTTCCAATCCTCCTGGTTCCTGCTACTGTTCTGCCCCCAACGTATCACTAAGCCAGACAACGAAATGCCAGCAGTTCCAGGAATAGAAGACTCCCATAGATGTCTTAAAATTTGCTTTATTCACATAACATGTTTCGGACTCGTGATCCTTTATCAAATGGACCGAAACATGTTATGTGAATAAAGCAAATTTAAAGTCTTCTATTCCTCGAACTGTCGGCATTTCGTTGTTTGGCTTATGCTGTAGAGCACTGTAGCGAAAGTAACTAAGAAATAACACAAACCTTGCTAAGGGCTAGGCCACACTTGTGCAATTTTAATGCGTTTGCGCTCACGTTTGTGCATGTGACTTTTTCCGATTATAGGAGTCGCGGGTGCGATGTGATTAAGCATCCGTTTGCGATACGCAATCGCATGAGATCGCCATTTTTATGCGCAATCGCATGTGATTTCGTATCTCAAAAGGAGAAATTGCATGTGCAACAGAATTGCAATGAAATCTCAATGGAATCGTGCCCTTAGGCTGTTAGTGTTGCCATGCCCTTAGGCTGTTATTTGATGTGTTTGACTTGTCACTGCTGTGCAATAATGTCCAGATGGATGCTGATTCCCCAGTACCTGGACTACTGACCATTAATAGAAGTGTACAGTTAGTATAACAATACCTATTGGGGGGGTCAAAGACCTTAAGGAAAGACCCCTCCCCCTTAATAGGATTCCGTTACCCTTGGTCTACGACTATGACTGAGCAGTTATACGGAGTATTGCAATACATCCGATAATCACAAGGGCTCCAACCTTTTCATATTACTGCTGAAATGTTACGTGACCTTAACGTCCATCCGCAGTTCAGTCAGCCAATCAGAACCAACTAAGGCAGACTCCCTATCTGCGCATGCGTCAATTTAAATTCCGAGTAGGAGGGAATGTTCCTGTAGAAGCGTTGATTACCTTGGTAACGATGGCGACTGTGTCTGACCTGAAAGCCGGTAAGTGTTAAATCACCAGCTAACGAACTGCCTAGTAATCTACAGTGTAGAAACAGTATCTAGTAGCATTAGCAGGTTGGTACAGAGAACGAGGGTTGGCAACGTTTTACTTCCGGTCTTTTATACGATGGTGTGTATCGCTGTAGGTACCATACGGTGGGGAGAATGCTGGGAATTGTAGTTTTCAAACATCTGGAGGGCTCAGTTTGACCCTGTGGTGCAGATGGTTCCCCATTTGATGTTGGTTTGGGGATTTGGCCAATAATGTCACATGAATGTTTGTGCCAACTAGAAGGTAATTTACTGAGAGCCACTTAAATATGTATGTAGTCTTAAAGGGAAAGGTAGCAACCGTATGCAGTAACCAACTGTTTTCTTTCTCCTACTAAAGTTAGCGTTCCTGACACACTTCCTAACTTTTGGCAAAGGCCAATATATGTTAATGAAGCTGATGTCAGACTGAGAGAAGCCAGAGAACAGTCATTTACTGCAGGAGTATAGTGTCCCTGTGGAAATGCGGGGGCTGCATGGGTTTATAATACATGCTTGCAGCATTTATTGCATGACTTTAATGCTAGCAAATAGCTAGTGTTCAATTAACCGCTAGTAAGACCTGCATTGTAATTTACCCCAAGTCACCAGTGTGATATGATCTGCATCTTCCCAAATACCTTCCAAATGTGTATGTGTGTATAAATAAAAAAAGGAAATCCTTTAACTCCGCACCACATTATCTTGCAACATATATTCTTTATTGTCACACTGTGTCAAAAGCATGCAACGTTTCGAGGTGCACTCCCTCTTTTTCAAGCAACAGTGTAGGGCTCACACCCAACAAACAAAAATGGTAAACAACATTGTTCTCATGTTTTAACCCTTTCAGTGCCAGAAGAATTTCATTTTTTTTTTTGCGTTAACTGCCAGAAGAATTTTCAGGATTTTGCCTTAATCGCTTTAGACTAATTTTAGGAAACCTTGCAGTAAATCAGGAATATTAACATTGTTTTTTTCAGCACAAAGTCTACTTTAACATGGTAACAGATTTTTGTAACTTTTCTGGAAATTTTACTGGAATTATGGGTAAAATATGTAAAAAAAATGAAAAATGCAAATTTTCATGGATTTTTCTCCCATTTTATTTTATAGTTATCTTAAGGTTACGCACAAAAATCTTACGTTTCTAAAAGCTCTGATACTCCGAGTACAACGATACCAGATATGTAGGTACCCCACTTTTCCTGTACAGGAGACCCCCCCAAACTAAAACTGCACCTTCAAGAATATTACACCAAATTGAAATGTATAACCACTACTGACAGTTAACATAGAATATCTTCCAAATTAACTAAAATATCCCCACAAGTGAGATATTTTTAGAAACTACACACCACAGGATTTTACGAGTGAGGTAAGTTTCGATCAAAATGCAGCTCTTCGTCCAATTGTAAGTTATTTCTCACATTTTCCTTTTTTTGCTCAACTGTAAAATCAGAGACAAAACAAATGCGAATTTCAGCTAAAAACTGTGGAGGAAAGTTCAAACGCATCTCAAATATAAAAGCCTAACACCTCCCGAATAAAACGGTATGCCACATTCATGGTTATACACAGAGACATGGCTACCAGACCGTGACCAGTGGCAAATGTCAGTAGCAGCAAAAAAAAAAATTAGCCAGTTTTGTATTTGAACAGTCTGCACTTTTTCCACAAAACACCCCCCCAACTCAGAAATACCCCCCCAAACTATATTTTCCTGAAATCTACACACCTTCAGCTATGTAACGCTGTAGTTCGTTCATTCATACCTCAATGGTGTGGGCGCAGTTCTTCATAGAAGTTTGCACTTTTACCAGATTTTCAAAAAAATTAACATCAAACAACATTCAAAAAGGTTAGTTACTAATTTACAATCTCCCAAATGTCCTGAATCAAACGGTATGCCATATGTGTGGTTACACACGCGGACTGGAAGCGAAAACCACAAGTGAGACAATGTTTGATTGCTCAGAACAAGAGAAAATATTTAGCCAACTCCGAATTTGGACAGTCTGCAGTTTTTCCACAAACACCCCCCGTAACTTAGAAATAACCCCCCAAACTATATATTCCTGAAATTTACACACCTTCAGCTATGTAACACTGTAGTTGGTTCATTCATACCATCAATGGTGTGGGCGCAGTTCTTCGTAGAAGTTCGCATTTGTCTGAAAAAATGAACAAAAAACAACTTCAAAAGGTAGAAATCATGCCAAAACCTCATGGAATGTAAAAAAAAGTTACTAAAATATCATTCTCCCAATGTCCTGAATAAAACGGTATGCCATATGTTGGTTGCACACGCGGACGTGGAAGCGAATGGCCACGAAGTGAGACAATGCACAATGGCTCAGAATCAGCAAAAATATTCAGCCAAATCTGAATTTGAACAGTCTGCAGTTTTTCCCCACAAAACAACCCCACAAACATATATTTTTTTCGAATCCACACACCTTTATCTACGTAATTCTGTAGTTTGTTCATTCGTACCATCAATGGTGTGGGCGCAGTTCTTCGTAGCCGTTCGCAGTTTTAGCAGATTTTCTAGAATTTGAAAAAAAAAACTCTCAAAGGTAGAAATCATGCCAAAATCCCAAGTAATGTAAAAAAAATTTACCAAATATCAATCTCCCAAATGTCCTGAATCAAACGGTATGCCCTATGTATGGTTACCCAAGCAGACGTGGAACAACTAGCCACAAAGTGAGCCAAGGAACAATGGCTCAATTCAGCAACTTTTCAGATTTGTCAGACTAAACACCCCCTCTATATTAGAAATACCCCCCAAAACTATATATTCTGGAATCTACACAACTTCAGCTACACAATGGTGTGATTACTTTATGCTACCACCAATGGTGTGGGCACAGTTTCATGTAAAATTTCGCTTTTTTACCAGATTTTCAGGAAAAATACATACATGAAGAATTCCAGACCCAGTGATCCATAGAACTCTGTTTTTAAGGAGGTTTTGTGAAAAATAAAATAAGATGATTCAAGGTTTGAAATCCTACTAAACCCACTTGACAAGCAAAAAAAAACACTAAATAGCAATCTCCCACATATCCTGCATCAAACGGTATGCTAATGTGTGGGTGCACACAGAGGCGTGGCCACCACTAGCTCAAATGGACGCATGCACAAATGCAATTACAAGAAAAATCAGCCCTAAACTTGGAAATACCCCCCACAACTATTTTTTGGAATTTATGCACCTTCAGCTACATTACGGTGCCATGCTTTCATACATACATGAAGAATTTCAGACGCTGTCATCCATAGAACTCCGTGCTTTTAGAAGATTTTGTGAAAAATAAAATAGAAGATTCAAAGGATGAAATACAACCTAAACCACTCCATTGACAGCAAAAAAACCCACTAAATAGCAATCTCCCACATCTCCTGAATCAAACGGTGTGCCATTTGCGTGGGAGCAAATTGAGACGAGCCACCAACTGCTCAAATGGGATGCATGTAGAAGTGCAGTTACAAGAAAAAATAAAAAACACCACACCCACCCCCCACCACACACACGCACCTCCCCCTTTTATGGTATTTTAGTGAAAACTGGTTAGTACGGAGAGTCACACACGTTGCACACTTTACTGATCCTAAAAATTCAGTCTGGTTCTTTTTTGGTACCTCTCTGCAAAATTTCCTTATAAAATAGGCTTAGTTTCCCTTGAAATCATACAAATAAGTATCTGCGTTTACTTTACCGATATAACCGGGGACATTGGAAGCTTGGAGAAGACAAAGTTTAAGATTTTTTTTTTTAAGATTTTTTTTGTGTGCATTTCCCCCCCTTTTTTTTTTTTTTTGGATCATTCCCAAAGATGATCATCAAATCATCTTAGGGAATGATACCGAACTGGAATACGGGCGTTTTCCAATTCGAAATCCGTCGGAAAAACCACTTCCCGAAATCATTTTCCAGGAAGTGATTTTTCATTCATTGGCAAAGATCAATAATTTGGTGATCAGAAGTGATCACGAAATTATGATCTGTCCCCATTTTTTTACTAAATCATTGCTAAGTAGCAAAGACTTAGAAAAAAATCCTATTTGTGAATGGAACTTTGAGTTCCATTCACAAAAAATATAGTAAAAGCTGTCACACTGACAGCTTTACTATACCAGTACTGCACTGTGATCTGAATGGAGATCACAGTGGCAGTACCTCCACTAGACCACCATCCTACCACTCTTAGGGAAGACCCCGGTGAAGGAGGGGTCTCCCTTATAGCCGAACTTCCTGCCTGCTCTGCTTTGATCTCCTCTGCTGCCGGTAAGCACTTCAAAGAGTGCTATCTTCCGATCCCCCCCCCCATCGGATTTTCATGAAACCGGTGGGGGATCGAGGGCGCTAGGGGGGCACCTGAATACTGCTCCCCGATGGCCCATAGAACTTTAGGATTTTTTTTTTTTTTAAAGGGGGAAGCCACAGAACGTGAATACACGTTCTGTGGCAGTTTGAGCCTTTTAAGTGGAGAACGTGTATTCACGTTCTGTGGCACTGAAAGGGTTAAACCCTTAGACCACACCTCTTATCAATAAAGCCTAGGTTACACCCATTATTTAGTTTAAAATGATTATTGTCACACTGTGTCAAAAGCATGCAACGTTTCGAGGTGCACTCTCTCTTTTTCAAGCAACAGTGTAGGGCTCACACCCAACAAACAAAAATGGTAAACAACATTGTTCTCATGTTTTAACCCTTTCAGTGCCAGAAGAATTTCATTTTTTTTTTTGCGTTAACTGCCAGAAGAATTTTCAGGATTTTGCCCTTAATCGCTTTAGACTAATTTTAGGAAACCTTGCAGTAAATCAGGAATATTATACATTGTTTTTTTCAGCACAAAGTCTACTTTAACATGGTAACAGAATTTTGTAACTTTTCTGGAAATTTTACTGGAATTATGGGTAAAATATGTAAAAAAAATGAAAAATTTTGCAAATTTTCATGGATTTTTCCCATTTTTATTTATAGTTATCTTAAGGTTACGCACAAAAATCTTACTGTTTCTAAAAGCTCTGATACTCCCGAGTACAACGATACCAGATATATGTAGGTACCCCACTTTTCCTGTACAGGAGACCCCCCCAAACTAAAACTGCACCTTCAAGAATATTACACCAAATTGAAATGTATAACCACTACTGACAGTTAACATAGAATATCTTCCAAATTAACTAAAATATCCCCACAAGTGAGATATTTTTAGAAACTACACACCAGCAGGATTTTACGAGTGAGGTAAGTTTCGATCAAAATGCAGCTCTTCGTCCAATTGTAAGTTATTTTCTCACATTTTCCTTTTTTTGCTCAACTGTAAAATCAGAGACAAAATCAAATGCGAATTTCAGCTAAAAACTGTGGAGGGGAAAGTTCAAACGCATCTCAAATATAAAAGCCTAACACCTCCCGAAAAAAACGGTATGCCACATTCAGGTTATACACAGAGACATGGCACCAGACCGTGACCAGTGGCAAATTCAGTAGCAGCAAAAAAAAAAATTAGCCAGTTTTGTATTTGAACAGTCTGCACTTTCCACAAAACACCCCCCCCAACTCAGAAATACCCCCCCAAACTATATTTTCCTGAAATCTACACACCTTCAGCTATGTAACGCTGAGTTCGTTCATTCATACCATCAATGGTGTGGGGCGCAGTTCTTCATAGAAGTTTGCACTTTTACCAGATTTTCAAAAAAAATTAACATCAACAACATTCAAAAAGTAGAATATGCAAAACCCATGGAATAAAAAAAGTTACTAAATATCAATCTCCCAAATGTCCTGAATCAAACGGTATGCCATATGTGTGGTTACACACGCGGACGTGGAAGCGAAAAGCCAAAGTGAGACAATGCTTCGATTGCTCAGAAACAGAGAAAAATATTTAGCCAACTCCCCCCCGCCCCAATTTTGGCCACACGTCCCCTGCCCACCGTTCTCTTTCCACAAAACCCCCGACACCCTTACGAACACGAACCAACCCCCACCAACACCCCACTACCCCCCATACCCTTCCTGACCCCACATCTCCGACCCACACCTTCAGCTATGTAACACTGTAGTTGGTTCATTCATACCATCAATGGTGTGGGCGCAGTTCTTCGTAGAAGTTCGCATTTGTCTGAAAAAATGAACAAAAAACAACTTCAAAAGGTAGAAATCATGCCAAAACCTCATGGAATGTAAAAAAAAGTTACTAAATATCATTCTCCCAAATGTCCTGAATAAAACGGTATGCCATATGTGTGGTTGCACACGCGGACGTGGAAGCGAATGGCCACGAAGTGAGACAATGCACAATGGCTCAGAATCAGCAAAAATATTCAGCCAAATCTGAATTTGAACAGTCTGCAGTTTTTCCCCACAAAACAACCCCCACAAACCATATATTTTTTCGAATCCACACACCTTTATCTACGTAATTCTGTAGTTTGTTCATTCGTACCATCAATGGTGTGGGCGCAGTTCTTCGTAGCCGTTCGCAGTTTTAGCAGATTTTCTAGAAAATTTGAAAAAAAAAACTCTCAAAGGTAGAAATCATGCCAAAATCCCAAGTAATGTAAAAAAAAGTTACCAAATATCAATCTCCCAAATGTCCTGAATCAAACGGTATGCCCTATGTATGGTTACACAAGCAGACGTGGAATCAACTAGCCACAAAGTGAGCCAATGAACAATGGCTCAATTACAGCAACTTTTCAGATTTGTCAGACTAAACACCCCTCTATATTAGAAATACCCCCCAAAACTATATATTCTTGGAATCTACACAACTTCAGCTACACAATGGTGTGATTACTTTATGCATACCACCAATGGTGTGGGCGCAGTTTCATGTAAAATTTCGCTTTTTTACCAGATTTTCAGGAAAAATACATACATGAAGAATTCCAGACCCAGTGATCCATAGAACTCTGTTTTTAGGAGGTTTTGTGAAAAATAAAATAAGATGATTCAAGGGTTGAAATCCTACCTAAACCCACTTGACAAGCAAAAAAAAAACACTAAATAGCAATCTCCCACATATCCTGCATCAAACGGTATGCTATATGTGTGGGTGCACACAGAGGCGTGGCCACCAACTAGCTCAAATGGGACGCATGCACAAATGCAATTACAAGAAAAAATCAGCCCTAAACTTGGAAATACCCCCCACAAACTATTTTTGGAATTTATGCACCTTCAGCTACATTACGGTGCCATGCTTTCATACATACATGAAGAATTTCAGACGCTGTCATCCATAGAACTCCGTGCTTTTAGAAGATTTTGTGAAAAATAAAATAAGAAGATTCAAAGGATGAAATACAACCTAAACCCACTTGACAAGCAAAAAACCCCACTAAATAGCAATCTCAAGGGGGCATTGAGAGCAAGGTCTCTGTGTTTGCTGATGACACTAAATTATGCAGAGCTTTGGAAACTTCCAATGATGTGCAAGTGCTGCAAGCAGACCTAGATAGATTATCAAAATGGGCAGCAGAATGGCAGATGAGATTCAATGTTGATAAATGTAGGGTGATGCATTTGGGATTTAATAATCCCTGTGCCACCTACACCATCAGTGACCGTGATACAGGGTCATTTAATATAGGGAACAGTGACCGTGGTACAGGGTCATTTAATATAGGGATCCTTTAAGGTTGGGAGAGGTTTCTTTACAGTGAGAACGGTGAAACTGTGGAACTGTCTTCCAGCAGATGTGGTAATGGCAAGTTCATTGAATAACTTTAAAAAAGGCCTGGATAAGTTTCTAAAACTAAAAAATATTGAGAATTACTGGTATTAATGCATATTGTGTAGTTCTGGTTGGTACGGGGATACTATATAATATTGAGAATTACTGGTATTAATGCATATACTGTAGTTCTGGTTGGTACGGGGATACTATATAATATTGAGAATTACTGGTATTAATGCATATACTGTAGTTCTGGTTGGTACGGGGATACTATATAATATTGAGAATTTACATGCTGTAAAGTTTGTTTTGGAGCACTTATTTGGGCCAAATAAATATAAAAAGTTAGTTTTGGGGGTGGACTTGCCCTTTAACAAATAGTTATATCAATATTAACAAATATGTAGTAATGACATTAAAGTATATAGAAATGTAAATATGTAAATCTATAAATAAATAAATGTACTTGCACAGTCTCCACTCCTGTTTTGTAATGATATCTTCAAAATGGTGTGTTAAGCTACACCCCAGGAAGTTTTACAGGGAGGCAATAGAAGCTTACAAAGGAACATATTTCTTACTTTCCTTTTAGTGTTGTATCCAATGGTGTGCTTAATGTTAGATTGACAGCAGTGTTAGCGAATCAAAACATTTTCTGAGTGTTAGTAGGGAAGTAGGAAGTTGCAAGACTTTTCCCTGGTCCTGCACGGTAGTGTACACAATGGGTTAATCTTTGTGACGTCACACGTACAGGCCCCTCCCCAAGCTGATAAAATGCTGCCTTATCTCTCCTACCATAGTCTTTTTTTACTCCTGTCTTGCAACAGGCATCACCTCATCAAGAAGCAGCTCCCCCCGCTCTTACCACCGACGGGCTCAGCCTCTCTCCCGCGGTGTAGTCCCTACCTCACGCATGCGTAAGGGTAGGGAGCGCCGCCATGCCTTTGACCGGGACTCTCGCGAGGCGCATGACGTCCTACATCACGTTCCCGAATTCGGATCAGAGACTCAGGGATTCTGGCTCCTGTACTAGTGTACCTTTGTGATCCAAGGATTGTGCTGCTGTGTGGCAGGGTTCTGCCTGCTTCTGTGAGTACTGCCCATCTGAGGGCTTAGCCATCCACTTACCTGCAGTTATTCCATGACTTCCTTTTTTTCTTACAGTTCCTGCTCATCATGTCTTCTAGCAAGAGAGACAGATCGGATTCCAGGGGGTGAGCGGATTTCTTAAAGAGAGAGTACACAATATGTTTTGTGTTATGCTTAACTCAAACTATGTGTGTTTCAGATCCTCAAGAGAGAGAGATCACCTTAAAGAATGTGCCACTTGTGACAACCCAGCCATCAGAGGACAAAAGCTGTGCTCCATCTGCCTGGCACAGAAGTCCAATCGGACCAGATCAAATTCTGTCTACAGTCAAAGAACTCATAGATAGCTCACTCAAAGCTTTCTCTACTACTATGCTAGCTCAAGTCCAGACCATGATGCATCAGGATCCTTCGGGGGAACCTTCTTTGTCAGCTCCTCTCTCTCCCAACCGGCCTGTTGGCCGAACTAGCAGAATTAAGGGAACTTGTGGATGTGGAAGAGGATTCGCCTCCTCAAGAAATTCTGCCTGAACCCTCCCTCACCCATGAGGCCATGGGTCAGCTAATTAAGAGGATGAGGAAGTCCCTAAAGATCACAGAACCATCTATTCCGACTACATCAGACTTAATGTTCTCTAATAAAAAAGACGACTCTTCTGCTTTCTTTGTCCATAAACAGATTAAAGAAATCATCCTCAAGCAATGGGAGTCGCCTGTTAGAAGGTATTCCATGTCTTAAAACTTTGGCAATACCTATCCGTTGCCTTCTTCTGATTCAACATGCTGGGGCAACATTCCAAAAGTGGACACACCCATAGTAAAAGCATCAAAACCTTCATCCTTAGTGTCTGAGGAATCCGCTTTCCTCAGAGACCCGATGGATAAGAGAGAGGAATCCTCACTGAAAAAGATCTACCTCCTTGGTGGGGCAGCACTAAGACCATCCATCACTATCACTAGTTTGGCTAGGGCCAACAAAATTTGGATCCAGGAATTAGAAGAAGGGATCAAAAACGGAGTTCATAGGGATACCTTATCCTCCATGATTAAGGATATCAAACTATCTAATGAATTCATATCGGAGGCTTCCATAGATTCCATCAGACTAACTGCTAAGTCCATGGGAGCTTCCATCGTAGCCAGGAGGGTGATCTGGCTCAGACAATGGAAGGCAGACACCCAGTCCAAACAGGGCCTGGCATCCATTCCGTTCAAGGGCAATATGCTGTTTGGCAGCAAGCTTGAGGATCTTATTGAGAAAAATTCATCTAAGAGGAGCCTTCCTTCTTCCAGACAACAAAGGCATGTGTTCCCATCTTCTGCGACCAATCTCAGATCGGTAACCATGCAACTCACACAGGGGGAATGGATGACCAAAATAGATATCCAGGACGCTTATCTCCATGTACCCATTCACAAAAACCACAGGAAATAACTCCGGTTCTGTGTATGGAATTGGCATTTCCAATACAAAGCCCTCCCCTTTGGGCTAGCAACGGCCCCCAGGGTCTTTTCCAAAATTCTCAGCCCTATGATTGCACATCTCAGACTTCAGGGGATCCAGATCTATTCATATCTGGACGGCGTTCTGATAAAGGCAAAGGATCAACAAACTTTGAATGTTCATACATCAATGACCTTACAGTGTCTGGAGGAATTGGGCTGGATTCCGAATTTGAAAAAATCTGGTCTTTCCCCATCACAGGACCTCTTGTTCCTGGGCAACAATATAGGCACCCGAAGTATGACAGTATGCCTCCCAATAACCAAGAGGGACGACCTCATCAGAGAGATGAACAGATTCACTGTTCTCCCAGCCTCAACAGCATGGATGTGCCAACATATAATAGGGAACTAACATCTACTCTGGATGCAGTGAAATGGGCCATGACTCTTATCAGACCCCTCCAGACGACCTTCCTTGCACAATTCTCCCCTCAAGAGAGTCCAAATCAGTTAATCTTTCTCCCTGCCTCCGTCAGAACAGAATTAGAATGGTGGACAAGGATCAACCATTTTAGGCCAGTCCACCTCAGTGGGAAATTATCACAACAGACGCCAGCCCTTCTGGTTGGGGAGCAACTTACCGAAACAAGGTAACTCAGGGCGAATGGAATCAATCAAATCCACCAGCATCCCAGAACCAGAAAGAGATAATGCCAGTCCTATATACACTTTTTCACTTCCAGCCTTACCTAGAAGGAAAAGCAGTTCTAATCAGGTCAGACAATTTGACAACTGTGGCCTACATAAACAACAAAGGGGGGACTCGGAGTCCCAAATTGTGGCAGATAGTAAAAAGGATCCTATTCTGGGCCGAGATTCACCTATCAGATTTGAGCTCATCCCATATTCCTGGAGTAACCAACAAAGAAGCAAACTTCCTCAGCAGGAATGCGCTCCAACAGGGGGAGTGGAAAATGAATACAATCATCTTAGACCAAATCACCCAAATATGGGGGACTCCATCAATAGATCTGATGACCACAAGACACAACACGCAGCTGGAGAGATTCTGCTCTCGATACCCAGATACAAGAGCATTCAGGACAGACGCATTCTCCATCAAGTGGTCATTCCCACTAATGTACGTATTCCCTCCAATTGCCATCATCCCGAAGGTCTTGGAGAAAATCAGGAAGGACAAAGCAAAAGTGATAGCCATCCTTCCTTGGTGGCCATGGTTCTCCTGGGCTCTTCAGCTCTCCATAGCTCCTCCCATGAAGCTACCACATATGAGGAATCTACTTCTCCAGGGACCAGTGACCTTTCAACATCCAGAGCATCTTCACTTGACGGCCTGGTTGTTGAGACCTCAAACATGAGAAACAGGTCTGTCCAACTCGGTAATATCCACCCTCATGGCGGCTAGGAAAACGTCAACTTCCAAATCTTATTACAGGGTCTGGGAAACTTTCTGTAATTGGTGCAAACCAACAAACAAAAACCCTATGTCCCCATCCGTGGAGTCTGTCACAGAATTCCTCCAGGCAGGGCTGGAGATGAAGCTCAGCATGGCCACTTTAAAATCTCAAGTATCAGCCATCTCTAACATTCCTCTAGCATCAGATCCATTAATCATCCAGTTCTTCAGGGGGGTATCCCACTCATTCTCGAAGATCAGACCCAGAGTCCCACCTTGGGACCTTTCCAGAGTTCTGGACTATCTTCAAGGTCCTCCATTCGAACCTTTAAACGATTGTGATATCAAGTACCTGACATTCAAGACCACTTTCCTTATAGCTATCACTTCAGCAAAGGGTAGCTGAAATCAGAGCTCTGAGGGCTTCTGAGCCTTTTACATCATTTCTATCAGACCGGGTAATATTGAGACCAGACAACACCTTCCTGCCCAAGGTGGTGTCAGATTTCCACTTCAACCAAGACATCATTCTTCCAACTTTAGAAGAAGCTGAACATGGATCACAACCATTCCCACATTCACTGGATATGGGCAGAATTCTCAGAATGTACCTTACGAAGACAGAAAGTTTTCGCAAAGACGATGCCCTACTCATCTTATTTCAAGGCAACAAAAGGGGTTTCAAACCAGCTAAAACTACTATAACCCTTTGGCTTAAATCCGTTATTGAGCAGGCATATTTGAGCAAAGCAGAACCCCTAATCAATAGGGTCACGGCTCATTCCACAAGGTCAATGGCGGCTTCCTGGGCCTTCATTGCCAGGGTTTCCCCAGGGGAGATCTGCAGAGCAGCTAGCTGGTCCTCATTGAATACCTTCATCAAGAACTACAAAATTGATATACATTTATCTAAGCAAGCTGCCTTCGGTACTAAAATACTTGCGGCAGCTACGCAAAAATAAATAACTTTCACTTGCAGTTAACTTGTTGTCTCTCTCCCTTCATTAAACTTCTTATGTCCCATTGTGTACACTGCTTTTTCCCTCCCTTCTTATCCTTATTCTACCTTTATGCTCGACAGTCGTTCTAAGACTATGGTAGGAGAGGTAAGGCAGCATTTTATCAGCTTGGGGAGGGGCCTGTACGTGTGACGTCACGAGGATTACGGTAACCCATTGTGTACACTGCCGTGCTACGGACCAGGAAAAGAAAATTCCGGTAAGAATGATAGAATTTTCGCTTATATATCACTTCCTTTGTAAAAGATGTGACAGTCTTAGTAAAAACATTCTTCTCACTCTCACATAACCCCACCCCTCCCCTCTCAATAGACAAAATAAGGAGAGCTGCTGTTTGCTGGACAGGATAGTCAACCAGTAGACCTCCAGATGTTTTGGAAACTACAACTCCCAGAATTCCCTAACTACAGAGTGCTTGTAGAGGAATGCTGGGAATTGTAGTTTAAATTCCCTAACTACAGAGTGCTTGTAGAGGAATGTTGGGAGTTGTAGTTTTCAAACATCTGGAGATCTATTGGTTGCTTATCCCTGCTCTATATGATAGGGGGACTGAAAGGAAAACATTTCCATGACCATTTCTCTGAGACGATGAAGTGAGTTTTAATGGTTTATTCCATTATTAAAGCAATAGAATCCAATTTCTGTTTGCTAGACAGGAAGTGGACATAAAGAAGAAAGTTACTGCTAACAGAATGCTGGGAGTTGTAGTTTTTAAACATGTGGGGAAAAAAATCCATGCTCTATATCATTACACTGTATTGAATCTTAGTATATTTATTAGCCAATGGACATAAGGAAGAAACTTACTGCTAACAAAGAATGCTGGGAGTTGTAGTTTTCAAACATGTGCATATTCAAACCCTTGGATAGGAATCGCTAAAGCATGGACTTTTAATGTCTGTAAGTCAGTAAAAGGGCTTTATTCCAGGATGTATGAAAAATAAATTTCCAGCATTCTGTCCAGGGAATGCTGGGAGTTGTAGTTTTAAACATGTGAAAAGCTGGCAGGCCAAATAGAAATGGGAGGGTATGTGTATGTTTGATCATGTTATGTGGTGGGATTGCCTGGGGACTTATCCCATTTGATCATCTCCCTGGATACTTGCTGGGAGTGGAAAGGGAGAGCAAGTTCAGAATGGATCCTAATACCTACCGGCTAAATGGATGTAAGTAGCCTTTCTCTGGCCCTACAACTTAATAGCAATATGCATAAGGGAGAGGCAGACAGATCCCAAATCACTTGCATGTTTGTGCACTTTGTGTTGGTATCACTGAGAGCGTGATTACAAGCTTTCAATGAAAATAATTACCTAACAAAACATACACTGCTAGTATATATATCCCTTATTATTATATCAATATATTTATATCTCCATAGGAGATTTTATAGAGTTTTTAGGAGCTATTAATGTGGTGGGGGGTATAGGATATTACACATAGGAAAGGTGTATATGTATGTGTGTACCATCTCACTGTTACCATTTAAAGGAATAGTTCAGTGCTAAATACAAGTCTGCATAGGCAGAACACATAAATTACACAGTGCAAATACCTCTTTCCAGATTGTCCATGTGTTGCTCCTATCCCCAATAATCCTTTCAGGTAACTGATTCCCCCAGTCCTGGTCCTGAATCTGCAGCTCCCCCTCTCCTGTAATTCGCGACTATGCAGGCTCCGTCGCTCATGCGCAATGAGAGGCCCCTGCAGTCGCAAACAGTGACCTCTCTGTCAGCCAGCCTGTATGGGATTTCCTCATTAGCGCGTGTGCGCGCGCACCCGCGATCGTGACCTGTGCAGCTAAAAAGTAACCTGGTAACTGCACCTGGAGCAGGTGACATGGTCCATGTACCCCCAGTCTGTACTGCTATTAAGAGAGGTGCAGGTATGTGTACTGTCTGTGCTCAGTGGGGGGTGGGGGGATTCTATCTATCCTCTTTCTATCTATCCATCCATTTTCTTTAAATGTATCCTTTTTTTCTATCTACCCTCTATCTATCTATCTATCCTCTATCTATCCTTTTTCTATCTATCTATCCTCTTTTTTCTATCTATCCTTTCTTTCTATTTATCTATCTATCTATCTATCTATCATTTTTCTATCTATCTATATATCTATCTATTTTCTATCTATCTATACTCTTTCTTTCTATCTATCCATTTTCTATAAATGTATCCTCTTTTTTTCTATCTATCTACCTACCCTCTTTCTATCTATCTACCTACCCTCTTTCTATCTATATACGATATCTATCTATATATCTATCTATTGTATCCTTTTTCTATCTATCCATTTTCTATCTATCTCTCTATCCATTTTCTATCTATCTATTTATCCTCTTTTTTTTTCTATCTATCTATCTATCCTCATTTCTATCTATATATCCATCTATTTATCTACTGTATCTATCTACCTAGATGACTATGTTTGCTACCTACATTATACCATACTGAAAGTGATGCACAGGCACTATGGGTGGGCAAAAGGGCTGTGAGTGCTGGCTGACTGTTTGCTACCTACATTATGCTATACTGAAAGTGAATCACAGGCACTATGGGTGGGGGAAAGGGGTAAGTGCTGGATTACTGTTTTGCGAACTTCATTATGCCACACTGAAAGTGATGCACAGGCACTATGGGTAGGGGAAAGGGCTGTGAGTGCTGGATTACTGTTTGCTAACTTCATTATGCCACATGGAAAGTGATGCACAGGCACTATGGGTGGGGGGAAAGGGCGGGGAGTGCTGGATGACTGTTTGCTACCTACATTATGCCATACTGAAAGTGAGTGCACAGGCACACCTTAACAAACACACTCAGACTCACCACGCTTACACACACACTCACAGACTCAACCTTTACACAAACACACTCACAGACTCACATGTATTCACAAACACACTCAGACTCACATGTATTCACATACCCTCCAACTGTACCGATTTGGCCGGTACTGTACCGTTTTTCAAAGTACTGTACCGGCCAAAATGCTCCTACCGGTTTGTACCGGATTTCCTGTCAATGTACCGGTCGGGTCCCATTAATCCTATCAGCAGCGTGCAGCTTTTTCCCATGTCACTGTTCAACTACAGGACTTTGGCTCCTCCCCTCCCTCTCAGCAGCCGAGGTTTCCTTCCCCTCACCTAGTTACCAGCGTTTGTGGGAGGAGCGTCTCTGGGACTCCTGGCAGCTATAGGAAAGAGCAAAGGCAAAGCCAGGGCTGGTGAATCAGTATTCCCAACACACTGTAAGTGAGTAGAGAAGCTGCACAGCTGGGTTGGGGAGAAGAGAGGCTAGTGAGAGAGTGACACTTAGTACTGTGCAGTCTCCAGAAAGGATATGGTCTGGGACAGTTCAGCACTCACAGAGTCCAATTGTTGTGTTGGTTACAGGATGTTAGTTGCTTTGAAATGTGAGGGGTCTTTTTATTTAGAATTAAAACCAGTGGATTTTTGATTGAGAGTGGGTGATTATAAGTAAAGAAAATCTGTTATCTATCTATCTATCCTTTCTATCTATCTATCTACCATCTATCTATCCTTTCTATCATCTATCTATCTATCATCTGTCTATCTCTATTTAGCAATATTTATAGGGGGCCAGCAACTGCTATCATTAACCCTTCTTTAAATATACATGTCTGCCGGCAACAACTTTTAACTACTTATTTACATTTAGAAATAATTGGTGATATTAATATCCAGATTTGGGGCGGAGCCATATATAATTTGGGGGTGGGTGTGTGGGAGGAGTTTGGGTGGTACAAGGGGCGTGTCCAAGTGTACCTTTTTTGGTCTTTGAAATGTTGGAGGGTATGTATTCACAAACACTCAGACTCACACGTATTCACAAACACTCAGACTCACACGTATTCACAAACACACTCAGACTCACACGTTTACACAAACACTCACAGAATCACAGTTACACAAAAACACTGACAGAATCACACTGCTCACACAGTGTATCACACAGCACACTGCTATATACAAACATATAATCTATATACACAATAATACATACATTTTATTTCAATAAACCATGCCAACTGAGGTTTAAGTTGTTGTAAGTACTCCTAAGTTCAGTAGATCTGCCAGCAAACTGTATCTTATGCAGCAAAAAAGGGCACGTGAAGAGAGGGAAAGTCTATTAGTCATGAGGTCAAAAGGGGCGGGGTTATAACATGTCAGTACAGCAGATGGAAAACAAGCAGTGCAGAGTGAAGGACACTCCCACCAAAAACGAGCAGAACTTTACAAGCTGATTGCAGAGGCTACAAGCAGAATTATTTCACAAGAAAGGGATCCTGGGGGCTGGGACACAGGGAGGTTTATTATACTGAAGTTTGTAAAATATGTCATTTCTGAGAGAACACTTCCTTTAACCCTTTCACTGCCAGGAGATTTTCATTTTTTTTTGTATTAACTGCCAGAAGAATTTTCAGGATTTTGCCCTCAATCGCTTTAGACTAATTTTACAGTAGGAAACCTTGCAGTAAATTAGGAATATTATACATTGTTTTTTTCAGCACAAAGTCTACTTTAACATGGTAACAGAATTTTGTAACTTTTCTGGAAATTTTACTGGAATTATGGGTTAAAATATGTACAAAAAGGAAAAATGTGCAATTTTCATGGATTTTTCCCATTTTTACTTATAGTTATCTTAAGGTTACACACAAAAATCTTACTGTTTCTAAAAGCTCAGATACTCCCGAGTACAACGATACCAGATATATGTAGGTATCCGACTTTTCCTGTACAGGAGACCCCCCCAAACTAAAACTGTACCTTCAAGAATATTACACCAAATTAAAATGTATAACCACTACTGACAGTTAACATAGAATATCTTCCAAATTAACTAAAATATCCCCACAAGTGAGATATTTTTAGAAACTACATACCCACAAGATTTTACGAGTGAGGTAAGTTTTGATCAAAATGCAGATACTCGGACGCAGCTCTTCATCCAATTGTAAGTTATTTTCTCACATTTTCCTTTTTTTCCTCAACTGTAAAATCAGAGACAAAATCAAATGCGAATTTCAGCTAAAAACTGTGGAGGAAAGTTCAAACGCATCTCAAATATGAAAGCCTAACCCCTCCTGAATAAAACGGTATGCCACATTCATGGTTCTACCCAGAGACATGGCTACCAACTAACCCAGAGCGTGACCAGTGCCAAATGTCAGTAGCAGCAAAAAAAAATTAGCCAGTTTTGTATTTGAACAGTCTGCAGTTTTTCCACCCAAAAAACACCCCCCCAACTCAGAAATACCCCCCACAAACTATATATTCCTGAAATCTACACACCTTCAGCTATGTTACGCTGTAGTTCGTTCATTCATACCATCAATGGTGTGGGTGCAGTTCTTCGTAGAAGTTTGCACTTTTACCAGATTTCCAAAAAAATGAACATCAAAAACAACATTCAAAAAAGGTAGAAATCATGCCAAAAACCCCATGGAATGTAAAAAAAAGTTACTAAATATCAATCCCCCAATGTCCTGAATCAAACGGTATGCCATATGTGTGGTTACACACGCGGACGTGGAAGCGAAAAGCTACAAAGTGAGACAATGCACGTTGGCTCAGAAACAGCGAAAATATTCAGCCAACTCCGAATTTGGACAGTCTACAGTTTTTTCCACAAGACACCCCCGTAACTTAGAAATAACCCCCACAAACTATATATTCCTGAAATTTACACACCTTCAGCTATGTAACACTATGTTTGTTCATTCATACCATCAATGTGTGGTTGCGGGCGCAGTTCTTCGTAGAAAGTTCGCCATGTGTCTGAAAAAAAATGAACATCAAACAACATTCAAAAAGGTAGAAATCATGCCAAAACCCCATGGAATGTAAAAAAAAGTTACTAAATATCAATCTCCCCAATGTCCTGAATCAAACGGTATGCCATATGTGTGGTTACACACGCGGACGTGGAAGCGAAAAGCTACAAAGTGAGACAATGCACGTTGGCTCAGAAACAGCGAAAATATTCAGCCAACTCCGAATTTGGACAGTCTACAGTTTTTTCCACAAGACACCCCCGTAACTTAGAAATAACCCCCACAAACTATATATTCCTGAAATTTACACACCTTCAGCTATGTAACACTATAGTTTGTTCATTCATACCATCAATGGTGTGGGCGCAGTTCTTCGTAGATGTTCGCATTTGTCTGAAAAAATTAACAAAAAACAACTTCAAAAGGTAGAAATCATGCCAAAACCTCATGGAATGTAAAAAAAAGTTACTAAATATCAATCTCCCCAATGTCCTGAATCAAACGGTATGCCATATGTGTGGTTACACACGCGGACGTGGAAGCGAAAAGCTACAAAGTGAGACAATGCACGTTGGTTTTAGAAACAGCGAAAATATTCAGCCAACTCCGAATTTGGACAGTCTACAGTTTTTTCCACAAGACACCCCCGTAACTTAGAAATAACCCCCACAAACTATATATTCCTGAAATATACACACCTTCAGCTATGTAACATTGTAGTTTGTTCATTCATACCATCAATGGTGTGGGCGCAGTTCTTCGTAGAAGTTCGCATTTGTCTGAAAAAATGAACAAAAAACAACTTCAAAAGGTAGAAATCATACCAAAACCTCAAGGAATCTAAAAAAAAGTTACTAAATATCAATCTCCCAAATGTCCTGAATCAAACGGTATGTCATATGTGTGGTTACACATGCGGACGTGGAAGCCAAAAGCCACAAAGTGGGACAATGCACGATGGCACAGAAACGGCAAAAATATTTAGCCAACTCCGAATTTGGACAGTCTGCAGTTTTTTCCACAAAACACCCCCATAACTTAGAAATAACCCCCACAAACTATATATTCCTGAAATCTACACACCTTCAGCTATGTAACACTGTAGTTTGTTCATTCATACCATCAATGGTGTGGGCGCAGTTCTTCGTAGAAATTCGCATTTGTCTGAAAAAATGAACAAAAAACAACTTCAAAAGGTAGAAATCATACCAAAACCTCATGAAATGTAAAAAAAAGTTACTAAATATCAATCTCCCAAATGTCCTGAATCAAATGGTATGCCATATGTGTGGTTACACACGCGGACGTGGAAGCCAAAAGCCACAAAATGAAACAATGCACAATTGCTCAGAAACAGCAAAAATATTCAGCCAAATCTGAATTTGAACAGTCTGCAATTTTTCCCCACAAAACAACCCCCACAAACCATATATTTCTCGAATCCACACACATTTATCTACGAAATTCTGTAGTTTGTTCATTCGTACCATCAATGGTGTGGGCGCAGTTCTTCGTAGAAGTTCGCAGTTTTAGCAGATTTTTTAAAAAATTTGAAAAAAAACACTCTCAAAAGGTAGAAATCATGCCAAAATCCCAAGTAATGTAAAAAAAAGTTACCAAATATCAATCTCCTAAATGTCCTGAATCAAATGGTATGCCCTATGTATGGTTACACACGCAAACGTGGAATCAACTAGCCACAAAGTGAGCCAATGAACAATGGCCCAATTACAGCAACTTTTCAGATTTGTCAGACTAAACACCCCTCTATATTATAAATACCCCCCAAAACTATATATTCTTGGAATCTACACACCTTCAGCTACACAATGGTGTGGTTCCTTTATGCATACCACCAATGGTGTGGGCGCAGTTTGATGTAAAATTTCGCTTTTTTACCAGATTTTCAGGAAAAATTTATTAAAATACAATTCAAAGTTAAAAATCATGGCAAATTTCCATATCATGTAAAAAAAACTTGTCAATTATCAATCTTTCAAATGCCCTGAATCAAACGGTATGCCATATGCATGGATGTACACAGGGACGTGGCCACCAACTAGCTCAAATGGGACGCATGCACAAGTGTAATTACAAGAAAAAAATCAAAGTGCTCTGTAATTTCAAACAGCCCCAAAACTTGGAAATGCCCCCCACAAATAAACCCCCCACTAAATATCAATCTCCCACATGTTCTGAATCAAACGGTATGCCCTATGTGTGGATGTACACAGAGACGTGGCCACCAACTAGCTCAAATGGGACGCATGCACAAATGCAATTACAAGAAAAAATCAAAGTGCTCTGTAATTTGAACAGTCCCGAAACATGGAACTTCCCCCACAAACTATATATTTTTGGAATCTACACAACTTCAGCTACATTACGGTGCCATGCTTTCATACATACATGAAGAATTCCAGACCCAGTAATCCAAAGAACTCCGTGTTTTTAGGAGGTTTTGTGAAAAATAAAATAAGATGATTTAAGGGTTGAAATCCTACCTAAACCAACTTGACAAGCAAAAAAAACTCACTAAATGTCCATCTCCCACATATCCTGCATCAAATGGTATGCCATATGTGTGGGTTCACACAGAGACGTGGCCACCAACTAGCTCAAATGGGACGCATGCACAAGTGTAATTACAAGAAAGAAATCAAAGTGCTCTGTAATTTTAACAGTCTTACACTTTTTCAAAGGAAACGGCTCTGAAACTTAGAAATACCCCACACAAACTATATATTTTTGGAATCTACACACCTTCAGCTACGTTACGGTGCCATGCTTTCATATATACATGAAGAGTTCCAGACACAGTACTCCATAGAACTCTGTGCTTTTTAGGAGATTTTGTAAAAAATATAATAAGGTGATTCAAAGGTTGAAATCCTACCTAAACCCACTTGACAAGTAAAAAAACCACTAAATGGCAATCTCTCACATGTCCTGAATCAAACAGTATGCCATATGCGTGGGTGCACACAGAGACATGGCCACCAACTAGCTCAAATGGGACACATGCACAAGTCCAATTACAAGAAAAAACTCAAAGTGTTCTGTAATTTGAACAGCCTAATCAACTTGGAAATACCCCCACAAACTATATATTTTTGGAAGCTACACACCTTCAGCTTCGTGATGGTATCATGCTTTCATATATATATGAAGAATTCCAGACACTGTTATTCATAGAACTCCGTGCTTTTAGGAGATTTTGTGAAAAAATAAAATAAGAGGACTCAATGGTTGAAATCCTACCTAAACCCACTTGGCAAGTAAAAAAACCCACTAAATGGCAATCTCCCACATGTCCTGAATTAAACGGTATGCCATATGGGTGGGTGCAAACAGAGACGGGGCCATCAACTAGCTAAAACGGGATCCATGCGCAATTGCAATTACAAGAAAAAATTAAAAAAGCCACAACCCACTCCCCACCCCTATCCCCACTCCCTCTTTTAGTGGTATTTTAGTGAAAACCAGTTAGTACGGAGAGTCCCACAAGTTTTTGCACACTTTACTGATCCTAAAAATTCAATCCGGTCTTTTTTGGTACCTCTGCAAAATTTCCTACTAAAATAGGCTTAGTTTCCCTTGAAATCCAACAAATAAATGATCCACATTTACTTGAGCGATATCACCGGGGACATTGGGAAGCTTGGAGAAGACAAAGTTTTTTGCAAATTTATAGTTTTAGAGTAAAAAAAAAAAAAAAAGGTGTGTGTATCACTTTAAGATTTTTTTTGTGTGCATTTCCCCTTTTTTTTGGGGATCATTCCCAAAGATGATCACCAAATCATCTTTGGGAATGATAACGAACTTGGAATACGGGCATAAATGCCCGTTTTCCAATTCGAAAACCGATCGGAAAAATCACTTCCCGGAAATCATTTTCCAGGAAGTGATTTTTCATTCATTGGCAAAGATCAATAATTTGGTGATCAGAAGTGATCACCAAATTTTGATCTTTGTCCCCATTTTTTTTCTAAGTCTTCGCTAAGTAGCAAAGACTTAGAAAAAATCCTATTTGTGAATGGAACTTTGAGTTCCTATCACAAAATGTATAGCAAAGCTGTCAGCATGACAGCTTGTGCTATACAGGTACTGCAGCATGATCTAAATAGAGATCATGCTGCAGTACCTCCACTAGCATCACTAGCATCTTACCTCTCTAAGGGAAGACCCCGGTGAAGCAGGAAGCTCAGTGATGTCACCGGGGTCTCCCTTTCCGGAAAGAAGATTTCCTCCTCTCCTTCTCCACGTGGGACCGGCTGCCGGGCTGCAGGTAGGGATATCTTCCGATCCCCCCCTCGGATTTGGACACAACCGAGGGGGGATCGAGGCAGTTGAATACTGCCCCCCGATCGCCCCTAGCGGGCTGCAATTTTTTTGGGGGCCACTTAAAGCCACAGATCGTATATTCACGATCTGTGGCAGTTTGAGTATTCACTGCACAGATCGTGAATATACGATCTGTGGCAGGGAAAGGGTTAAATGATCACAAGTAAATGTATATAGACCACACCCCTGTGTCTGCTCCTTGTGAAAGGAAGTATAATCCAAAAAAAGTTTGTCTGCTACACAGGATATGATGTGTATTGTAATGGACATATACACTAAGGTTCCTTATATATCACCTCCAGCCTGCAGGTGGTGTCAGTTAGTAATAAAATGCAAGACATTCCTGCTCTCTATGGTAGGAGTAGAAAAAGTGAAAGTGGATTGTGGAGTGTGCTTTGGAGTGATATAGACTGCAACACAAGATCCTGTGTATAAGACCCTGTTGGGAGGACACATTTTTGGACAGACAATTTACTTTATTGGATACAAACTCTGAGGCAACAGATAAGTGTACACCAACTTACACACAATATACAGGCCTGGTCAATATTCAAAGTGGTGCACCATAGACAGGGGCACCCCTGATTACTGCACATGTTATGTGGGTAACCTGTTTATGTGAACTGTCTGCTTTGTGCCAGACCACCAGAGTAATCCACTGTCTGCCATGCTACCCATAATCCTTCCATAAAGCAGTGATCTGGTACAAATTGGTGGCAGCGGTGCTGGTAATACCATTTATTCTCCATGTTTTCTCTGTATATTTGTTCTCTGTATTAAGCTATGGAGGCTGCTACTGATAGTATTGATTTAAATCCTCCTGCCCTGGAACCAGCAGATGAAATTTCCCAATTAGACTCAGTATCTTTACCAGGCCCAATTGCCAAACCTATTTTTAAAGAGGAACTGTGGTCCAAAAATGACTTTAGGTAAATTAATAGGAATTGCTCTCCTGAGAGTTTTTGCAATTTATTTCCATTGTTTATTTTGCATAGTTTTGAAGATATTTAAATTTTTGTGTGATATAGCAGCAGCATAACCAGGTCCCCTGCACTTCCTGCTCTGAAACCTGTCAGTCAATCTGCCCTGTGTCTCCTCCCCTTTGCAGCCCCCCTGGTTCCTCCCACGCATGGACCCCATGGTCCCTCCAGTTGCAGGCCCCCCTTAGCCCATTCCCTTACAGCCCCATGTGGCCCCACCCACTCGTGGGTGCCTAAGCCCCACCCGCTCACAGGTGCTGTGGGCCACTCTGACACTCTGTTGTACCTATTGTATGTCATTTTTTTTGTAACACCATTTTCTTTTATTTTTGTCTTTGATGCTCCAAAAGAACTCAGTTAGCCTCTGATAAGTTTATATGTGGTTGAATGGAATGTTTTGCACTGTAAATGCTAATTTACTTTGTGAATGACTGCAGCTAATTAACCAGTTAGTTGCTAGAGGGAATGGTGTAGTGTTAACCATTTAGCTGCCAGGACAGTGGTGTGCATAGTCCGTGAGAGTCCAGAGTGTTTTTGGGGCATCTTTAAGGCCATAACTTAAAGTGGGGGCAGCTTGTACCGATTGATTGGTCAGATCACGTGCCCAGCAAACTGGCATTCGTGACAAATGGGCACAAGTTATATGATACGATTGGATGTTAATAAAATTCCACCACCATCCTACAAGAATAGGACAAGCATTCCCAATGGTGGTGGAATTTTATTAACCTCCATTGGTATTATATCGTAGGGGTAGGACAATTGGCAACCAAGTTATTAGGTCTATGTTCAAAAGTCAATCCAACAGGCCCCATCATGTTTTAAGTACCAAGAAATTGGGTATGTTCCCTTGTGCCCATTGTACCCAGTGCAAATATGTTCATAGGGGTGATACATTTGTACACCCTGTCACTGGGGAGTTATACAAACTAAGAGGCACGTGTACATGCAATAGTAAATTTGTTGTGTACATCTTATGGTGTCCCTGTGGTCATTTATATGTAGGGGAGACTACACAGTCCATCAAGTCTAGGATCCTGTAACACCGATCGAGCATTAGACTCCGCGACGACAAATTACCTGTACCTAAACATTAAGCAGGACATAATGGAAATGATCTAAAATATATGGTTCTAGAGTTGGTTAGACCATCTGTGAAAGGGGGAGACAGAGTTCTTAAATTGCAACAAAGGAAGGTATGGTGGGTACATAAATTGAATTCACTGTATCCAAATGGATTGAATAGAGAATCTCTATTTATTCATTTAATACAATTTTAGGGCTGTTTTCTTTTATACTAGATGTTGATACATTTGGGATGTACATGTTTCAGGGCGGCCGCCATGGCCCTCATGTAACCGAATAAAGGGGGAGGGACTGGGTGTATGTCACTTCTGTAACAGGCTTTATATTCTGAGATGTGAACACAGTATGGACATTATCTGTTATCATTAGTCGCCTGAAGAAGGGGAGTATGTTTCCCCAAAACGCCGCTTATATGTACGTTTGATACAGATGCATGAATAAACTATGGAAAGCAAATCCTGAGTACTGTGTCGTTCGCACTCCTTTAGGCTAAATTACAACTACATTTTGCGGAAGTGCTACTGATCTGGTCAAACATTTATACAATTATAGAAAAGATAATCAATGCACATTCCTAGGCCCCATACAATATCATATTATCTACGCACTGGCATACTTTATAAACAAAGGGGTTTTAGTATACATTACTGTGATCACATGAATGAAAAGCGTTCTCAAGATGGTGTACAGGATGCTTGCAGTTAAACTCCCCCAGTGATATCCGTGTTGTCATATCTAGTTCATACTCCAATAAAGTGTTTTGTATCCACTCATTTGCAGTATGATTCATTTGCAGTAATCTATGGAGGGGGAATCTTAAACATTGTTGCCAAACACAGCTTTGCTTAATAAGTAACCATCTGCTAAAAACAAAATAAACAGTGTAAGAATTTTATAGGCTATTAATAAAACATATTCTTGGTGGTGCTGTAGTCTGATAAAGTGCTAATCAATAAAGCATTAGTGCCAAAAACATCTATATAAAGTGCTGTGAGTTCATAAGAGGATCATAACTGTAATAGAAAAAAAGTGTAAATGCAATATTATAAAAAAAAATATTATAAAAATAGCTAAAATGGTTCCAGGTTAATCTTATACAATACAGGCTGCTAAAACTATTCAATTAAGTATTTAGAACTTTTTAATGCAAAATAATTATCAGCAGGTCATTATTTGTTTACAGAAATGAATTGTAGACTGATAATTATTTTGCTTTAAAAAATTCTAAATACTTAATGGAATAGTTTTGATGGCTACAGACTGTTGTTTTGTTTTTACCATATGGTTACTAATTAAGTAAAGCCACATTTGGCAACATTGTTCAAGATTCCCCCTCCATAGATTGCTGCACTTTATTCATCATTATGCAACTTTGAGTGGATTGGATACAAAGCACTTTATTGGAGTATGAACTGGGGATCTGATGCAAGACAGATGTCACTGGGGGAGGGTGGAGGGGAGTTCACCTGCAAGCAATCACTGTATTAATTCACTTGTTATACCATCTTGAGTTTAGCTAAATGAGAGCAGAAACACGCCGACTTAAACAAACACGCATCCACAGCACTTTAAATCCACCCTTAATGTGTTGGAACCGTGATCCACTAATTTCAGACACTATATTGGCTGTCCTCAGGATCAAGGGTTCCATTGCTATTAGCCAACTTAAAGGGGAGCTGTGGCCTCCAAACAAGTTTAATAAAAGGCCAGTTTCCTACCATTAAAACGAGCCATCAACCACCTCTCTACGTGCTATACAGCCCAAGATATAAAGAAATGACGGACCAGAGAGTTAAAGTTAATCCCTCCTCCTCTCTGCTGTGTGAAGGACCTGCAGCTGCAGAGAAGGTAAGGGTATCTACAGACCTTCTCTCTCACTATGTGAAAACAGCCACCCGCAAGTGGGCAGGCTTAGGCACCCGTGAGTGGGCGGGGCTTAGACACCCGTGAGTGGGCGAGGCCACATGGGGCTGTAAGGGAATGGGCCAAGGGGGGCCTGCAACTGGAGGGACCATGGGGTGCAGGGGACCTGGTGATGCTGCTGCCATATCACACATAAAAATGTAATGTGATAACGGTAAAGTAAACGCGGATCATTTATTTGTTGGATTTCAAGGGAAACTAAGCCTATTTTAGTAGGAATTTTGCAGAGGTACCAAAAAAGACCTATTGAATTTTTTGGATCAGTAAAGTGTGCAAAAACTTGTGTGACTCTCCGTACTAACGGGTTTTCCACTAAAAGGGGGAGTGGATAGGGTTGAGGGGTTGGTTTTGGCGTTTTTTTTTATTTTTTTCTTGTAATTGCATTGCGCATGGGTCCCTTTGAGCTAGCTGGTGGCCCCGTCTCTGTTTGCACCCACCCTTATGGCATACCGTTTGATTCAGGACATTGTGGAGATTGCCATTTAGTGGGTTTTTTTACTTGCCAAGTGGGTTTAGGTAGGATTTCAACCATTGATCCTCTTATTTTATTTTTTCACAAAATCTCCTAAAAGCACGAAGTTCTATGAATAGCAGCGTCTGGAATTCTTCACGTATATACGAAGCATGATACCACACGTAGCTGAAGGTGTGTACTTCCAAAAATATATAGTTTGTGGATGGTATTCAAAATTGATTAGGCTGTTCAAATTACAGAACACTTTGATTTTTTTCTTGTAATTACACTTGTGCATGCGTCCCATTTGAGCTAGTTGGTGGCCACGTCTCTGTGTACATCCCGCATATGGCATACCTTTGATTCAGAACTGTGGGAGAGTGATATTTAGTGGGGGGGGGTATTTGTGGGGGGCATTTCCAAGTTTTGGGGCTGTTTGAAATTACAGAAAACTTTATTTTTTTCTTGTAATTACACTTGTGCATGCGTCCCATTTGAGCTAGTTGGTGGCCACGTCTCTCTGTGCACCCACACATTGGCATACCGCTTGATGCAGGATACGTGGGAGATTGACATTATGGGTTTTTTGTCTTGTCGTTGGTTTAGGTAGGATTTCAATCCTTGAACATCTTATTTTATTTTTCACAAACCTCCTAAAAACACGGAGTTCTTTGGATCCTGGGTCTGGATTCTTCGTGTATGTTGAAAGCATGGCACCGTAACATACCTGAAGGTGTGTAGATTCCAAAATATATAGTTTGTGGGGGGAATTCCATGTTTCAGGACTGTTTCCTTAGAAAAAGGGTCTCTGTGTACATCCATACATAGGGCCTAACCGTTTGATTCAGAACATGTGGGAGATTGATATTTAGTGGGGGGGGTTAATTTGTGGGGGGCATTTCCAAGTTTTGGGGCTGTTCAAATTACAGAGCACTTTGATTTTTTCTTGTGTTTGCATTTGTGCATGCTTCCAATTTGAGCTAGTTGGTGGCCACGTCTCTGTGTGCATCCACGCATATAGCATACCGTTTGATTCAGAACATGTGGGAGATTGACATTAAGTGGGTTTTTTTGCTTGTCAAGTGGGTTTAGGTAGGATTTCAACCCTTGAAAACCTCCTAAAAACACAGAGTTCTTTGGATTACTGGGTCTGGAATTCTTCATGTATGTATGAAAGCATGGCACCGTAACGTGTGTAAATTCCAAGAATATATAGTTTTGGGGGGTATTTCTAATATAGAGGGGTGTTTAGTCTGACAAATCTGAAAAGTTGCTGTAATTGGGCCATTGTTCATTGGCTCACTTTGTGGCTAGTTGATTCCACGTTTGCGTGTGTAACCATACATATGGCCTACCGTTTGATTCAGGACATTTAGGAAATTGATATTTGGTAACTTTTGTTTACATTACTTGGGATTTTGGCATGATTTCTACCTTTTGAGAGTTTTTTTTTTTTCAAATTTTTTAGAAAATCTGCTAAAAGTGCGAACTTCTACGAAGAACTGCGCCCACACCATTGATGGTACGAATGAACAAACTACAGAATTTCGTAGATAAAGGTGTGTGGATTCGAGAAATATATGGTTTGTGGGGGTTGTTATGTGGGGAAAAATTGCAGACTGTTCAAATTCAGATTTGACTGAATATTTTTGCTGTTTCTGAGCCATTGTGCATTGTTTCACTTTGTCATTTGGCTTCCACGTACGCGTGTGTAACCACACATATGGCATACTGTTTGATTCAGGACATTTGGGAGATTGATATTTAGTAACTTTTTTAGATTTTGAGGGTTTGGTATGATTTCTACCTTTTGAAGCTGTTTTTTGTTCATTTTTCAGACAAATGCGAATTTCTACGAAGAACGCGCCCACACCATTGATGGTATGAATGAACAAACTACAGCGTTACTAGCTGAAGGATGTAAATTTGAGAATATATAGTTTTGCGGGGTATTTCCAGTTAGAGGGGGTTTCGTTTGAAAATCTGGGGAAAATGCTGGTTATTGGCACTGCGCATTGTTTTACATTTTGATAGTCGCTTCCACGTCGTGGTGTAACCACACATATGGCATACCGTTTGATTCAGGACATTTGGAGTGATTATTGGTAAGTTTTTTTTTACATTACATGGGGTTTGGGTGATTTGTAACTTTTGAAATGTATTTTTTATTTTCCGAAAATTGTTAGAAATGCGAAATTCTTCGAAGAACTGCGCCCACACCATTGATGGTATGAATGAACAAACTACGCGTGTTACATAGCTGAAGGTGTGTAGTAGATTTCAGGAATAATGGTTTGTGGGGGTTATTTCAAGTTACGGGGGTGTTTTGTGGAAAAAACTGCAGAAGTCCAAATTCGGAGTTGGCTAAATATTTTCGCTGTTTTGAGCCATCGTGCATTGCCTCACTTTGTGGCTTTCGCTTCACGTCTGCGTGTGTAACCACACATATGGCATACCGTTGATTCAGGACATTGGGATGATTGATATTGTTAACTTTTTTTACATTCCATGGGGTTTTGGCTGATTCTACTTTTTGAAGTTGTTTGATGTCATTTTTTTTGAAAATCTGGTAAAAGTGCAACTTCTACGAAGAACTGCGCCCCACACCATTGATGGTATGAAATGAAAAAAACTACAGCGTTACATAGCTAAAGGTGTGCAGATTTCAGGAAATATATAGTTTGTGGGGGGTATTTTTGAGTTGGGGGGGTGTTTTGTGGAAAAACTGCAGACTGTTCAAATACAAAACTGGCTAATTTTTTTTTGCTGCTACTGACATTTGGCACTGGTCACACTCTGGGTTAGTTGGTAGCCATGTCTCTGGGTAGAACCATGAATGTGGCATACCGTTTTATTCGGGAGGGGTTAGGCTTTCATATTTGAGATGCGTTTGAACTTTCCTCCACAGTTTTTAGCTGAAATTCGCATTTGATTTTGTCTCTGATTTTACAGTTAAGGAAAATGTGAGAAAGTAACTTACAATTTGACGAAGAGCTGCGTCCGGGTATCTGCATTTTGATCGAAACTAACCTCACTCGTAAAATCCTGAGGGTGTGTAGTTTCTAAAAATATCTCACTTGTGGGGATATTTTAGTTAATTTGGTAGATATTCTATGTTAACTGTCAGTAGTGGTTATACATTTTAATTTGGTGTAATATTCTTGAAGGTGCAGTTTTAGTTTGGGGGGGTCTCCTGTACAGGAAAAGTCGGGTACCTACATATAACTGGTATCGTTGTACTCTGGAGTATCAGAGCTTTTAGAAACAGTAAGATTTTTGTGCGTAACCTTAAGATAACTATAAGTAAAAATGGGAAAAATCCATGAAAATTTGCAAATTTTTCATTTTTTTTACATATTTTACCCATAATTCCAGTAAAATTTCCAGAAAAGTTACAAAATTTTGTTACCATGTTAAAGTACACTTTGTGCTGAAAAAAACAATGTATAATATTCCTGATTTACTGCAAGGTTTCCTACTGTAAAATTAGTCTAAAGCGATTAAGGGCAAAATCCTGAAAATTCTTCTGGCAGTTAACGCAAAAAAAAAAAGATTCTCCTGGCAGTGAAAGGGTTAAAAAGCTTTTTTTTAAAAAGTAAAAAAATGACTTGCCTTTGTCCTTTTCTGTATTTTTTTCAGGAACTTGATCCCTTTTTTGCTCTGGTGCTCCCTGTCACTAGATCTCCTCATGTCCTGTTCAGTTCACTCCTACTTAGTATGTATTTCTTCTCTTTTTGTGTCAACCCTGTCCCAAAACTGAGGCACAGCTAGAGTATGGAGCATGTGCAGTGAAGATGATCTGTGCCCCCATACAGCTAATAGCATTCACCCAGTGGTTTTTGTTATAGTGAAAGTGAAACTGCTTTGCTATGGGATGGTAAGCAGCACTGTGAGTTGTAATAACTGCTTGAATCAAGTAATATTTTCTTTTAGCTGTAGGAGTTTGAAGGTGTGGGGTGCAATAGTTTCTACATGTAGTGTGCCAGTGGAAGGGGCTGGGTGATTGACAGTTCTTTACGGACTAGCTGTACCCTGCCCTCTTTAAGAAGTAAAACTCCCAGAGCTAAAAATACAAAGGATAGTTACCCCTTCAATCTCGATTTTACAGCGTATGGTAGTCAAAGTGTTGCATTGCCGGAACATACCACATCCCCTCACCTCAAAGTCAGGGAGCTGTCTGGACATTCCAAAACCCATTAACCATGCATCATGACCCAGCCATAAGCCATTCCTCTGCTCCAGAGGCATACATTGTACTGTGTCCCGTTCATCACACAACCATCCTTTTATGATGGGTAAAATGGCAAAATATGCACGTTTTCATGCGGTTCTATATATTGTTTTCCTCCTCATCATAGACTTTCTTTAAGTATGTTATTGCACTAAACTGCTGCAAGCAGTGTGTTACAAAAACGCAGTAGTGTGAATGGTATTATGACATCCCTATGTGATATTTATGTCCTTGCTTTTTTCCCTAATCCATGCATTATAAAATGCAGCAAAAAGCAATAAAACGCGTCTGTGAACGAGCCCTAACAGAACAAAATTGTTTTCTTTGCAGTTGTGAAGGATACTTTAGAGAAAAGAGGAGTAATTGGTCAACTAAAGGCAAGAGTCCGAGCAGAGGTGTTTGAAGCGTTAGATGATCGTACTGAACCCAAACCTGTACTGTCCCATGAAAACCTTCTTATTAATGAACTAATCAGAGAATACCTGGAGTTCAATAAATACAAATATACAGCATCAGTACTAACTGCAGGTACCATGCCTTCTTCACGGTTAGGTTGCATTATATAGCTATTTAATAGCCATTACAGGGTTTTAATGTGGTTTACATGGGGACCTTCCTGTATATTAGGCCCAGCTTCAAACTCTTACCATGTGTATTAGCATGACATCAATTATAATACAAAGGAGCCATGAATATCTTGAAAATTCCATATTTTAAGGATAGGATCACTTAAAAAGTAAATTATCCAAAGTTCCAAGAATGCACAATGGCACCTGAGGAAGGGGCCTAGAGTCCCGAATCGTTGTATGCTGTTTTTGCACAAATAAAGAAGTATTCACCATAGTAGTGTGCTCCTCTACTTTTTTCCTCACTTAAAAAGCAAACCTATCCTTTTTTTTGTATTAATTGAAGAAAGTGAGGTAAAGGACCTATGTCTTACCCCCCCATACTTCAATTACTGTTACAGGAGCCGGGATCTCCGTGTTTAAATTTACTTGCGAGCACGCTCCTTTGCTGCCACCGCCTCTGACAGGTCCTGACTGTTTCTGCCTTAAAGGGTATGTCCACTTTTAAAACAAAAGTGACTTGTCAGTTATCTGTCTTCAACCCCAACTGCTATTTTTATCAGTTTATTACATGAATTTGTAACCAGATATTTAATAAGTTATCTTCTGGCAATTGTATCTGTCTCCTTCCACAAACACACCGCTCATGAACCAGCATAAATTAGGGCTCTCACCTGATGTCAGTGGCACCGCTCACTCCACTTTAAAACAGCAATTCGAATATAGATTTAAAGGACACCAAGGAGCCAGAGCAATTGCCTCACAAATGCAGTTTATTCCAGACCTAAGCACAACATGTTTTGGATATATCTTATCGTTCCTCGGGTTCTATTTGTCTCCTTCCTCTGCTCAAAGTTTAAACACTGCAATGCCGGCTCCTCTAACAGTAATTGAAGAACAGGAAGTAAGACATAGGTCCTTTACCTCCCGTTCTTAAAATAATGCAAAAAAGGAAAAGTTCACTTTTCGAGTGAACTATTCCTTCAAACAATGCAAAAAAAATAAACAGCAGACTCAATTGCGGTGTCTATTAACTGCTTGTGGAACTCTTAATTATATTCTCATATTACCTGGTAAGTTTTTTTTTTTGCCCCATAATTCTTTCTGACAGGTTTAGTTTTCAATATACATGCCATTCATTTGGCACGGCCAGTTGGGTGATGTAAGATCAGGTGAGCTTGTGTTTTTCTAGTAATTTTGCTGTTTCTGAAAAACTGCGCCAGACACCCGATGCAAAACCTTTAGCGTTTAATTTTGCTCTAGAATTTAGTACAAAATTTAACAGGTTTTAAATGAGGGGCATAGAATTCCCATGCCAGCGGCTGGTGCAGCTTACCTTGCCCACACTCGCGGCGCATAATGCTTACTGCATTGCAGGAGTGTGGTCCCCTAAGTAGTGTTGGCTACTGGTATTACATCTCCCTGCAATTGTGTGCAGATAAAAAAAAATTTTCAACATGTCCAATCGTAACCAACTGATTTGATTTGACTATTGAAATAATGGCCTGTGTGTTCTATCTAGCCCCATAGGAAATATTCAGGGAGATTCAATAAAAGTTCTTATCATTAAAAATGGTACTAATTTTGCCCCAACCAATCAGATCTTATTTAACATTTGAAAGCTAGCATCTGATTGGTTGGGGCAAAATTAGCACCATTTTTAACAATAAGAACTTTTATTGAATCTCCCTGCAAATTCCTATTTTTAAACAAGGCTTTCTTGCACTAGCCTGATTTTAAGTATTGGAAGAATTTAGCACTATGTGTAACCGCGTAACGGTACATTAAACTTGCACAGCCTTTACAGCAGAGTATCACCTACTGTATCTTTATATTTAAGTATAATAAAATATATCTGTGGATTCACTTTTGTGTTTCCTGGCTGTCTACTTACACTTTTTTGTCAGAAATATATATAATAAATGTATACTAAACAAGGTTTAATTTACAGAGACTGGCCTTTCGGATATTCCACTTGATCGCTCCTTTCTTGCTAAAGAACTAGGTGTTGTTGAAGATAACAGTGCACAATCCGTGTAAGATACTCTGCTCAAATTATTTGAAAAATTAGGATTTTATTTATTTGTAAATAAAATAAAACTTCTAAAGTGTTCTCTCTAGAATTATTTTTCCAGCCAGGTGGCATGAAAAAGTAGCCGGGTGGGGCGGAACATGGAATTTTGGTGGTGGGGAAAATGAGATGCATTTATTTTTTTAAATCTATTTCCAATGCTTTTAAAGGGCATGTCCCCCCCCCCTTCCTGCAAAAATTTAGTATGCAACAGAGCACCCCCCAAAACCCAGGTTCCGTTTTACTCACATTTACCAAAGATGCTCCAAGGCTATGTAAAGAACATTTAGAATCTTTTTGGCACATCTTTTTGGTGCAAAAATATTTGTTTTATTTAAGTACTCGGACAATAGATGTAATGCAGTAAAAATATTGTGAGTGCTGAGATAAAATAAATATTCTGGCACAAGTGTCAAATCTGCATACACTTAAATTAGTCTAACAGTTATGTGCCATTGTTCTGTTATACTGACATATTACATATACAATATATATACACAGTTGTTTCCTGCTTGCCATTCGTTCATGGCACATGTCGCTGATCTCCTGCTGGCAGCTGCGGGTACACGTAGAGTTTCAGCTAATGCTTCTCACTTGCGAAGCAGCGAAAAGATGCTAGGGCGAACACTGCTTCTATATTGGCTTATTTAAATAGTTTATACAGGTCAGATTTTTATTAATTTTAAGTTATTTAATTACCAGTCATGCAGCATGTGTTTCAAGGATAAAAAATTGTTGATCTCTGTGGCTACTAATTACAGACTTTATGACAAATACCAACTCTTCTTTCTGTTTCTGCATTAAATTAATAGAATAAAAGTGAAGTTGTGATACCTTTTTATAGGCTGACTAGACGACAAAAAGAGCAAGCTTTCGGGAGTCCTAAGCCCCCTTCATCAGGCAGCCTCAACTATTGCTTTGCATTAAACTACAATTTGTGTTTAACAGACCATTGCTTTACGGGATCCTGGCTTGCTTCTTAAAAGGAAATGAAGGGAACACACACATTGTCAATAAACTGGCAGCAGAAAAGATCAATCCAAAACATATCTAAAAGTTTCTATTGGCAGAAATGCAAAAGGTAAAATAATTATCTTAGTGTGTACTGTGTGAGAACCTTTACATATTTTTTTTACAAAGATTTCTGTTCTGCGTTTTATGATTTAGGCTGCTTCCACACGGAACGCAGAGTAATATGCGTGAAAAGCGCAAAAGTAATGCAGTGTGTTTCACGTTTGTTACTGTGCGTTTTCGCTCTGATTTACACAATAATCTGTTATCTGAGTGCATACCACCCGCACCAAAAATTGGGATTGCATGCACACCAGTAACAGACCAGAGCATAGTGTGGCCAGTCACAATCCATTAGTAGTGTCTCTGGAAAAGCTTTCTTTTTAGGACATTGTTCAAAACACGAACACTCTGACTGACAATCTTACTTGTCCCAATGAACTACCACACTCGTACGATTATCTGACAAATTGTCCAGGTGTCTCAGATGTGTACAGGACAGGGATAATAACTACTGGGCCTCCCTTTAGTTAATTGGGTTTTACTTTTTATGTGATTAGAACAATGAAAGAAAGTCACTGAATTATTGCTATAAGTTACTGAATTAGGACAAACATTTCACACATTACTACATAATACACGTTTTATTACTGTGAGCCACACAATGCATCTGCTGTGTGTCTATATAATGAACGCTGTAATGGTAAGGGAAAGTGTGCTAGTTTATTTGACAAAGTTGTGATTATAGATCATTTAGATTTTAGGTCTGGAAAGGTAGTTACTAGAAGTAAATTTCAGGTCACATTCAGAACCTTACTCTTTACAGCTCTGTATTTCCTGTTATTAGTTTTTATGGACTTTAATGCCATGTAGTATTCATTTCACCCATTAGGGGGAAGCATTTGTTTTAAGTGGATACTGCTTACCGGGATGTTAATTTGCAGTACAGCTGTTAAAGAGCTAAAGTTTTCAAACTAACTGACTTTCAAAACTTTTTTGAAACTGGTCTAACTTGCTACAGCTCAAGCTGTTTAGGTTGCAGATTTCTATAATGAGCAACAGGTATTTTTTAATGTGCATATTATTACCTGTATGTACCTATAGTTATGTTGCAATTGCATGCAGGTGCTAGGATTGTAGGTATACAGAAATAAAGGACAATCATTATTGCACCTCTCATATTCTTGTTGCAATAGCTTTAGGTCTGTGTAGCTTATCACGCCTGTCTGCAATAATATCCCCAGATTACATTTTTATTTTTACAAATCTCTTTGTTAATCTTAGTGGAGCAGCCATACCACTCGCCTTTACTTCGGACATAAAATATCTTAACATAATTTTAGTGCTTTATGTTTATATGCCCCTTCATTTCTTACCAATAACTTTCCTTTTGTTAAAAGGAATTAAGATTTAATGTTAACACACGGAATGATCATAATCCGTTTATCTACATTTTCTTATTTTCCAGATGCTGATCCTTGTTCTTGGGATAAACACACATTTTTATTCTACTGCAGTGGCGTTTGGTTTACACTGTAAAACAACAAAGACTGCCGTCTGCTCATGAACCCAACAGTCAACTTTTTATTTTTTTTACTTTTAGATAAAACTGCTGGATTGAATATTTCTTGATTATATTGCACTAAAATTAAGTTATTTTTTTTTTAATATGAAAATTAAATATTTTAATTCTTTAAACAATGTGTATGTTTGGGAATTTTACAGAAACGTGACATTTGCTTCACTAGATTTGTGTTAATCGGTTTAGATATTTTGGGGGTGTTGAGAGTCCAGGGACAATATAAAAATGAATTTGTAGATAAAGGATTATTTTCATAAAAATATAAATATGGTATGCAGAATTTACTTTGTTTAGATCTGCTATCTGGTACCATGTAATGCAAGAACATGCTCTCTGTACATTCATTTCATTAGTGGTTTTATTGCACTTTTGATTCTATGCCTAAAATGTATTCTTCAGGCTGATTGGCAATGAACGTGTTAGTGTTATTCAACCTGCTCCCTAACTGAAAGAAAGCCAGATCATTTAGAAGTGACCATTTATGGGGAAACACCAAAGCACATCAAACTGTACCTTCTGCTTCTATCCAGCTTAATTCTATTAACTTCAGGTTTCCCTATGTAGTCCTTGAAATATTTTTCTATTGAATGGAATGAAGTTAAATAACATACACAGAAGTACAATATATGTACAATATCCTATTTATGTCCTCTATTGATCTGGTCAGACAGTTAATCTAATGGACCTGCATATAGGCAAAACCTGTATTGTTTAGTTAGCTCAAATAAGGAAAAGTGATACCCCAATAGAAATCTTTAGCTGCAACCTGGAGTAACTTTGCCCTGTTGTTATTTTTCTATGGGTTTGTGTATGTCTTGTCTATTATCTATGTTTTGTCCCACAAAGCTCCCCACTGATTAATTATGCTTGTGCAGTATATACACAAGCTTGCTTCTCTTTGAATATAAGCGCTCGAAACATGATTTGGTCTGGTGACTACATACAGGGGTACTGTAGAAAAGGATAGTATTGAGCATAGTTAAATAGCAGCGTCGTCCACACCATAATAACTGTCGTCCACACCATTACCTTATTACAGTTATTACTTTAAAGAAGTAATTTCCATTTGTTTTTAGGACAGGAAGCATTTCAATTGATATGTAATGTGCAGCTGTAAATCTAACAATCCTGGATATCTCTGAGGATATTCAGCGTCTTGAAGGACATATCAATGCCTCTACAAAAAAGGAATATAGAGACCAATGATCGGACATCCATTGCTATAGGGGTACTCCCATTTTTATTGTGCTACACAGAAAACACACAAGTGAAGCACAGTTACCATTCAAAGTAAAACATTTGTTTAACCAGTGCCCACCTTATTCTGCATCTGTGCTGTCTGCATTGGGAGTTTCAATAATAAAAGCTAAAGGCAAGGTGGAATCTTTTAGGCCTCCCTCCCTTTTGCATTAATTAACTCACCTCTGGCCTATCTGTACAGAGCTAAATTCCAGAAATCAATGGAAATGCTTCAGATCTAAGGCCAGAAACCTACAGAATCCAAACAGAGGGGAAAAATTTAACAAGTGTAGGATAAACATACTAAAAAACAGGTCTGTTTAGACCATGGCAAAGTAACAAACAGGTTGTTTTTGCGCTGGGCTCCGTTAAAGTACATGTTTATACCGTAGTTAACTATATGTATAAAGAAAAATGTCTAACCTGGTTAAAATATTAAATCAAAAATATAGTGGCACACAGATTATAAAACTGTAAACTAGGCAATATTGTTCACAATGGTAGGATCATTGCTGGTGCCTGTAGCACATTTTTGAAATACAGGAAAGTAGAAACTAAATAGGACAAGCAACATCCAAGGTCCATGCAGCCTTTCAATAAAATACATGTATTCGGGCAATGTTCTTGTTATAATGAAATGTTTTATTGCCAAGTTTCACATCCATTCATCCATGTGAATACAGCACCAATGTGATCAGTGCAGCAAAGGCAGACATACAAATGTTTAATAACATTGATTCTTTGTACTGCACCCTCAAACTTTTTTGCACCAGTGGATGTCACATTGTTAGATTATTTTTCCGCAGACTGGCCATTGCAATATATACAAAATAATGCATAATATGTTACATTGTACAGGTCATCTGTGCAGCCTGGTACAGAATAATCTACAAACTGGCATTAATCTGAGGCCCGTTGGTTGAGGAAAACTTGTTTATATAAATACAATACAATGGTAAGAGGGAAAACTAAAGAAAGTTCAGTCCCTGACAGTGCACATGCAAAAGGTTTGATGTGTCCTACCGAAATGTTCCATGTAGCGGTGTCCATGGTGCCTGGGGGACCACTCGGAAAGCACTAATGTGATCGACACATGCTACCCATGTGAATTAAAGGAGAACTAAACCCACATTTTTACACTCCAGAATCTGAAAATATCCCCACTAAAAACACCAATAAACTGTAAAACCCCACTACAGTACATAGTAAATGTAACTCCCTGAAGAACTGCATGATATAACTGTGTGTATGTACAGTGACTGGCACCACCCCTGACCTCATTCACCTGCTCCCTTGCCTGTTAAAGGATTGGCTAGAGGCTACTAGTGGGTGTGACCAACTGTAACAAGTTCCTGCAGTATGTTACTACTGAGCATGTGTAAAGAACACAATGGTCAATCTAACACAAACCCCAAGTTAGAAAGGTAAATTTCCCAACAACCATATCAAAATAAGAGATGAGACACAGACTGCTGCTCTTCCTTCTAAAAGAGTGTTGTTCCGAGACTTTAGATGCTCTTTAAAGCCCTGTGCCATTTCCAAGTTTAAACAGAAATAATGAAGTTATCAAAACAAATTTACGACTTTGGGTCTGTATTTTGTCTGAAATTGCAGTGATCTGCAAATATGATCATTTTGAGGATCAAAATCTCTGAACTGTACATTTAGTGTTTGATTGGGAAAGCAGACGCAAGCTATGGGTGGTAGAAGGATCTTGGCATCCAGCATGGCTGTAGCAGCCCAGATCAAATTAATTCCCCTGAAGGGCTGTTCTTTATTGGAATTTATAGGAGGCCTATGTGCCAGTCTTATTATATTTTATGTTCAAATCTGATGTCTAATAGAGAAAAAAAGAATATGCTTATTTTAGAATGGAATGCAAAAATGGTAATCACTAACCTACAGCAGGATGATTGTAGAATTGCAGAATCAACTAGAAAGGGAAAGTTTATATTTAAACTTTGAATTTGGCTTGAAAGACCGCATTTTGGAAGGGAATGTGTGTGTTTGTGCTGCAGATTTTAAAACTCAATAATGGCAATGATGAGGACATTGTTGTTTTTTACTTACCCTTTGTATGGCTGTCACATGAATTAAAGGTAGGCCAGTTGGTGTGTGTACTTGTGTCAGGTTGCAAGATAAAAGGCTAACTTTTTTTGATGATTGGTCAAAATGTGTTTTTTTACTATGCTTACCCTTTAAATATGGTTGCTACATGAATACATGGGTAGCTTAGTTGGTGTGTGTACCTGTGTCAGGTTGGAAGTTAAAAAAACAAACTTTTTTGATGATTGGTCATTAATTTTATTTTTTTTACTTTAGTTACCCTTTAAGTATGGAAGTAGGTCAGTAGGTGTGTGTACCTGTGTCAGGTTGGGTGTTAATAAAACAAACTTTTTTAAAAAATTGGCAGTTTGTTTTTTGACTATAGTTACCATTTATATATGTCTGCCACGGAAATGGGTCTGGTTGAGGGGATTGAGGGCGAATGTCTTTTTTGTGTTTACAACTATAAAAATTATATTTTATTGAGGCTTAATCAAAATTAGCTTTTTTGACTTTAGTTACCCTTTAAGTAAGGCTGCCACAGGAACGGAAGGGTAATTCAGTAGGTGTGTGTACTTTTTTGACTATAGTTACCCTTTCAGTATGGCTTCCATGGGAATGGAATGGTAGGTCAGTAGGTGGGTGTACCTGTGTGTGTGTGGGGGGGGGTTGTGTTTATGACCATGTAATATTCACATTTGAGGATTGTTACCCTTATAGTCAATGGGAAAAAATGTCCTGAAATTTGCAGATAGCGCCGTAACGCTTCTGCAGATTCCTTAGCTAGGTAAGATCACACTTCTCCTATATGCACCACACGTCTGTACCAAATTTCATGTCTCTAGCTCAAAATCTGTGGGAGAAGATACAGTCAAAAAAATCAGAAGAATAAAATGGAAGAAAAAGAAGAAATAGAAAGAACAGTAATTTGGCTCTTCAAGACAAATTAGTTAATGGCTTCAAAGGGGTTAGGATACCTCGTTGTGGGCTAATCCACACTAATGCTTTTTTCACGCGATTTCGCATGCAATTTTAAATAAAATGGAAATTGCGAGAATGCAAACATTTCTGTGATTTCCGATGCCCATGCGATTGCATATCTGTTTTGGTAACGCAATCCTTTTTTTGCACAAACGCATGTGTTTCCATAATAGAAAATAGAGAAATCGCATGTGTAAACGCGTGACAGTGCACGCAAACTGGTGCATTGTAGTGGGGCCTCAGCCTGAAAAGGCACAATGTCCACAGTGAGGCTGCAGCTAGACTATCAGCACACGGTATTACAAATGCAAAGCTCCTTTTACTCGTGTTACCGTGTGTTTGCGCTGCAATCTAACCAGTTTATTGGAGAGCATGCAATCACATGTACTGTATATTGTGATCATGTTCGCTCTGAAAATGTATCCCAGCACATACAGTGTGGCCACCCACATTGAAAAGCATTGGCATGTGAGTATCACTTGCTATTAGATTCCAAAACGCATTTGGAATCACGTGAGAATCATGCCAGTGTGGTTTAGCACTAGTGTTAAGAAAATACAGTAGGTGTAGGTGAACAAATTTGTCTTTGTGCACAGCTGGGTTTATTTAGCAATAATTAACATGGATGTGGTGTATGATAGAACGGTGGAGGCAGCTAAAGTCCATTTGAGTAGGGGTGACTTCCTCTGATTGTAGGGTTGGTGGTAAATGGAAATTATACAGTCTGAATTAACTGTTTAGTATCAATTAACCTGCACTTACAATACTCACAAAAATTGCAAAAATGTGTTGGTTCCCAGGGGTAGTGGTATTAAAGAGGGCGTGAAGGGGCAGTTTACAGGTGGGTGGTTGTGCTTTTCTTACTTACCTTCACTTTCTGGCAATGGGAGGGAGTACCACTAACACATAAATCATGATTATCAGACCAGGTCTGAAGTGGGACTTAAGGCTAGGCTACACTGCACCTATTTAATTTGCGATCTAATCACGCATTAAAAAGCCCACACTAGTGTGCTGGTGCCTGTTGCGCTGCGATCTGATTACCGGAGCGCATGCAATCGTCATTTTTGGTGCGGTTTGCATGCACTCCGATGGTTGAAAATGACTGTGATCTCAGTGCAAACGGGCATCAACATGCACAATTTTATGCTCTTAGTGTGGCCACGGCCTTATTCATTGGTGCCCTGAATGGTACTGTACAGTCTATATATCACTTCATCCAGTAAAAAACACTGGGTGTGGTAACTAAACAATCAACCAAGATAATTTGTGTTGATGTGACATATCACTGGAAGCGATATTTCAACCATCAACCATGTCAATTTAAAGGGCATGTCCACCCCCAAAACTAAAATTTAACCCCATACTGGCCCCACTCTGTAGTTTAATAAAATCCTTACCTTACATTTCTGCTCAAAATGGTTCTCCTGCTGTGCCCCTCCAAAGTCCAGGAAACTGCAGTGTATGATCTCTGTGTGACTCATCCTGCTCCTGTGTCTGCCTCAACTTTGACAAGGTCCTCCCCCCTCCCTCCCATTTTGCTGTCCCTCCCCCTAGCTCTAAACCCCTTGGTCAAAATGTAGGTATAGGTCCCCCATCCCCAACCGCTATAATAGAATTTAGAGAGAGTCCCTCGATAGTTACTTACTATACCACTCTCCCCTGGCGTTCTGGGCAGCCGCGTCCCTGATTGGCTGCCTCTCAGCCAATCAGAGACGCGACTGCCGGTCCCGCCCCGTGCTTGCAGTTCCGTGCAAGCAGAGGGCTGGGAGAGTGTGGCGGAGGAGAGAGGTAAGGTGAGTAAAAATCTGGGCACTTTCTAAAAAATCTATTATGACGGTTGGGGCAGGGGGACCAATAACTACATTATATAAAAAGTACCAAAAAGGGGTGGACATGCCCTTTAAATAAAGTTGCCAAGGCCACACTACAAAGCGCAGTAGTGGGGCGCAAAAAATTGCAGATCGCATGTGGTCCAATCAGCGGATCACAGCGCAATGCATAATGTGCGCTGTTCAATGCGCGATAAAACAATGCAGTGTGGCCTAGCCCTAAAGTATAAAAAACTGTATAAAAACTGCATCTTTTAGAGCAGTAGTGGATTTGCAAAACAACTTTTTTAAACAATTGTCCGAATTGTTGGTAATTTCTTGAACTACAATTCCCAGCATCCCTTACTACAAGGGAAAAAAATCTTTGTCCAAAGCTCTCATCCCCAATCTGTGCATCTCTGTTTTTAGTATTAGTCAATTAAAACTAGACAATTAGGCTGAGGCCACACTGCAACGCACAGGAATCGCGCACACAATTGCGATAACGCATCAAAAATGGTGAACGCATACGTTACCAAAACGCGAAGGGACACGCAATCGCACGCGCATCGGAAAACGTGTGAATTTTCACGTTCCCGTGATTTCCACTTTAGCAAAATTCATGGCCGCAAACACGAGCGCCAAATGCACTAGTGTGGCCTAGCCCTTAGACAATGCAGGCTGCAACATTTTAACTCTATGTACTGTAGTTTACAAATATGGATAAAGGATTGAGATTTTCCCTTAGTACCGAAAGAATTATACACCATGGGAAATTCAAAGCTACTGAGAACCAGCGTTCCCTCGTGCACGCAGGCCTGTGCACAAAGGTTAAAGTTGTGAGCACACTAAAATAAGCTGGAATATAAGTGCTCTGGTGTGTAGCGCACGAAAATTTATTTTGTATGCGCACAGCAAATAAATATCTGCACACACAGACAGTTTTAAGTTAGAGGGAACCTTGCTGAGAATGTCTATTACTTGCTGAGAATGTCTATAACCCCAGTTGTTCGACTTCCAATGGCTTCAGATGGATCTAGTCTCTTCCCTTGTTTAAATAGTTCCTGCATATTTAGCTTAGTAAATATCGCATTATGGGTACAGTAAATAGGTTACAAAGCAATCAATGATAAAATAATAGGAAAATCTTTAAATAGGAGGAAAGATGTTTACATATTTAAAGGGCAAGTCCGGCCCTAAAAGGAAAACTTACATACAGGTAAATCACCCCCCAAAACCCTAAACGGTAATATGGTAATAACAGTAAAACTATCTGAAATATATAAATCTAACCTGAAATCCTGCACAATGTCCTGTTTCCCCTGTTTCTGCTTCTGATTCTACCAGTTAGCAACTGTCAGTTGCTAACTGAATTTGACAGTTGACATCACAGCCAATGACTGAATGTTAATGCCCTAGTTGCCTCTTCTGAGCATGCCCAGGCTCAGTACAGTTTCAGTACAGGTTTCTAATTGCTCAGTTTCCATGAGGCATCCAGAAGCATAGCAGACATACAGTAATGAATTCATAGGACAAACTATGATATATCAACATATTTTAAAGAGGCCATTCTTTTTGAAATATGTTCTTATGAGGGTGGAGTTGCCCTTTAAGCCCAACTACAATGCAATTATTGGAGTAGTTGACTGCATGTTAAAGCATATTTCCATTCCATCTCAATATATTTGATAATGCATGTGATACACACTAAACATGGTGTTTAGATGCATAGGGTAAATGGATTGCAGCACAAACCAAATAGTGGGGCATTGATATTGTGACATTAATGTGGTCACAGTGTCCATGCAATCTGTCCCAAAAATAGGCACAAATTGCATACATTTTGGCTATAAGGCAGAATATACCTACTGTAACCCAAATACAACAAGTAAAAACACCATTCAATGCAGTTTATAAAAACATTCTTAGAATATGCAAACACAGATAATTGTATTTATTTTATACTGTGGCAATGAAAAAAATCTGCAACACCGTATAATTCTGGTTTTTCTATTCACATCGGGAGTAATGGGGATAGTGCACACTCCTAGCACTATCTTGTGCTATTAGGTGCCGGTACCTAGATGTCCAGCCACATCTTCTTTGTACAACAATCATTAAACCAAAAACTGCACACTCGTTTATTTGCATAGTTAATGCAAAGGCCCCTTAGTAGAGATGTAATGTGGATTCGATTAGAACCCAGTTTCGAATCGAATCTGAGGGTTTTGAAGTTCAGACGAAACTTTCGGAACTCCCAAATTTCACGGAACCCGGAATTTTCGAATTTTCATTTTTTTTTTACCGAAAATCGAAAGTAGATGATTATCGAAAATCGAAACTAGAATATTTTCGAAAATCGAAAGTAGATGATTTTCGGAAAAAGAAAATCGAAAGTAGATGATTTTCGAAAATAGAGAATCAAAAGTAGATGATTTTCGAAAAAAGAAAATCGAAAGTAGAGGATTTTCGAAAATAGAAAATCGAAAGTAGACAATTTTCGAAAATCGAAAGTAGACCATTTTTGAAAATCGAAAGTAGACCATTTTCGAAAATCGAAAGTAGACCATTTTTGAAAGTATACGATTTTCGAAAATCAAAAGTAGACGATTTTCGAAAATCGAAACTCGAATAAATTTGAAAATTAAACGAAACTCAACAGTTTCGAACATCTCTACCCCTTAGCCCATTTATTCAGGAACACGTGTGTTATAGGCATTGGGTAGTATGGAGGGGCACAGCCAATAAAAGTTTGAGGATACTTCAGATTGCAGTTTTTAATCAAATAATTTTAAAATACTCTGTCTCATAATCAAATTTTAAGATAAACACAACATGCTCCAGGCTACATTGCAAGGAGATTTATTTTGATTATGATTCATACTGTATTTGACAAACTAATTTTGGCAGTAGGTATATTCTGTGCAGTGACCTGAAGTTTATTATTGTATTATTTTACATTTGTGATTGAAAGGCTTTGTTGGCAAACATTTCAATGGAAATATTTAATTGGTTGTCTATGCTCCAATCCACCATATTAGGGTAACTTTTAACCTATAAACAAAGAAATTAAAACCTGATGATTAAAAAAAGATTTCTGGTCACTGTTACGCTAAAGATGCCCCGGTACCTAGCAGAGAATCAAATCTGATTCATTTATGATGATTTAGAAACCATAAATACATTTGATGCCATCAATACTAAAAGCCTTTAAAAGTTCTAGGGTCACATATACAGAGACAGCAGTGTGCATACATACCCAATTTGGACCCTTTCTTATTTCAGAAGACCACCGCCACCTGAAAAAATACTCCCACCTTGCATATTTGACTTTCTAGATTTTTCCTTGCCATTTGACAGATGATGCATTATTTTGATATTATATTCGTTATCCATGGCATTCCAGTGGTAGAAAGAGATTATCTTGCAGATTCAAGGACTGATGGCAATTATGCATATGCTCTGTTATAGAGACCTACAGCGTGGCTACGTTTTTTTGGCTTCACCAGATACCTTTATCCTTACAAATGCTACACTACTCAGAAGTGCATATTATTCCCTATTGTGCAATGATCCACTTAAAACTCAAGACAATTTGCATATGTTACAGTCCATCTCCATGACGCCTAGTCCTTTTTTTTTGGCATGTGTCATGGTGCATGCACTGTATAACATGCATGTCTTTCAGCACGTGTGGGTGCATAATGATATTTATATAGACTCAAATTTGGTCAGGTGTATTCTGGAGGTTAAATTATAAACTGAAGACTGTCTTGTATGTATGTATGTATGTATAATTGTATGTATAATTTTATTTATAAAGCGCCACTTGGGTACACAGCGCTGTATATTATAAAATACAGAGTATACAAACAAGGGGATAAGTGCAAACAATTATACAGATAGATAAAAATTAAATTAAGTTAAATACAATTTCATACATCGGTTAAGAAAGCATAAATATAAATTATGCATAAATGGATATAAGTGCAACAAGCCTCAATACATTAGGAAAGGAAGCCGTGGATGAGAAAAATCGAAGGAGGGGCTGCATGACTTGGCAGGAGTTTGTGAGCAGGAGATTGGTGGGAAGGAAAAGGCTTATGGGAAGAAGAAGGGAGGAGCCAACACATTTTTTTCCTGTGAGGCCAGCAACAACACACCAGCGAGAACGGAGGTGAGATGGAGCAGATACTGGAGTCGGTGAGGCGGGAGGCGGAGCGCAGAGGAGAAGATTGGCTGAGGACAATGATGGAAGAGGCCAGAGGAGTGGAAGGTCTTACCCGACCGAGGAGCAGCACAGCGAGCCAAAAGGAGCTGCCCAGTCCAGGGCACCAGCGGGGGACAGAAAGCAGCCACCAACCAGCGGAACCTTATGGTGGAGAGAGGTCAGGGTCAAAGGACAAGGCGGGGGACACGGCAGGGAGTGGAGGAAACGTTCACGCGGTGGGACGCAGAGACGGCGCCAGGGGTAAGTGAAGTGGGGGAAGGGTCCAGGCCTAACGGACTATCAGTTAACAGAAGAAAGAAAGTGCCAGAGAGTCGGGGGGAGACAGAATTATGGTAGAGCAGAGAGAGCAATGAGGGTGGCCATGCCAGGCACAGAGGTCATGGGCATCTACATTGAGGATCACAGGCGACAGAGCGGGAATCATCGCGAGTGTCAGGAGCTGAGGCAGCAAGATATATGGGAGGGCAGGAGGGAGAAGGAAATATGGTGAGGTCAACAGAGCCCATTCACCAGAGTGGAGTTGGTGGGCTGTTAAATGATTTAGCGACAGCCAGTATGTTAAACCAAAGCAGCGGCTCTAGGTGCGTTGGACAGGATCTAAGGCAGCGGGTGCCAGTCATGTCAGATGTGGAGGCTGCTAGATCTTGGGGGGCAAATGTAGGTATAGAACAGCAGTCATCTTTATATGTATTGCAGGTTATGTTGCCAACCATGAGACAACCATCGTCAGGAGCGGGAGAGCCATTGGTCGTGAGGCAGCGAGAGGACTTGGAAAGTGCTGCAGCGTCCGCTACATCTGGACTAATAAGCAGCGTCGATCAGAGGCGATCAGAGAATGGATCTGGAGGTGATGCGACTTTACAGCTTCAAGGCTTCAGGCCTACAGGTACCCTTATCAATACACACAATTTGTCACAAACAAACGGGGAGGTGGGAAGGATTATGGAAGAATTGACGGAATTATTAGGTCGTTTGGAGGACACGCAAAGTACACAAAACAATAGCCGTGAGACCCATTCAAGTAGGGAAAATGTCGCAGTCCTGGGGGAAAAAAGGGTAAAGACAGTGGGTGGGAGTATGATGGAAAAAGGGAATTCAATGGTAGGACAGGACCTAAGCTCAGTATCACAAACAGGGGAGGGGATGGCATCGAAGGATATGACAGGATCGAACACTACATTTGAAAATTCAAGGATGTCGGATGTGTCAAAAGGTAACACGTACATTTGTTTCGAGGGACCGTTAGGAGTGCACCTGAAACAAGAGGCCATAGAAAAGATCCGGAGAAGAGAATACATAGACATTTTTTCATTATTACCTTTAGACAGATTTAATTATGATAAATGGGACAAGTACAGAGAGGTCAGAAAAGAAGAAGAAGAAAAGAGGAGGATTAGATTAATACCGAGAACGTTTGGCAATTGGCTCCAAGCGTTCGTGATTTTAGGTATCATTATAGGGGAAAGGAACCCAGAGCTTTGTTCGCCTCTTTTTTGTTATTTGGACGCAATATGGGAGGCACATAGGGTTTATGGTGGTTTAGCCTGGATCAAGTATGATGAGGCGTTCAGACAAAAAATGGCAGTGCACAGCAAGATCGCATGGGATCATCGGTATGGATGCGCATAATGAACAATAAATCGTTTCAAAGCGCACATAGTTACCCACAAGCAACGATGCAGTCATTCCCAGTATTTCAGTCCTTTCAAGGGTTTCAGACCGGCTACAACACAGGAGGAGGGGGGGGGGTTTGCAGAAGAGAGGAGTTTGTTGGCAATACGAGGGCAACTGTAAGTGGAACAACAATTGCAGATTTAGACATGAATGCTCGTTGTGTGCAGGTACACACCCTCAAGGTGTTTTAAAAGAGGTAGACAAGCCAATCAAAGATTCAGGGAACCCAATCAAAAAGGGGTCGACACCAGTGATGGTCGACAAGATGGTGGGTTGGCTAAATAAGTATCCCTTAAGAGAGAAAGCCATGATGCTAGAATTGGGGTTTAGACAAGGTTTTAAGATCTCTTCACATTTGGAAGGCCCAAGATTTATCCGTAAAAACTTAAAATCAGCGCACAATTTCCCTTTAATTGTTAAAGATAAACGGGAGAAAGAGATTAGTTTAGGAAGAATGGCGGGCCCATTTACAGAACCACCTTGTACTAATCTGGTAGTGTCACCATTAGGTTTAGTACCCAAAAAAGAATCCGGTAAATTTCGACTAATCCACCATCTCTCTTTCCCAGAGGGTGGGTCAGTCAACGATGAAATAGAGGCAACCTTAACAAAGGTGGTATACACGTCTTTTGTTCAAAAAGTCATTAGCACCATCTACTTGTGCAGGATACGAAAGGATATGGGTGGATTGGTTAAAGTTAGAACAAGAAGCAGGCGAAACATTGACCAGCGTGCAACTATTGATATGGAAAGTGTTAGATATGTTTGCGAGCAAGGTGGCTAACAGCACAGTCGAGAAAACACTAGCAGCCCATGGTTTTCTGTTTAAAATGAAGGGGTCAGAAGATGTCACAAGAGGCGCCCAATAACAATTAATATACTAAATGGCCTATTCGAACAACTAAAGAAGGTGAGCAAATAGCATTACGAGCTGACACTTTTTAAAGTAGCATTTCCATGGGCGTTTTTCGGGGCTTTTAGGATATCTGAACTGATCAGTGGAAATAAAGCGGGAAAAGGGGGTGTTTTAATGGAAGACGTTAGCTACAAAGGCAGAAGCTTACTAATTAGTTTAAGAAACACCAAAACTAGCAAAGGGTAGGGGAAAGAAGCAATTCCTCTTTACTCGTCATCAGGGGATCTCTGTCCAGTTTATTGTTTTGAGCAATTTATGAAGGTTAGGCCACAAAAAAGTGGGGTTTTGTTCATACATGAGGACGGAACAGCCCTATCTCAATATCAGTTTCAGGCAACCAAAAAATAGGTAGATGGGAGTCTAATAGGTTCAGGCTGTACATATGTCTGACGAGAGTTAAAATATGTTGAAGGCGTTCTATATGTTAAATTGAACAATAATAGTTGGTTGTGGTTTTCTTTTGTTTCTTTCAGGGCCTGCATGTCTTTCTATTTGGTTGGTAGGACACTCGTTTATGTACTGGGCGGAAAAGAGAGCTGCACTAAGAGTCAAAGGGTTACAATTGGGGGTAAATCAGGAAGATGCGTTAGTCCATTGGTTGGGAAAAAGGGGGATATGAGAGAGGAGCTAGTTCCCAAAATGATTGAACATGTGAAGCTTAACGGTCTGCCCAATGTGCTTTTACTGCACATTGGAGGAAACGACTTAGTTAAATCTCCCATGAAATACCTGATCAAAGACATAAAAAGGGATTGTTTGAGATTGTGGACAAGGTTCCCAGGGGTTAGTATTATCTGGTCAGAAATAATACCTAGATTTTATTGGAAGGGAGCGAGATCACGGGAGGCTATAGAAAGGGCCAGAATAAAAACGAATAGGGCAGTAACAAAATTTATAGGATTGAAAGGAGGCGAAGTAATAAGACACCAAGATCATGAACATCAGCGCTCTCTTTTCCGCTCGGATGGGGTGCACCTAAATGAGGTGGGCCTTGATATGTTCAACCTTAACCTACAGGAGGGGTTAGAAAGGGCATTGACGGCTTGGGGCACCTCTCAGAAGTGAAAGCCCTAGTTCACTGTCTGGAGGTGTTGGCGGGGTTCCTCGACTGTCTGCTGAGAAGTTCGAAAAATTGGAGATGGGGTCAATCAACTTGGCCTGGTCTAACCCTCAAGGTGGGGTGGCCAGGGTGGTAAATGATAGACATGATGTCAAACAGTTTTAACATGAGATAGGCTTTATTATTTGTTGGGATTAGAAAGGAGTTACCTAACGAGGAGTCTTTGGCGTACGAACTGGGAAATGCAGTTGGTACATGAGCAAGCTGAGGGGCAGACTGGCGGGGATCCTCAAGCCGAGATTTGTAACAATTAAGTTGTATGGTTTTTATTAACAAAAAAGTTATGTTAACAATTTGGATAATTATTTGGCTATTGAAAAAAGTATTGATATTTAAAGTGACATGTTTAGAAAAATAATTGATAATAAAAAGCTGTGGCCAGCAATATCCAACAAAAGGAATGGTGTGTGGTTCTTATTTTAAAGGTAAGGGTGACGGTTAAATGGTTAGCGGGAAATAGGACATGCCTAAGTCATGAGATCCTTGTTCTGAAGAGCTTACAATCTAAGTGGGAGGGACAGCATACAGAGACAAGTAGGGGGGATGGGTACAAAGTGCTTAAAAGGGCTAACAGTCATTTGTTGTGCTGATGCTCAGAAAGGTAGGAGGACAGTCTAGATTTGAAAGTATTAATGGATGTCACCAGGTGAAGTGAGAGAGGGAGAGAGTTCCAAAGGAAAGGAGCAGCAAGAAAGAATGGTTTAAGGTGGGAGGCAGCAGTGTTAGTTGCGGTCTGTGGAGAAGATTTCCTTGCGAGGAGCGAAGGGCACGGCCTGGAATATAAGGGACCAAGAGAGAAGATAAGTAGGGAGGTGTAGTAGAGCAAAGGGATTTAAAGGTTAAAAGCAGGGTATTGAATATGATTCTTTGTTTGATGGAAAGCCACCCTATGGACTGAAGTATCGGGTTGTGGGTTCTCTTTTGGAGGGGAGCGAGATAATCCGAGCTGCCAAGTTTAAGACTGGAGAGGAGAGCGATAAGAGGCTGGGAGTCCAAGTAGTAGAATGTTACAGTAGTCGAGACGGGAGATTATAAGGGCATGGATGAGCATTTTAATAGTGGAGTAAGAGAGAAAAGGGCGGATCTTGGCAATATTGCCAAGGAGAATACGACTGGTCTTGCTACCAGTTCTGACCAGCTTTGTTGTTTACTACTTCCAATTGCACTTCTGTTGATGCCAATCTGCTTATTTCCTTGACTGCACTTTGCCTGCCCATTGCTGTAAACCAAATACCAAACTCTACTTGCTTGATATCTTCTTTGATTTTCTGTATGATACACAACTACTTGACAGCCACCAGCATGATCTCTCCTAGCACATTGTTTTGATTATTTGTATGCCAATACCACTTTACTCCTTGTGTGAATGCAATGCATGCACCATTGTACAGGCATCGTTGCTATACCAGCAGTTTAAATAGATGAGTAGTCTATTGATTGGAAGGGTGAATGGGGATCAATTTTTTGACTGATTTAATCGGTGTATTGCCAGACACACCAAATACTAGAAGTAAGACTACTAAAACAGCAGATTATGCTGTAGAAAGTAAGATCCCTGCTCCAAAATAATAAATAATAGTATTTACCAAAACATTGCTTTATGGTATTCATTGTATCCCACTGGCATAATTACTTTATTCTACTGTAGGCAGGAAGTACAGTAGCATTGTCTGATCATTCTTAAAGCCCTTCATTGTTTTTATTACTGGGACACAATGTCTAAATCCCTTTTATAAGCCCATAGAAGGAGAAACTCGTTTACGTTCTTGTAGATGGTGCTGATTTGTATAAGGTTAGAGGGGCTGCCGGATCATTTTTCTTATGTTAGTTGTATTACATACTGAAAAAGAATGAAACCTTCCTGCTTTGTGATTATTAGCAAGGTACTAAGCATTGCATAGGAACAATGTACTATGTAGAGCAAACTTTTACTTTTCTTGTAGATTGTATATCATTAAAGGGCATGTTCACCCCTTCAAAACTTGTGTCCAATATTTGTCCTGGCCGACCGTTCATCATTAGAGAGCAGATGGCCTAGAATTATTCCTTTTAGTTGTGGCAAATGTAGCCGCAGCCCACAATTCGCTGCGACCGATCGAGCGGGCTGATAGGGAACCACAGTATCGCCAGTGATTTTCCAGCATACCCATTTGTCCGATCCAGACAAAAAGGTGACAGATCGGTTGCAGCCGTTGGCACCCACACCATACAACGGTAATATGGTAATAAGGCTGAAAATATTGTATTGTGTGTACTCAGCCTTAAAAATAGATCAAGTACCCCCCCAAACCTTTGCTGCTCTCTGCCGCCTGTGTTAAAGCTTTGTGAGCTTTATGTAAGCTTGCACAGCTGTTAAGCAGCCGACTTAGTCCGAAGACATTTGACTTGGCTGACGACTACCACCAGGAAGAGCCAAGAGCCAGGACAGCACTGAAATGGAACAGAAGACTTTAAGTAAGCAGTGGCATAACTAGGAATTAATGGGCCCCTATCTGTGCTTCATCTGGGTTTCTGGGAGGAGTCTATATCTGTCATAGGAAAAATAAGAGAATGGGGCTCCTGGATCCCCCTGGGGTTGCTCCTCCTGCTGATATTTTGACTCAGGACCACCCAGGGGGGAAAGAATTGCAAAAGCAGGGATAGGGGGAACATGCCCATTAATTTGGCTTGAGTAGGCCACATTACCTTTCCTTGTATTTCTCTTTTTTTTCTTTTCATTTTATGAACTATATCTTGAGAGAAGAAACTTGCTACAGATGTGCAGAACACACAGTGCGATATTATGTATTTCTAAGCAATTTACTATAAAATGGTAAACACACACACACACACAAATACACAAGACACACTTACACACAGTTTTAAAATAAAAGCCATTAATTACAATCAGAAATCAAATCACAATAATAAAAATAAATGTTGTTGTGCAGAATGAAGTTAAAAAATAACATGCCCTCTCATTACCATAGCAATGTTATTAAAGTTCTGGGCAACCTTGTCCTGCGCTTTCCAAAAATGCAGCCTTTCATGCCAAATTCAAAGTTTATATTTAAAGGACAACTCCACCCTCATAAGAACATCTTTTAGAAAGAATGGCCTCTTTAAAATATGTTAATATATCATAGTTTGTCCCATGAATTCATTACTGTATGTCTGCTATGCTTCTGGATACCTCCTGGAAACTGAGCAATTTAGAAACCTGTACTGAGCCTGTACTGAGCCTGGGCATGCTCAGAAGAGGCAGACAGGGGATTAACATTCAGTCATTGGCTGTTATGTCAACTGTCAAATCCATCACTGACAGTTACTAACTGGAAGAACCAGGAAGCAGAAACAGGGGCACCAGGACATTGTGCAGAATTTCAGGTTAAACTTATATATTTCAGATTTCAAACTATTACCGTTTAGGGTTTTGGGGGTGATTTACCTGTATGTAAGTTTTCATTTTAGGGCTGGACTTGCCCTTTAAACTTTCACTTATATAGTCAACAATGTATACAGGCTGAATCTGTACCATGCAGATATTTTCATATGCAGGCTGAATCCGTACCACGCAGATATTTTCATATGCAGGCCGAATCCGTACCACGCAGATATTTTCATATGCAGTGACGAATTATTAGGTCGTTTGGAGGACACGCAAAGTACACAAACAATAGCGTGTAGACCATTCAAGTAGGGAAAATGTCGCAATCCTGGGGAAAAAAGGGTAAAGACCATGGGTGGAGTATGATGGAAAAATGGAATTCAATGGTAGGACAGGACCTAAGCTCAGTATCACAAACAGGGGAGGGGATGGCATCGAAGGATAGGACAGGACTCGAACACGAAACATTTGAAAATTCAAGGATGTCGGATGTGTCAAAAGGTAACACGTACATTGTTTCGAGGGACCGTTAGGATCACCTGAAACAAGAGGCCTAGAAACAGATCCGGAGAAGAGAATACATAGACATTTTTCCATTATTACCTTTAGACAGATTTAATTATGATAATGGGACAATACAGAGAGGTCAGAAAAAAAGAAGAAGAAAGAGGAGATTAGATTAATACCGAGAACGTTTGGCAATTGGCTCCAAGCGTTCGTGATTTTAGGTATCATTATAGGGAAAGGAACCCAGAGCTTTGTTCGCCTCTTTTTGTTATTTGACGCAATATGGGAGGCACATAGGGTTTAGGTGGTTTAGCCGGATCAAGTATGATAGCGTTCAGACAAAAAATGGCAGTGCACAGCAATGATCGCATGGGATCATCGGTAGGGTGCTCATAATGAACAATAAATCGTTTCAAAGCGCACATAGTTACCCACAAGCAACGATGCAGTCATTCCAGTATTTCAGTCCTTCAAGGGTTTCAGACCGGCTACAACACAGGAGGAGGGGGGGGGGGTTTCAGAAGAGAGGAGTTGTTGGCAATACGAGGGCAAACTGTAGTGAACACAATTGCAGATTTAGAATGAAGCTCGTTTGTGTGCAGGTACCACACCTCAAGGTGTTTTAAAAGAGGTAGACAAGCCAATCACATATTCAGGAACCCAATCAAAAAGGGGTCGACACCAGTGATGGTCGACAAATGGTGGGTTGGCTAAATAAGTATCCCTTAAGGAGAAAAGCCATGATGCTAGAATGGGTTTAGACAAGGTTTTAAGATCCCTTCACATTTGGAAGGCCCAAGATTATCCGTAAAAACTTAAAATCAGCGCACAATTCCCTTTAATTGTTAAAGATAACGGAGAAAAGAGATTGAGTTTTTAGGAAAGAATGGCGGGCCCATTTACAGAACCACCTGTACTAATCTGGTAGTGTCACCATTAGGTTTAGTACCCAAAAAAGAATCCGGTAAATTTCGACTAATCCACCATCTCTCTTTCCCAGAGGGTGGGTCAGTCAACGATGAAATAGGGCAACCGTTAACAAAGGTGGTATACACGTCTTTTGTTCAAAAAGTCATTAGCACCATCTACTTGTGCAGGATACGAAAGGATATGGGTGGATTGGTTAAAGTTAGAACAAGAAGCAGCTGAAACATTGACCAGCGTGCAACTATTGATATGGAAAGTGTTAGATATGTTTGCGAGCAAGGTGGCTAACAGCACAGTCGAGAAAACCTAGCAGCCATGGTTTTCTGTTTAAAATGAAGGGGTCAGAAGATGTCACAAGAGGCGCCCATAACAATTAATATACTAAATGGCCTATTCGAACAACTAAAGAAGGTGAGCAAATAGCATTACGAGCTGACACTTTTTAAAGTAGCATTTCCATGGGCGTTTTTCGGGGCTTTTAGGATATCTGACTATCAGTGGAATAAAGCGGGAAAAAGGGGGTGTTTTAATGGAAGACGTTAGCTACAAAGGCAGACACTTACTAATTAGTTTAGAAACACCAAAACTAGCAAAGGGTAGGGGAAAGAAGCAATTCCTCTTTACTCGTCATCAGGGGATCTCTGTCCAGTTTATTGTTTTTGAGCAATTTATGAAGGTTAGGCCACAAAAAAGTGGGGTTTTGTTCATACATGAGGACGGAACAGCCCTATCTCAATATCAGTTCAGGCAACCAAAAAATAGGTAGATGGGAGTCAATAGGTTCAGGCTGTACATATGTCCGACGAGAGTTAAAATAGGGAAGGCGTTCTATATGTTAAATTGAACAATAATAGTTGGTTGTGGTTTTCTTTTGTTTCTTTCAGGGCCTGCATGTCTTTCTATTTGGTTGGTAGGAACACTCGTTTATGTACTGGGCGGAAAAGAGAGCTGCACTAAGAGTCAAAGGTTACAATTGGGGGTAAATCAGGAAGATGCGTTAGTCCATTGGTTGGGAAAAAGGGGATATGAGAGAGGAGCTAGTTCCCAAAATGATTGAACATGTGAAGCTTAACGGTCTGCCCATGTGCTTTACTGCACATTGGAGGAAACGACTTAGTTAAATCTCCCATGAATACCTGATCAAAGACATAAAAAGGGATTGTTTGAGATGTGGACAAGGTTCCCAGGGGTTAGTATTATCTGGTCAGAAATAATACCTAGATTTTATGGAAGGGAGCGAGATCACGGGAGGCTATAGAAAGGGCCAGAATAAAAACGAATAGGGCAGTAACAAAATTTATAGGATTGAAAGGAGGCGAAGTAATAAGACACCAAGATCATGAACATCAGCGCTCTCTTTTCCGCTCGGATGGGGTGCCACCTAAATGAGGTGGCCTGATATGTTCAACCTTAACCTACAGGAGGGGTTAGAAAGGGCTTGACGGCTTGGGGCACCTCTCAGAAGTGAAAGCCCTAGTTCACTGTCTGGAGGTGTTGGCGGGGGGTTCCTCGACTGTCTGCTGGAAGGTTCGAAAAATGGAGATGGGGTCAATCAACTTGGCCTGGTCTAACCCTCAAGGTGGGGTGCCAGGGTGGTAAATGATAGACATGATGTCAAACAGTTTTAACATGAGATAGGCTTTATTATTTGTTGGGATTAAAAAGGAGTTACCTAACGAGGAGTCTTTGGCGTACGAACTGGGAAATGCAGTTGGTACATAGCAAGCTGAGGGGCAGACTGGCGGGGATCTCAAGCCGAGATTTGTAACAATTAAGTTGTATGGTTTTTATTAACAAAAAAGTTATGTTAACAATTGGATAATTATTTGGCTATTGAAAAAAGTATTGATATTTAAAGTGACATGTTAGAAAAATAATTGATAATAAAAAGCTGTGGCCAGCAATATCCAACAAAAGGAATGGTGTGTGGTTCTTATTTTAAAGGTAAGGGTGACGTGTTAAATGGTAGCGGGAAAAAGACATGCCTAAGTCATGAGATCCTTGTTCTGAAGAGCTTACAATCTAAGTGGGAGGGACAGCATACAGAGACAAGTAGGGGGGATGGGTACAAGTGCTTAAAAGGGCTAAAGTCATTTGTTGTGCTGATGCTCAGAAAGTAGGAGGACAGTCTAGATTTGAAAGTATTAATGGATGTCACCAGGTGAAGTGACGAGAGGGAGAGAGTTCCAAAGGAAAGGAGCAGCAAGAAAGAATGGTTTAAGGTGGGAGGCAGCAGTGTTAGTTGCGGTCTGTGGAGAAGATTTCCTTGCGAGGAGCGAAGGGCACGGCCTGGAACATAAGGGACCAAGAGAGAACATAAGTAGGGAGGTGTAGTAGAGCAAAGGGATTTAAAGGTTAAAAAGCAGGGTATTGAATATGATTCTTTGTTTGATGGAAAGCCACCCTATGGACTGAAGTATCGGGTTGTGGGTTCTTTTGGAGGGGGCGAGATAATCCAGCTGCCAAGTTTAGGACTGGAGAGGAGAGCGATAGAGGCTGGAGTCCAAGTAGTAGAATGTTACAGTAGTCGAGACGGGAGATTATAAGGGCGATGAGCATTTTAATAGTGGAGTAAGAGAGAAAAGGCGGATCTGGCAATATTGCCAGGAGAATACGACTGGTCTTGCTACCAGTTCTGACCAGCTTTGTTGTTTACTACTTCCAATTGCACTTCTGTTGATGCCAATTGCTTATTTCCTTGACTGCACTTTGCCTGCCCATTGCTGTAAACCAAATACCAAACTCTACTGCTTGATATCTTCTTTGATTTTCTGTATGAACACACTACTTGACAGCCACCAGCATGATCTCTCCTAGCACATTGTTTTGATTATTTGTATGCCAATACCACTTTACTCCTTGTGTGAATGCAATGCATGCACCATTGTACAGGCTCGTTGCTATACCAGGCAGTTTAAATGATGAGTAGTCTATTGATTGGAAGGGTGAATGGGGATCAATTTTTGACTGATTTAATCTGTGTATTGCCAGACACACCAAATACTAGAAGTAAGACTACTAAAACAGCAGATTATGCTGTAGAAAGTAAGATCCCTGCTCCAAAATAATAAATAATAGTATTTACCAAAACATTGCTTTATGGTATTCATTGTATCCCACTGGCATAATTACTTTATTCTACTGTAGGCAGGAAGTACAGTAGCATTGTTGATCATTCTTAAGCCCTTCATTGTTTTATTCTGGGACCAATGTCTAAATCCCTTTTATAAGCCCATAGAAGGAGAAACTCGTTTACGTTCTTGTAGATGGTGCTGATTTGTATAAGGTTAGAGGGCATCCGGATCATTTTTCTTATGTTAGTTGTATTACATACTGAAAAAGAATGAAACCTTCCTGCTTTGTGATTATTAGCAAGGTACTAAGCATTGCATAGGAACAATGTACTATGTAGAGCAAACTTTTACTTTCTTGTAGATGTATATCATTAAAGGGCATGTCACCCTTCAAAACTTGTGTCCAATATTGTCCTGGCCGACCGTTCATCATTAGAGAGCAGATGGCCTAGAATTATTCTTTTAGTTGTGCAAATGTAGCCGCAGCCCACAGTTCGCTGCGACCGATCGAGCGGGCTGATAGGGAACCACAGGATCGCCAGTATTTTCCAGCATACCCATTTGTCCAATCCAGACAAAAAGGTGACAGATCGGTTTGCAGCCGTTGGCACCCACACCATACAACGGTAATATGGTAATAAGGCTGAAAATATTGTATTGTGTGTACTCAGCCTTAAAAATAGATCAAGTACCCCCCAACCTTTGCTGCTCTCTGCCGCCTGTGTTAAAGCTTGTGAGCTTTATGTAAGCTTGCACAGCTGTTAAGCAGCCGATTAGTCCAAAGACATTTGACTTGGCTGACGACTACCACCAGGAAGAGCCAAGAGCCAGGAGAGCACTGAAATGGACAGAAGACTTTAAGTAAGCAGTGGCATAACTAGGATTAATGGGCCCCTATCTGTGCTTCATCTGGGTTTCTGGGAGGAGTCTATATCTGTCATAGGAAAAATAAGAGAATGGGGCTCCTGGATCCCCTGGGGTTGCTCCTCTGCTGATATTTTGACTCAGGGACCACCCAGGGGGGAAAGAATTGCAAAAGCAGGGATAGGGGAACATGCCCATTAATTTGGCTTGAGTAGGCCACATTACCTTCCTTGTATTTCTCTTTTTTTTTTTCATTTTATGAACTTACTTGAGAGAAAACTTGCTACAGATGTGAGCAACACACAGTGCGATATTATGTATTTCTAAGCAATTTACTATAAAATGTAAACACACACACACACAAATACACAAGAACACTTACACAGTTTTAAAATAAAAGCCATTAATTACAATCAGAAATCAAATCACAATAATAAAAATAATGTTGTTGTGCAGAATGAAGTTAAAAAATAACATGCCCTTCATTACCATAGCAATGTTTTAAAGTTCTGGGCAACCTTCCTGCGCTTTCCAAAAATGCAGCCTTTCATGCCAAATTAAAGTTTATATTTAAAGGACAACTCCACCCTCATAAGAACATCTTTAAAAGAATGGCCTCTTTAAAATATGTTTAAATATCATAGTTTGTCCCTGAATTCATTACTGTATGTCTGCTATGCTCTAGATACCTCCTGGAAACTGAGCATTTGAAACCTGTACTGAGCCTGTACTGAGCCTGGGCATGCTCAGAAGAGGCAGACAGGGGATTAACATTCAGTCATTGGCTGTTATGTCAACTGTCAAATCCATCACTGACAGTTACTAACTGGAAGAACCAGGAGCAGAACAGGGGCACCAGGACATTTGTGCAGAATTTCAGGTTAAATTTATATATTTCAGATTTCAAACTATTCCGTTTAGGGTTTTGGGGGTGATTTACCTGTATGTAAGTTTTCATTTAGGGCTGGACTTGCCCTTTAAACTTTCACTTATATAGTCAACAATGTATACCGGCTGAATCTGTACCATGCAATATTTTCATATGCAGGCTGAATCCGTACCACGCAGATATGTTCATATGCAGGCGAATCCGTACCACCAGATATTTCATATGCAGGCAATCGTACCACGCAGATATTTTCATATGCAGGCCGAATCTGTACCACGGAGATATTTTCATATGCAGGCCGAATCTGTACCACACAGATATTTTCATATGCAGGCCGAATCCGTACCACACAGATATTTTCATTTGCAGGCGAATCCGTACCACTCATATATTTTCATATGCAGGCTGAATCTGTACCACGCAGATATCTTCATATGCGGCTGAATCCGTACCACGCAGGTATTTCATATGCAGGCCGAATCCATACCACGCAGAAATTTTCATATTGCAGGCTGAATCCGTACAACACATGTATTTCCATATGCCAGCCGAATCCGTACATGCAGATATTTTCATATGCCGGCCGAATCCGTACCACGCAGATATTTTCATATGCAGGCTGAATCCGTACCACGCAGATATTTTCATATGCAGGCCGAATCCGTACCACGCAGATATTTTTTATGCAGGCGAATCCTTACCACGCAGATATTTTCATATGCAGGCCAAATCCGTACCATGCAGATATTTTCATATGTACGCCGAATCCGTACCACTCAGATATTTTCATATGCAGGCTGAATCCGTACCACGCAGATATTTTCATATGCAGGCCGAATCTGTACCACGCAGATATTTTCAATGCAGGCCGAATCCGTACTACGCGATATTTTCATATCAGGCCGAATCCGTACCACGCAGATATTTCATATGCAGGCCGAAACTGTACCACGCAGATATTTTTTATATGCAGGCCGAATCCGTACCACACAGATATTTTCAAATGCAGGCTGAATCCTTACACGCAGATATTTTCATATCAGGCCGAACCGTACCACTCATATTTTTATATGCAGGCTGAATCCGTACCATGCAGATTTTTCATATGCAGCCGAATCCGTACCATGCAGATATTTCATATGCAGGCCGAATCCGTACACGCAGATATTTTCATATGGCAGCCAATCCGTACCACGCAGATATTTTCATATGCAGGCCGAATCCGTACCACTCATATATTTTCATATGCAGGCTGAATCTGTACCACGCAGATATCTTCATATGCTGGCTGAATCCGTACCACGCAGGTATTTTCATATGCAGGCCGAATCCATACCACCAGAAATTTTTCATATGCAGGCTGAATCCGTACAACACAGGTATTTCATATGCCAGCGAATCCGTACCATGCAGATATTTTCATATGCCGGCCGAATCTGTACCACGCAGATATTTTTCATTGCAGGCTGAATCCGTACCACGCAGATATTTTCATATGCAGGCCGAATCCGTACCACACAGATATTTTTATATGCAGGCCGAATCCTTACCACGCGATATTTCATATGCAGGCCAAATCCGTACCACGCAGATATTTTCATATGTACGCCGAATCCGTACCACTCAGATATTTTCATATGCAGGCTGAATCCTACACGCAGATATTTTCATATGCAGGCCGAATCTGTTACCACGCAGATAGTTTCATATGCAGGCTGAATCCCTACTACGCAGATATTTTTCATTGCAGGCCGAATCCGTACCACGCAGATATTTTCATATGCAGGCCGAATCTGTACCACGCAGATATTTTTTATATGCAGGCCGAATCCGTACCACACAGATATTTTCAAATGCAGGCTGAATCCTTACCACGCAGATATTTTCATATGCAGGCCGAATCCGTACCACTCAGATATTTTTATATGCAGGCTGAATCCGTACCATGCAGATATTTTCATATGTCGCCGAATCCGTACCACGCAGATATTTTCATATGCGGCAATCCATACACGCAGATATTTTCATATGCAGGCCGAATCCGTACCACGCAGATATTTCATATGCAGGCCAAATCCGTACCACGTAGATATTTTCATATGCAGGCCGAATCCGTACCACTCATATATTTTCATATGCAGGCTGAATCTGTACCACGCTGATATCTTCATATGCTGGCTGAATCCGTACCACGCAGGTATTTTCATATGCAGGCCGAATCCATACCACGCAGAAATTTTCATATGCAGGCTGAATCCGTACAACACAGGTATTTCCATATGCCAGCCGAATACGTACCATGCAGATATTTTCATATGCCGGCCGAATCCGTACCACACAGATATTTTCATATGCAGGCTGAATCCGTACCACGCAGATATTTTCATATGCAGGCCGAATCCGTACCACGCAGATATTTTTTATATGCAGGCCGAATCCTTACCACGCAGATATTTTCATATGCAGGCCAAATCCGTACCATGCAGATATTTTCATATGTACGTCGAATCCGTACCACACAGATATTTTCATATGCAGGCTGAATCCGTACCACGCAGATATTTTCATATGCCGGCCGAATCCGTACCACACAGATATTTTCATATGCAGGCTGAATCGTACCACGCATATATTTTCATATGCAGGCCGAATCCGTACCACGCAGATATTTTTTATATGCAGGCCGAATCCTTACCACGCAGATATTTCATATGCAGGCTGAATCCGTACCACGCAGATATTTCATATGCAGGCCGAATCTGTACCACGCAGATATTTTCATATGCAGGCCGAATCCGTACTACGCAGATATTTTCATATGCAGGCCGAATCCGTACCACGCAGATATTTTCATATGCAGGCCGAATCTGTACCACGCAGATATTTTTTATATGCAGGCCGAATCCGTACCACACAGATATTTTCATATGCAGGCTGAATCCTTACCACGCAGATATTTTCATATGCAGGCTGAATCCGTACCACTCAGATATTTTCATATGCAGGCTGAATCCGTACCACGCAGATATTTTCATATGCAGGCCGATCCGTACCACGCAGATCTCATATGCAGGCAATCCTACCACGCAGATATTTCATATGCAGGCCGAATCCGTACCACGCAGATATTTTCATATGCAGGCTGAATCCTTACCACGCAGATATTTTCATATGCAGGCTGAATCTGTACCACGCAGATATTTTCATATGCAGCTGAATCCGTTACCACGCAGATATTTTCATATGCAGGCCGAATCCGTACCACGCAGATATTTTCATATGCAGGCCGAATCTGTACCACGCAGATATTTTCATATGCAGGCCGAATCCGTACCACGCAGATATTTTCATATGCAGGCCGAATCCGTACACCATATATTTTCATATGCAGCTGAATCTGTACCACGCAGATATCTTCATATGTTGCTGAATCCATACCACGCAGGTATTTTCATATGCAGGCCGAATCCATACCACCCAGAATTTTCATATGCAGGCTGAATCCGTACAACACAGATATTTCCATATGCCAGCCGAATCCGTACCATCAGATATTTTCATATGCAGGCCGAATCCGTACCACGCAGATATTTCATATGCAGGCTGAATCCGTACCACGCAGATATTTTCATATGCAGGCGAATCCGTACCACGCAGATATTTTTATATGCAGGCCGAATCCTTACCACGCAGATATTTCATATGCAGGCCAAATCTGTACCACGCAGATATTTCTATGTACGCCAATCCGTACCACTCAGATATTTTCATATGCAGGCTGAATCCGTACCACGCAGATATTTCATATGCAGGCCGAATCTGTACACGCAGATATTTTCATATGCAGGCCGAATCCGTACTACGCAGATATTTTCATATTGCAGGCCGAATCCGTACCATGCAGATATTTATATGCAGGCGAAACTACCACGCAGATATTTTTATATGCAGGCCGAATCCGTACCACACAGATATTTTCAATGCAGCTGAATCCTTACCACGCAGATATTTTCATATGCAGGCCGAATCCGTACCACTCAGATATTTTTATTGCAGGCTGAATCCGTACCATGCAGATATTTCATATGCAGGCCAATCCGTACCATGCAGATATTTTCATATGCAGGCCGAATCCGTACCACGCAGATATTTTCATATGCAGGCCAAATCCGTACCACGCAGATATTTTCATATGCAGGCCGAATCCGTACCACTCATATATTTTCATATGCAGGCTGAATCTGTACCACGCAGATATCTTCATATGCTGGCTGAATCCGTACCACGCAGGTATTTTCATATGCAGGCCGAATCCATACCACGCAGAAATTTTTCATATGCAGCTGAATCCGTACAACACAGGTATTTCATATGCCAGCCGAATCCGTACCATGCAGATATTTCATATGCCGGCCGAATCTGTAACACGCAGATATTTTCATATGCAGGCTGAATCCGTACCACGCAGTATTTTCATAGGCAGGCCGAATCCGTACCACGCAGATATTTTTATTTAGGCCGAATCCTCCCTACCACGGCATATTTCATATCAGGCCAAATCCGTACCACGCAGATATTTTCATATGTACGCCGAATCCGTACCACTCAGATATTTCATATGCAGGCTGAATCCATACCACGCAGATATTTTCATATGCAGGCCGATCTGTACACGCAGATAGTTTCATATGCAGGCTGAATCCGTACTACGCAGATATTTTCATATGCAGGCCGAATCCGTACCACGCGATATTTTCATATGCAGGCCGAATCTGTACCACGCAGATATTTTTATATGCAGGCAATCCGTACCACACAGATATTTTCAAATGCAGGCTGAATCCTTACCACGCAAATTTTTCATATGCAGCCGAATCCGTACCACTCAGATATTTTTATATGCAGGCTGAATCCGTACCACTCATGCAGATATTTCATATGCAGGCCGAATCCGTACCACACAGATATTTTCATATGCAGGCAATTCCATACCACGCAGATATTTTCATATGCAGGCCGAATCCGTACCACGCAGATATTTCATATGCAGGCCAAATCCGTACCACGTAGTATTTTCATATGCAGGCCGAATCCGTACCACTCATATATTTTCATATGCAGGCTGAATCTGTACCACGCTATCTTCATATGCTGGCTGAATCCGTACCACGCAGGTATTTTCATATGCAGGCCGAATCCATACCACGCAGAAATTTTCATATGCAGGCTGAATCCGTACCAACACAGGTATTTCATATGCCAGCCGAATACGTACCATGCAGATATTTTCATATGCGGCCGAATCCGTACCACGCAGATATTTCATATGCAGGCTGAATCCGTACCACGCAGATATTTTCATATGCAGGCCGAATCCGTACCACGCAGATATTTTTTATATGCAGGCCGAATCCTCCACGCAGATATTTTCATATGCAGGCCAAATCCGTACCATGCAGATATTTTCATATGTACGCCGAATCCGTACCACTCAGATATTTTCATATGCAGGCTGAATCCGTACCACGCAGATATTTTCATATGCAGGCTGAATCTGTACCACGCAGATATTTTCATATGCAGGCCGAATCCGTACTACGCAGATATTTTCATATGCAGGCCGAATCCGTACCACGCAGATATTTTCATATGCAGGCCGAATCTGTACCACGCAGATATTTTTTATATGCAGGCCGAATCCGTACCACACAGATATTTTCATATGCAGGCTGAATCCTTACCACGCAGATATTTTCATATGCAGGCTGAATCCGTACCACTCAGATATTTTCATATGCAGGCTGAATCCGTACCACGCAGATATTTTCATATGCAGGCCGATCCGTACCACGCAGATATTTTCATATGCAGGCAATCCGTACCACGCAGATATTTTCATATGCAGGCCGAATCCGTACCACGCAGATATTTTCATATCAGGCTGAATCCTACCACGCAGATATTTTCATATGCGCTGAATCTGTACCACGCAGATATTTTCATATGCAGGCTGAATCCGTACCACGCAGATATTTTCATATGCAGGCCGAATCCGTACCACGCAGATATTTTCATATGCAGGCCGAATCTGTACCACGCAGATATTTTCATATGCAGGCCGAATCCGTACCACCAGAATTTTCATATGCAGGCCGAATCCGTACCACTCATATATTTTCATATGCAGGCTGAATCTGTAACCACGCAAGATATCTTCATATGTTGGCTGAATCCATACCACGCAGGTATTTTCATATGCAGGCCGATCCATACCACCCAGAAATTTTTCATATGCAGGCTGAATCGTACAACACAGGTATTTCCATATGCCAGCCGAATCCGTACCATGCAGATATTTTTATATGCCGGCCGAATCCGTACCACGCAGATATTTTCATATGCAGGCTGAATCCGTACCCGCAGATATTTTCATTGCAGGCCGAATCCGTACCACGCAGATATTTTCATATGCAGGCCGAATCCGTACCACACGATATTTTCATATGCAGGCCAAATCCGTACCACGCAGATATTTTCATAGGTACGCCGAATCCGTACCACTCAGATATTTCATATGCAGGCTGAATCCGTACCACGCAGATATTTTCTATGCAGCCGAATCTGTACACGCAGATATTTTCATATGCAGGCCGAATCCGTACTATGCATATTTTCATATGCAGGCCGAATCCGTACCACGCAGAATTTTTCATATGCAGGCCGAATCGTACCACCCATATTTATTTATGCAGCCAATCCGTACCACACAGATTTTTCATATGCAGGCGAATCCGTTACCACGCAGATATTTCATATGCAGGCTGAATCCGTACCAGCAGATATTTCATATGCAGGCCGAATCCGTACCACGCAGATATTTTCATATGGCAGGCCGAATCTGTACCACGCAGATATTTTCATATGCAGGCCGAATCTGTACCATGCAGTATTTTCATATGAGCGCCGAATCCGTACCACCAGATATTTTCATATGCAGGCCGAATCTGTACCACGCAGATATTTTCATATGCAGGCCGAATCCGTACTATGCAGATATTTTCATATGCAGGCCGAATCCAGATATTTATTAAATGCAGGCCGAATCCGTACCACACAGATATTTTCATATGCAGGCTGAATCCTTACCACGCAGATATTTTCATATGCAGGCTGAATCCGTACCACTCAATATTTTCATATGCGAGCCGATCCGACCATGCAGATATTTTCATATGCAGGCCGAATCCGTACCACGCAGATATTTTCATATGCAGCCCGAATCCGTACCATGCAGATATTTTTATATGCAGGCTGAATCCGTACCACGCAGATATTTTCATATGCAGGCTGAATCCTTACCACGCAGATATTTTCATATGCAGGCCGAATCCGTACCAAGCAGATATTTTCATATGCAGGCCGAATCCGTACCACGCAGATATTTTCATATGCAGGCCGAATCCGTACCACTCATATATTTTCATATGCTGGCTGAATCCGTACCATGCAGGTATTTTCATATGCAGGCCGAATCCATACCATGCAGATTTTTCATTCAGCGAATCCTACCCGCAGATATTTTCATATGCAGGCCGAATCCGTACCACACAAATATTTTCATATGCAGGCCGAATCCTTACCACGCAGATATTTTCATATGCAGGCCGAATCCGTACCACGCAGATATTTTCATATGCAGGCCGAATCCGTATTACGCAGATATTTTCATACGCAGCCCGAATCCGTACCATGCATATATTTTTATATGCAGGCTGAATCTGTACCACGCAGATATTTTCATATGCAGGCCGAATCCGTACCACGCAGATATTTTCATATGCAGGCCGAATCCATACCACGCAGATATTTTCATATGCAGGCCGAATCTGTACCACGCAGATATTTTCATATGCAGGCCGAATCCGTACCACGCAAGATATTTCATAGCAGGCCGAATCCGTACCACGCAGATATTTTCATATGCAGGCCGAATCCGTACCACGCAGATATTTTCATATGCAGGCCGAATCCATACCACGCAGATTTTTCATATGCAGGCCGAATCCATACCATGCAGAATTTTTATGCAGGCCGAATCCGTACCACGCAGATATTTTCATATGCAGGCCGAATCCGTACCACGCATATATTTTCATTTGCAGGCCGAATCCGTGCCACGCAGATTTTCATATGCAGCCGAATCCGTACCACTCATATATTTTCATATGCAGCTGAATCTGGACCACCAGATATCTTCATATGCTGGCTGATCGTACCACGCAGGTATTTTCATATGCAGGCCGAATCCATACCACGCAGAAATTTTCATGTGCAGGCTGAATCCGTACAACACAGGTATTTTCATATGCCAGCCGAATCCGTACCACGCAGATATTTTCATATGCCGGCCAAATCCGTACCACGCAGATATTTTCATATGCAGGCTGAATCCGTACCACGCAGATATTTTCATATGCAGGCCGAATCCGTACCACACAGATATTTTCATATGCAGGCCGAATCCATACCACGCAGATATTTTCAAATGCAGGCCAAATCCGTACCACGCAGATATTTTCATATGCAGGCCGAATCCGTACCACGCAGATATTTTCGTATGCAGGCCGAATCCGTACCACGCAGGTATTTTCATATGCAGGCCGAATCCGTACCACGCAGATATTTTCCTATGCAGGCCGACTCCGTACCACTCAGATATTTTCATATGCAGGCCGAATCCGTATCACTCAGATATCTTCAATGCTGTCCGAATCCGTACCACGCAGGTATTTTCATATGCAGCCGAATCCATACCACGCAGAAATTTTCATATGTAGGTTGAATCTGTACAACACAGGTATTTTCATATGCCAACCGAATCCATACCACACAGATATTTTCATATGCGGGCTGAATCCGTGCCACGCAGATATTTTCATATGCAGGCTAATCCGTACCACGCAGATATTTTCATATGCAGGCCAAAACTGTACCACACAGATATTTTCATATGCAGGCTGAATCCGTACCACACAGATATTTTCATATGCAGGACGAATCCTCACGATGCAGATATTTTCATATGCAGGCCGAATCCGTATCATGCAGATATTTTCATATGCAGGCTGAATCTGTACCACGCAGATATTTTCCAATGCAGGCTGAATTCCGTACCACGCAGATATTTTCATATGCAGGCTGAATCCGTACACGCAGATATTTTCATATGTAGGCTGAATCCTCACGACGCGATATTTCATATGCAGGCCAAATCCGTACCATGCAGATATTTTCATATGCAGGCTAAATCCGTACCACGCAGATATTTTCATATGTAGGCCGAATCGTCACGACGCAGATATTTTTATGCAGGCCAAATCCGTACCACGCAGATATTTTCATTCAGGCTGAATCCGTACCGTGCAATATTTGCAAGACATTAATTAATTCATTCGGACCTGGTGATGCTGCTGCCATATTACACACAAAAATGTAAATATCCTATCAATTCCTATCAATTTACCTAAAGTCATTTTTGGACCACAGTTCCTCTTTAATGTCTCTGACTCCAAAACCGTCAGAGGAAATTCAGTCCAAACAATGGAAGAAGAAAAGAGAAAAAATAGAAATAACAGTAATTTTTAAAATTAAATTAATTAAATTTTCTATGCAAATATCTGCACGGTACGGATTCAGCCTGCATATGAAAATATCTGCGTGGTACGGATTTGGCCTGCATATAAAAATATCTGCGTCGTGACGATTCGGCCTACATATGAAAATATCTGCGTGGTACGGATTTAGCCTGCATATTAAAATATCTGCATGGTACATATTTGGCCTGCATATGAAAATATCTGCGTCGTGAGGATTCAGCCTACATATGAAAATATCTGCGTGGTACGGATTCAGCCTGCAAATGAAAATATCTGCGTGGTACGGAATTCAGCCTGCATTGGAAAATATCTGCGTGGTACAGATTCAGCCGCATTGAAAATATCGTGTGGTACGGATTCGGCCTGCATATAAAAAAAATATCGCGTGGTACAGATTCGGCCTGCATATGAAAATCTGCGTGGTACGGATTCGGCCTGCATATGAAAATATCTGCGTAGTACGGATTCGCCTGCATATGAAAACTACTGGTGTGGACAGATTCGGCTGCATATGAAAATATTGCGTGGTACGGATTCAGCCTGCATATGAAAATATCTGAGTGGTACGGATTCGGCGTACATATGAAAATATCTGCGTGGTACGGATTTGGCCTGCATGAAAATATCTGCGTGGTAGGATTCGGCCTGCATATAAAAAATATCTGGGTGGTACGGATTCGGGCTGCATATGAAAATCTGCGTGGTACGGATTCAGCCTGCATATGAAAATATCTGCGTGGTACGATTCGGCCGGCATATGAAAATATCTGCATGGTACGGATTCGGCTGGCATATGGAAATACCTGTGTTGTACGGATTCAGCCTGCATATGAAAATTTCTGTGTGTGGATTCGGCTGCATATGAAAATACCTGCGTGTACGGATTCAGCCAGCATATGAAGATATCTGCGTGGTACAGATTCAGCCTGCATATGAAAATAATGAGTGGTACGGATTCGGCCTGCATATGAAAATATCTGCGTGGTACGGATTGGCCTGCATATGAAAATATCTGCTGTGGTACGGTTCGGCTGCATATGAAAATATCTGCTGGTACGGATTCGGCCTGCATATTGAAAAATATCTGCATGGTACGGATCAGCCTGCATATAAAAATATGAGTGGTACGGATTCGGGCCTTGCATATGAAAATATCTGCGTGGTACGGATTCAGCCTGCATATGAAAATATCTGTGTGGTACAGTTTTGGCCTGCATATGAAAATATCTGCGTGGTAGGGATTAGGCCTGCATATGAAAATATCTGCGTGGTACGGATTCAGCCCGCATATGAAAATATCTGTGTGGTACGGATTCGGTTGGCATATGAAAATACCTGTGTTGTACAGATTCAACCTGCATATGAAAATTTCTGCATGGTATGGATTCGGCCTGCATATGAAAATACCTGCGTGGTACGGATTCGGACAGCATATGAAGATATCTGAGTGATACGGATTCGGCCTGCATATGAAAATATCTGATTGGTACGGATTCGGCCTGCATAGGAAAATATCTGCGTGGTACGGATTCGGCCTGCATATGAAAATACCTGCGTGGTACGGATTCGGCCTGCATATGAAAATATCGCGTGGTACGGATTTGGCCTGCATTTGAAAATATCTGCGTGGTATGGATCGGCCTGCTATGAAATATCTGTGTGGTACGGATTCGTCCTGCATAATGAAAATATCTGCTTGGTACGGATTCAGTCCTGCATATGGAAAATATCTGCGTGGTAGGATTTGGCCGGCATATGAAAATATCTATTGCGTGGTACGGATTCGGCTGGCATATGAAAATACCTGTGTGTTGTACGGATTCAGCCTGCACATGAAAATTTCTGCGTGGTTTGGATTCGGCCTGCATATGAAAATACCTGCGTGGTACAGATTCAGCCAGCTATGAAGATATCTGCGTGGTCCAGATTCAGCCTGCATATGAAAATATATGAGTGTTACGGATTCGCCTGCATATGAAAATACTGCGGGCACGGATTCGGCCTGCAAATGAAATATATGCGTGGTACGGATTCGGCCTGCTATGAAATATCTCTGCGTGGTACGGATTCGGCCTGCTATAAATATCTGCATGGTATGGATTCGGCCTGCATATGAAAATATCTGCGTGGTATGGATTCGGCCTGCATATGAAAATATCTGCGTGGAACGGATTCGCCCTGCATATGAAAATATCTGCGGGTACGGATTCGGCCTGCTATGAATATCTGCGTGGTATGGATTCGCTGCATATGAAAATATCTGCGTGGTCACAGATTCGGCCTGCATATGAAAATATCTGCGTGGTATGGATTCGCCTGCATATGAAAATATCTGCGTGGTACGGATTCGGCCTGCATATGAAAATATCTGCGTGGTACAGATCAGCCTGCATATAAAAATTATGCATGGTACGATTCGGCTGCGTATGAAAATATCTGCGTAATACGGATTCGGCCTGCATATGAAAATATCTGCGTGGTACGATTCGTCCTGCATATGAAATATCTCTGGTAGGATTCGGCCTGCATATGAAAATATTTGTGTGGTACGGATTCGGCCTGCATATGAAAATATCTGCGTGGTACGGATTCGGCCTGCATATGAAAATATCTGCATGGTATGGATTCGGCCTGCATATGAAAATACCTGCGTGGTACGGATTCAGCCAGCATATGAAATATTGATGGTACGGATTCGGCCTGCATTGAAATATCTGCGTGGTACGGATTCGGCCTGTACATATGAAAATATCTGCTTGGTACGGATTCGGCCTGCATATGAAAATATCTGCGTGGTAAGGATTCAGCCTGCATATGAAAATATCTGCGTGGTACGGATTCAGCCTGCATATAAAAATATCTGCATGGTATGGATTCGGGCTGCATATGAAAATATCTGCGTGGTACGGATTCGGCCTGCATATGAAAATATCTGCATGGTACGGATTCGGCCTGCATATGAAAATATCTGAGTGGTACGGATTCAGCCTGCATATGAAAATATCTGCGTGGTAAGGATTCAGCCTGCATATGAAAATATCTGTGTGGTACGGATTCGGCCTGCATATAATAAATATCTGGATTCGGCCTGCATATGAAAATATCTGCATAGTACGGATTCGGCCTGCATATGAAAATATCTGCGTGGTACAGATTCGGCCTGCATTGAAATATCTGCGTGGTACGGATTCGGCCTGCATATAAAATACTGCATAGTACAGATTCGGCCTGCATATGAAAATTCTGCTTGGTACAGATTCGGCCTGCATATGGAAAATATCGTGCTTTGTACGGATTCGGCCTGCATATGAAAATATCTGACTGGTACGATGTCAGCTTGCTAGAGAAAATCTGCGTGGTAAGGATTCAGCCTGCATATGAAAATATCTGTGTGGTACGGATTCGGCCTGCATATAATAATATCTGCGTGGTACAGTTCGCCTGCATATGAAAATATCTGCGTGGTACGGATTCGGCCTGCATATGAAAATATCTGCATAGTACGGATTCGCTGCATATGAAAATATCTGCGTGTAGAGATTCGGCCTGCATATAAAATATCTGCGTGTACGGATTCAGCCTGCATATGAAAAATCGAGTGGTACGGATTCGGCGTCATATGAAATATCTGCGTGTCGGTTTGCCCTATGAAAATATCTGTGGTACTGATTCGGCCTGCATATAAAAATATCTGCGTGGTACGGATCGGCCTGCATATGAAAAATCTGCGTGGTACGGATTCAGCCTGCATATGAAAATATCTGCGTGGTACGGATTCGGCCGGCATATAAAAATATCTGCATGTGTACGGATTCGGCTGCATATGGAAATACCTGTGTTTGTACGGATTCACTGCTATGAAAAATTTCTGGGTGGTATGGATTCGGCCTGCATATGAAAATACCTGCGTGGTATGGATTCAGCCAACATATGAAGATATCTGCGTGGTAGATTCAGCCTGCATATGAAATATATGATGGGTACGGATTCGGCCTCATGAAATATCGGCGTTGTACGTGTTCGTCCCATATGAAAATATCTGCGTGTACGGATTCGGCCTGCATATGAAAATATCTGCGTGGTACGAGATTCGGCCTGCATATGAAATATCGCGTGGTACGTGATCAGCCCTGCATATGAAATATCTGCGTGGTACAATTTCAGGCCTGCATATGAAATTCTGGCGTGGTAAGGATTCAGCCTGCATATGAAATATCTGCTGTGTACGGATTCGGCCTGCATATGAAAATATCTCGTGGTACGGATTGCCTGCATATGAAAATATCTGCGTGGTACGGACGGCCTGCATTGAAAATATCTGCGTGGTACGGATTCGGCCTGCATATGAAAATATCTGCGTGGTACGGATTCAGCCTGCATATGAAAATATCTGCGTGGTAAGGATTCAGCCTGCATATGAAATATCTGTTGTACGGATTCGGCCGCATATAAAAAATATCTGCTGGTACAGTTCGGCCTGCATATGAAAATATCTGCGTGGTACGGATTCGGCCTGCATATGAAAATATCTGCGTAGTACGGATTCGGCCTGCATGAAAATATCTGCGTGGTACAGATTCAGCCTGCATATGAAAATATCTGCGTGGTACGGATTCAGCCTGCATATGAAATATCTGAGTGGTACGGATTCGACGTACATATGAAATATCTGCATGGTACGGATTTGGCCTGCATATGAAAATATCTGCGTGGTAAGGATTCGGCCTGCATATAAAAAATATCTGCGTGGTACGGATTCGGCCTGCAATGAAATATCTGCGTGGTACGATTCAGCCTGCATATGAAATATCTGCGTGGTACGGATTCGGCCGGCATATGAAAATATCTGCATGGTACGTATTCGGCTGGCTATGGAATACCTGTGTTGTACGGATTCACCTCATATGAAAATTTCTGCGTGGTATGGATTCGGCCTGCATATGAAAATACCTGCGTGGTACGGATTCAGCCAGCAATGAAGATATCAGCGTGGTACAGATTCAGCCTGCATATGAAAATATATGAGTGGTTCGGATTCGGCTGCATATGAAAATATCTACGTGGTACGGATTTGGCCTGCATATGAAAATATCTGCGTGGTACGGATTCGGCCTGCATATGAAAATATCTGCGTGGTATGGATTGCCTGCATATGAAAATATCTGCGTGGTACGGATTCGGCCTGCATATGAAAATATCTGCATGGTACGGATTCAGCCTGCATATAAAAATATCTGAGTGGTACGGATTCGGCCTGCATATGAAAATATCTGCGTGGTAAGGATCACCTGCATTGAAATACTGTGTGGTCGGATTCGGCTGCATATAAAAAATATCTGCGTGGTACAGATTCGGCCTGCATATGAAAATATCTGCGTGGTACGGATTCGGCCTGCATATGAAAATATCTGCGTAGTACGGATTCAGCCTGCATATGAAACTATCTGCGTGGTACAGATTCGGCCTGCATATGAAAATATCTGCGTGGTATGGATTCAGCCTGCATATGAAAATATCTGAGTGGTACGGATTCGGCGTACATATGAAAATATCTGCGTGGTACGGATTTGGCCTGCATATGAAAATATCTGCGTGGTAAGGATTCGGCCTGCATATAAAAAAATATCTGCGTGGTACGGATTCGGCCTGCATATGAAAATATCTGCGTGGTACGATTCAGCCTGCATATGAAAATATCTGCGTGTACGATTCGGCCGGCATATGAAAATATCTGCATGGTACGGATTCGGCTGCATATGGAAATACCTGTGGTTGTACGGATTACGCTGCATATGAAAATTTCTGCGTGGTATGATTCGGCCTGCATATGAAAATACCTGCGTGGTACGGATTCAGCCAGCATATGAAATATTGCGTGGTACAGATTCAGCCTGCATATGAAAATATATGAGTGGTACGGATTCGGCCTGCATATGAAAATATCTGCGTGGTACGGATTGGCCTGCATATGAAAATATCTGCGTGGTACGGATTCGGCCTGCATATGAAAATATCTGCATGGTACGGATTCGGCCTGCATATGAAAATATCTGCATGGTACGGATTCAGCCTGCATATAAAAATATCTGAGTGGTACGGATTCGGCCTGCATATGAAAATATCTGCGTGGTAAGGATTCAGCCTGCATTGAAAATATCTGTGTGGTACGATTCGGCCTGCATATAAAAATATCTGCGTGGTACAGTTTCGGCCTCATATGAAATATCTGCATGGTACGGATTCGGCCTGCATATGAAAATATCTGCGTAGTACGGATTCGGCCTGCATATGAAAATATCTGCTGTGTACAGATTCGGCCTGCATATGAAAATATCTGCGTGGTACGGATTCACCTGCATATGAAAATATCTGAGTGGTACGGATTCGGCGTACATATGAAAATATCTGCGTGGTACAGATTTGGCCTGCATATGAAAATATCTGCGTGGTAAGGATTCGGCCTGCATATAAAAATATCTGCGTGGTACGGATTCGCCTGCATATGAAAATATCTGCGTGGTACGGATTCAGCCTGCATATGAAATATCTGCGTGGTAGGATTCGGCCGGCATATAAATATCTGCATGGTACGGTTCGGCTGGCATATGGAATATCTGTGTTGTACGGATTCAGGCCTGCATATGAAAATTTCTGGGTGGTATGGATTCGGCCTGCATAGAAAATACCTGCGTGGTATGATTCAGCCACATATGAAGATATCTGCGTGGTACAGATTCAGCCTGCATATGAAAATATATGAGTGGTACGGATTCGGCCTGCATATGAAAATATCTGCGTGGTACGGATTCGGCCTGCATATGAAAATATCTGCGTGGTACGGATTCGGCCTGCATATGAAAATATCTGCGTGGTACGGATTCGGCCTGCATATGAAAATATCTGCGTGGTACGGTTCATCCTGCATATGAAAATATCTGCGTGGTACAGATTCAGCCTGCATATGAAAATATCTGCGTGGTAAGGATTCAGCCTGCATATGAAAATATCTGCGTGGTACGGATTCGGCCTGCATATGAAAATATCTGCGTGGTACGGATTGCCTGCATATGAAAATATCTGCGTGGACGGATCGCCTGCATATGAAATATCTGCGTGGTACGGATTCAGCCTGCATATGAAAATATCTGAGTGGTACGGATTCAGCCTGCATATGAAATATCTGCGTGTAAGGTTCGCCTGCATATGAAAATATCTGTGTGGTACGGATTCGGCCTGCATTAAAAAATATCTGCGTGGGTACAGATTCGGCGCTGCATAGAAAATATCGCGTGTACGGATTCGGCCTGCATATGAAAATATCTGCGTAGTACGGATTCGGCCTGCATATGAAAATATCTGCGTGGTACAGATTCAGCCTGCATATGAAAATATCTGCGTGGTACGGATTCAGCCTGCATATGAAAATATCTGCGTGGTAAGGATTCGGCCTGCATATAAAAAATATCTGCGTGGTACGGATTCGGCCTGCATATGAAAATATCTGCTGGTACAATTCAGCCTGCATATGAAAATATCTGTGTGGTACGGATTCGGCCGGCATATGAAAATATCTGCTGGTACGGATTCAGTCCGCATATGAAAATATCTGTGTGTACGGATTCGACGTACATATAAAATATCTGTCATGGTACGGATTTGGCCTGCTATGAAAATATCTGCGTGGTAAGGATTCGGCCTGCATATAAAAATATCTGCGTGGTACGGATTCGGCCTGCATATGAAAATATCTGCGTGGTACGGATTCAGGCCTGCATATGAAAATATCTGTGTGTAGTGACGATATAGATTCGGCCGGCATATGAAAAATATCTGCATGGTACGTATTCGGCTGGCATATGGAAATACCTGTGTTTGTACGGATTCAGCCTGCATATGAAAATTTCTGCGTGGTATTATTCGGCCTGCATATGAAAATACCTGCGTGGTACGGATTCAGCTGCATATGAAGATATCACGCGTGTACGATTCAGCCTGCATATGAAATATATGAGTGGTACGATGTTTCGCCTGCATATGAAAATATCTACGTGGTACGGATTTGGCCTGCATATGAAAATATCTGCGTGGTACGGATTCGGCCTGCATATGAAAATATCTGCGGTATGGATTGCCTGCATATAAAATATCTGCGTGGTACGGATTCGGCCGCATATGAAAATATCTGCATGGTACGGATTCAGCCTGCATATAAAATATCTGAGTGGTACATTCGCCTGCATATGAAAATATCTGCGTGGTAAGGATTCAGCCTGCATTTGAAAATATCTGTGTGGTACGGATTCGGCCTGCATATAAAAAAATCTGCGTGGTCAGATTCGGCCTGCATATGAAAATATCTGCGTGGTACGGATTCGGCCTGCATATGAAATATCTGCGTAGTACGGATTCAGCCTGCATATGAAATATCTGCGTGGTACAGATTCGCCTGCATATGAAAATATCTGCGTGAGGATCAGCCGCTATTAAAATCTGAGTGGTACGGATTCGGCGTACATATGAAAATATCTGCTGGTACGGATTTGGCCTGCATATGAAAATATCTGCGTGGTAAGGATTGGCCTGCATATAAAAATATCTGTGTGGTACGGATTCGGCCTGCATATGAAAATATCTGCGTGGTACGGATTCAGCCTGCATATGAAAATATCTGCGTGGTACGATTCGGCCGGCATATGAAAATATCTGCATGGTACGGATTCGGCTGGCATATGAAATACCTGTGTTGTACGGATTCAGCCTGCATATGAAAATTTCTGTGGGGTATGGATTCGGCCTGCATATGAAAATACCTGCGTGGTAGGATTCACCACATATGAAGATATCTGCGTGGTACAGATTCAGCCTGCATATGAAAATATTGAGTGGTACGGATTCGGCCTGCATATGAAAATTCTGCGTGGTACGGATTTGGCCTCATATGAAAATATCTGCGTGGTACGGATTCGGCCTGCATATGAAATATCTGCATGGTACGATTCGGCCTGCATATGAAAATTTGCATGGTACGGACAGCCTGCATATAAAATATCTGAGTGGTACGGATTCGGCCTGCATATGAAAATATCTGCGTGGTAAGGATTCAGCTGCATTGAAAAATTCTGTGTGGTACGGATTCGCCTGCATATAAAAATATCTGCGTGTTACATTCGGCCTGCATATAAATATCTGCGTGGTACGATTCGGCCTGCATATGAAAATATCTCGTAGTACGATTCGGCCTGCATATGAAAATTCTGCGTGGTACAGATTCGGCCTGCATATGAAAATATCTGCGTGGTACGGATTCAGCCTGCATATGAAAATATCTGGTGGTACGGATTCGGCGTACATATGAAAATATCGCGTGGTACAGATTTGGCCTGCATATGAAAATATCTGCTTGGTAGGATTCAGCCTGCATATGAAAATATCTGCGTGGTACGGATTCGGCCGGCATATGAAAATATCTGCATGGTACGGATTCGGCTGGCATATGGAAATACATGTGTTGTACGGATTCAGCCTGCATATGAAAATTTCTGCGTGGTATGGATTCGGCCTGCATATGAAAATACCTGCGTGGTACGGATTCAGCCAGCATATGAAGATATCTGCGTGGTACAGATTCAGCCTGCATATGAAAATATATGAGTGGTACGGATTCGGCCTGCATATGAAAATATCTGCGTGGTACGGATTCGGCCTGCATATGAAAATATCTGCGTGGTACAGATTCGGCCTGCATATGAAAATATCTCCGTGGTACAGATTCGGCCTGCATATGAAAATATCTGCGTGGTACGGATTGCCTGCATATGAAAATATCTGCGTGGTACGGATGCCGAATCCGTGTACCACGCAGATATATTTTCATATGCAGCCGAATCTGTACCCCGCAGATATTTTCATATGCAGGCCGAATCCGTACCACGCAGTATAGTTTCATATGCAGGCCGAATCCTACCACTCAGATATTTTTATATGCAGGCGAATCCGTACCACGCAATATTTTCATATGCAGGCCGAATCCGTACCACGCAGATATTTTCATATGCAGGCCAATCCATACCACGCAGATATTATATTTTCATATGCAGGCCGAATCCGTACCACGCAGATATTTTCATATGCAGGCAAATCCGTACCAGCGATTTTTCATATGCGGCCGAATCCGTCACTCATTTTCATATGCAGCTGAATCTGTACCACCAGATATCTCATATGCTGGCTAATCCGTACCACGCAGGTATTTTCTATGCAGGCCGAATCATACCACCGCAGAAATTTCATATGCAGGCTGAATCCGTACCAACACAGGTATTTCCTATGCCAGCCGAATCCGTCCCATGCAGATATTTTCATATGCCCCCGAATCCGTACCACGCAGATATTTTCATATGCAGGCTGAATCCGTACCACGCAGATATTTTCATATGCAGGCCGAATCCGTACCACGCAGATATTTTTATATGCAGGCCGAATCCTTACCACGCAGATATTTTCATATGCAGGCCAAATCCGTACCATGCAGATATTTTCATATGTACCCGAATCCGTACCACTCAGATATTTTTCATATGCAGGCTGAATCCGTACCACATAGATATTTTCAATATGCAGGCTGAATCTTACCACCATATTTTCATATGCAGGCCGAATCCTACTACGCAGATATTTCATATGCAGGCCGAATCCGTACCCGCAGTATTTTCATATGCAGCCGAATCTGCCCACGCAGATATTTTATATGCAGGCCGAATCCGTACCACACGATATTTTCATATGCAGGCTGAATCCTTACCACGCAGATATTTATATGCAGCTGAATCCGTACCAGTCAGATATTTTCATATGCAGGCCTAATCCTACCACGCAGATATTTTCATATGCAGGCCGAATCTGTACCACCACGCAGATATTTTCATATGCCGGCCAAATCGTACTATGCAGCAATATTTTCATATGCAGGCCGAATCCAGATATTTTTAATGCAGGCCGAATCCGTACACACAGATATTTTCATATGCAGGCCTGAATCCTTACCACGCAGATATTTTCTCATATGCAGGCTGAATCCGTACCACTCAGATATTTTCTATGCAGCCGAATCCGTACCATGCAGATATTTTCATATGCAGGCTGAATCCGTACCACGCAGATATTTTCATATGCAGGCCTAATCCTACCACGCAGATATTTCATATGCAGGCCGAATCTGTACCACGCAGATATTTTCATATGCAGGCCGAATCCGTACATGCAGATATTTTCATATGCAGGCCGATTCCAGAATATTTTTAAATGCAGGCCGAATCCGTACCACACAGATATTTTCAATGCAGGAATCCTTACCACGCAGATATTTTCTAATGCAGGCTGAATCCGTACCACTCAATATTTTCATATGCAGGCTGAATCGTACCACGCAGATATCTTCATATGCTGGCTGAATCCGTACCAACGCAGTATTTTTCATATGCAGGCGCCGAATCCATACCACCAGAAATTTTTCATATGCAGGCTGAATCCGTACACACAGGTATTTTCATATGCCAGCCGAATCCGTACCATGCAGATATTTTCATATGCCGCCGAATCCGTACCACGCAGATTTTTCATATGCAGCGTGAATCCGTACCATCGCAATATTTTCATATGCAGGCCGAATCCGTACCACGCAGATATTTTTTATATGCAGGCCGAATCCTACCACGCAGATATTTTCATATGCAGGCCAATCCGTACCATCAGATATTTTCATAGGTACGCCGAATCCGTACCACTCAGATATTTTCATATGCAGGCCGAATCTGTACCACGCAGATATTTTCATATGCAGGCCGAATCTGTACCACGCAGATATTTTCATATGCTGGCCGAATCCGTACTACGCATATTTCATATGCAGGCCGAATCCGTACCACGCAGATTTTTCATATGCAGGCCGAATCTTACCACGCAGATATTTTATTATATGCAGGCCGAATCCGTACCACGACATATTTTCATATGCAGGCGAATCCTCCACGCAGATATTTTCATATGCAGGCGAATCCGTACACGATATTTTCATATGCAGGCAATCCTACCACGCATATTTTCATATGCAGGCCGAACTGTACCACGCAGATATTTTCATATGCAGGCCAAATCCGTACAGCAGATATTTTCATATGCAGCCGAATCCAGATATTTATTATTCAGGCCGAATCCGTACCACACAGATATTTTCATATAGCAGGCGATCCTTACCACGCAGATTTTTTCATATGCGGCGAATCCGTACCACTCAATATTTTCATATGCAGGCCGAATCCTGTACCAGCAGATATTTTCATATGCAGGCCGAATCCGTACCACGCAGATATTTTTCATATGCAGGCCCGAATCCATACCGCAGATATTTTTCATATGCAGGCTGAATCCGTACCACGCAGATATTTTCATATGCAGGCTGAATCCTTACCACGCAGATATTTCAAATGCAGGCCGAATCCGTACCAAGCAATATTTTCATATGCAGGCGAATCCGTACCACCAATATTTCATATGCAGCCGAATCCGTACCACCAGATATTTTCATATGCAGCCGAATCCTTACCACGCAATATTTTCATATGCAGGCTGAATCCTTACCACGCAGATATTTTCTATGCTGGGCGAATCCGTACCACGCAGTATTTTCATATGCAGGCCGAATCCTACCATGCAGATATTTTCATATGCAGGCCGAATCCGTACCACACAAATATTTTCATATGCAGGCCGAATCCTTACCACGCAGATATTTTCATATGCAGGCTGAATCCTTACCACGCAGATATTTTCATATCAGCCGATCTGTACCACGCGATATTTTCATATGCAGGCCGTCTGTACCACGCAGATATTTTCATATGCAGGCTGAATCCGACCACGCAGATATTTTCATATGCAGGCCAATCCGTACCACCACGCAGATATTTTCATATGCAGGCTGAATCCGTACCATGCAGATATTTTCATATGCAGGCCGAATCCGTACCACGCAGATATTTTCATATGCGGCATCCATACCACGCGATATTTGTATTTCATATGCAGGCCGAATCCATACCACGCAGATTTTTTCATATGCAGGCCAAATCCGTACCACGCAGATATTTTCATATGCAGGCCGAATCCGTACCCACTCATATATTTTCATATGCAGGCTGAATCTGTACACGCAGATATTTATATATGCAGGCCGAATCCGTACCACACAGATATTTTATATGCCAGCTGAATCCTGTACCACGCAGATATTTTCATATGCAGGCGAGAATCCGTACCAGTCAGATATTTTCATATGCAGCCAATCCTCACAGATATTTCATATGCAGGCCGATCCAGATATTTATTATGCAGGCCGAATCCGTACCACACAGATATTTTCATATGCAGCTGAATCCTTACCACGCAGATTTTTCATATGCAGCTGAATCCGTACCACTCAGATATTTTCATATGCAGCCGAATCCGTACCACTCAGATATTTCATATGCAGCCGAATCCTACCGCAGATATTTTCATAGCGGCCCGAATCCATACCATGCAGATATTTTATATGCAGGCTGAATCCGTACACGCAGATATTTTCATATGCAGGCTGAATCCTACCACCGCATATATTTTCATATGCAGGCCGAATCCGTACCCAGCAGATATTTTCATATGCAGGCCGAATCCGTACCACATATATTTTCATATGCAGGCCGAATCCGTACCACACAACAAATTTTTCATATCAGCCGAATCCTACCACAAGATATTTCATATGCAGGCTGAATCCTTACCACCAGATATTTTCATATGCGGCTGAATCCGTACCACCAGTATTTTCATATGCAGGCCGAATCCGTACCATGCAGATATTTCATATGCAGGCCGAATCCGTACCACACAAATATTTTCATATGCAGCCGAATCCATACCACGCAGATATTTTCATAGCTAGGCCGAATCCGTACCAGCAGATATTTTCATATGCAGCCGAATCTGTACCACGCAGATATTTTCATATGCAGGCCGAATCCGTACCACGCAGATATTTTCATATGCAGGCTGAATCCGTACCACGCAGATATTTTCATATGCAGGCCGAATCCGTACCACGCAATATTTTTCATATGCAGGCATCCGTACCACGCAGATATTTCATATGCAGCCAATCTGTACCACCACGCAGATATTTTCATATGCAGGCCGATTGTACCACGCAGATATTTTCATATGCAGGCCGAATCCGTACCACGCAGATATTTTCATATCGGCCGCATCCGTACCACTCAGATATTTTTATATGCAGCCGAATCCGTACCAATGCAGATATTTCATATGCAGGCCGAATCCGTCCACCAGTATTTTCATATGCAGGCAATCCTACCACGCAGATTATTTTCATATGCGGCCGAATCCGTACCACGCAGATATTTTCATATGCAGGCCAAATCCGTACCACGCAATATTTTCATATGCAGCCGAATCCGAACCACTCATATATTTTCATATGCAGGCTGAATCGGTACCGACGCAGATATCTTCATATGCTGGCTGAATCCGTACCACGCAGGTATTTTCATATGCGGCCGAATCCATACCACACGCAGAAATTTTCATATGCAAGGCTGAATCCGTACACACACAGGTATTTCATATGCCAGCCGAATCCGTACCACGCATAGTTTTCATATGCCGGCCGAATCCGTACCACGCAGATATTTTCATATGCAGGCCGAATCCGTACCACGCAGATATTTTTTATGCAGGCGAATCCTACCAGCAGATATTTATATGCAGGCCAATCCGTACCATGCAGATATTTTCATATGTACGCCAATCGTACCACTCAGATATTTTCATATGCAGGCGAATCCGTACCACCAGATATTTTCATATGCAGGCTGAATCGTACACGCAGATATTTTCATATGCAGGCCGAATCCGTACACGCAGATATTTCATATGCAGGGCGAATCCGTACCATGCAGATATTTTCATATGCAGGCCGAATTGTACCACGAGATATTTTTATATGCAGGCGAATCCGTACCACACAGATATTTTTATATGCAGGCTGAATCCTTACCACGCAGATATTTTCTATGCAGGCTGAATCCGTACCAGCAGATTTTTTCATATGCAGGCCGAATCCATCCACGCAGATATTTTCATATGCAGGCCGAATCTGTACCACGCGATATTTTCATATGCAGGCCGAATCCGTACCGCACGATATTTTCATATGCAGGCCGAATCCGTACCACGCAGAGATATTTCATATGCACAGGCCGAATCCTACCATGCAGTATTTTTATATGCAGGTGAATCATACACGCAGTATTTTCATATGCAGGCGAATCCGTACCACAGATATTTTCATATGCAGCCGATCGTCCCAGCAGATATTTTCATATGCAGGCCGAATCCGTTACCACTCAGATATTTTTTCATATGCAGGCGAATCCGTACACCACAAATATTTCATATGAGGCCGAATCCTTACCACGCAGATATTTTCATATGCAGGCGAATCCTACCCGCAGATATTTTCATATGCTGCGGAATCGTACCACGCAGTATTTTATGCAGCGAATCCTACCATGCAGATATTTTCATATGCAGGCCGAATCCGTACCACCACAATATTTTCATATGCAGGCCGAATCCTACCACGCAGATATTTCATATGCAGGCCGAATCCGTACCACGCAGATATTTTCATATGCAGGCCGAATCCGTATACGCAATATTTCATATGCAGGCCGAATCCTACCAGCAGATATTTTCATATGCAGGCCGAATCTGACCACGCAGATATTTCATATGAGGCCGAATCCGTACACGCAGATATTTTCATATGCAGGCGAATCCGTACCACGCAGATATTTTCATATGCAGGCCGAATCCGTACCACGCAGATATTTTCATATGCAGGCCGAATCCATACCACGCAGATATTTTCATATGCAGGCCGAACTATACATGCAGAATTTTTATATGCAGGCCGAATCCGTACCACGCAGAATTTTCATATGCAGGCCGAATCCGTACCACGCAGATATTTTCATTTGCAGGCTGAATCCGTACCACGCAGATATTTCTATGCAGGCCGAATCGTACCACTAATATTTTCATATGCAGGCTGAATGACCACGCAGATATTTATGCTGCGAATCTTACCACGCAGGTATTTTTCATATGCAGGCCGAATCCATACCACGCAGAATTTTCATTGCAGGCGAATGTAAAACAGTATTTTCATATGCAGGCCGAATCCGTACCACCAGATATTTTCATATGCGGCCAATCCGTACCACCAGATATTTTCATATGCCGACCAATCCGTAACACGCAGATATTTCATATGCAGGCTGAATCCGTACCACAGCAGATATTTTCATATGCAGGCCGAATCCATACCACGCAGATATTTTCAATGCAGGCCAATCCGTACCACGCAGATATTCATATGCAGGCCGATCCGTACCACGCAGATATTTCTATGCAGGCCGAATCCGTTCCACGCAAGATATTTTCATATGCAGGCCGATCCGTACCACGCAGATATTTTATATGCGGCCGAATCCGTACCACGCAGATATTTTCATATTCAGGCCGAATCCGTACCACGCAGATATTTTCATATGCAGGCCGAATCCTACACCGATATTTTCATATGCAGGCGACTCGTCACCAGATATTTCATATGCAGGCCGACCGTACACGCAGGTATTTTTCATATGCAGGCCGAATCCGTACCCGCAGATATTTCATAGCAGGCCGAATCCGTACCATAGAGATTTTCTATGCAGGGCGAATCCGTATCACTCAGATATCTTCATATGCTCCGAATCCGTACCACGCAGGTATTTTCATATGCAGGCCGAATCCTAACATGCAGAATTTTCATATGCAGGTTGAATCTGTACAACACAGGTATTTTCATATGCCAACCGAATCCGTACACACAGATATTTTCATATGGGGCGAATCCGTACCACGCAGATATTTTCATATGCAGGCCTAATCCTACCACGCAGATATTTCATATGCAGGCCAACAAACTGTACCACACAGATATTTCATATGCAGGCTGAATCGTACCACGCAGTACAGATATTTTCATATGCAGGACGAATCCTCACGATGCAGATATTTTCATATGCAGGCCGAATCCGTATCATGCAGATATTTTCATATGCAGGCTGAATCTGTACCAGCAGATATTTTCAATGCAGGCTGAATTCCGTACCACGCACAGATATTTTCATTGCAGGCTGAATCCGTACCACGCAGATATTTTCATATGTAGGCTGAATCTCTACGACAGCAGATATTTCATATGCAGGCCAATAGTACCATGCAGATATTTTATATGCAGGCTAAATCCGTACCAACGCAGATATTTTCATATGTAGGCCGAATCGTCACGACGCAGATATTTTATATGCAGGCCAAATCCGTACCACGCAGATATTTTCATATGCAGGCTGAATCCGTACCGCGAGATATTTGCATAGAAAATTAATTAATTTAATTTTAAAAATTACTGTTATTTCTATTTTTTCTCTTTTCTTCCTCCATTGTTTGGACTGAATTTCCTCTGACGGTTTTGGAGTCAGAGACATTAAAGAGGAACTGTGGTCCAAAAATGACTTTAGGTAAATTGATAGGAATTGATAGGATATTTACATTTTTGTGTGTAATATGGCAGCAGCATCACCAGGTCCCCTGCATTTCTTGCTTCCTGCTCTGAAACCTGTCAGTCAATCTGCCCTGTCTCCTCCCCTTTGCAGCCCCCCTGGTCCCTCCCACTCACGGACCCCATGGTCCCTCCAGTTGCACCCCTTGGCCCATTCCCTTACATCCCCATGTGGCCCCGCCTACTCACGGGCATCGTGGCCCCGCCCACTCAGGGCACCATAGCTCCGCCCAGTCACAGGGGCCTAAGCCCCACCCACTCATGAGTGCCTAAGCCCCACCCGCTCACAGGTGCTGTGGGCCACTCTGACTTACTTTTAAATTTGTGTGTGTTGTTGTTCAGCAACCTTCCACTCTTTATCTCGTATTGACTATTTTTTTCTCTTAGCACAAGATGTCCGCCAGATCACTCACCTACAGAGAGGAGTCTCTGATCACTCACCTATCCTACTACAAATGAAATCATATTCCCCAAATCACTTCTCCATTCATTGGAGGATACACTCCTTCTGGTTGAAATTATTCCAAACCCCAGACCCAATTGAAGATCAAATAAAAGAATATTTTACACTAGACCATAGCCCAGTACCTAAGGGCATCCAATGGGATGCCTTTAATGCAGTGCTAAAAGGCTTACTACAGTCAACAATATCACATATTAAAAAACAAACACATCAATCAGACACACTATAGCACATACATGTAGAGAAGCAAAATACAATTATATATCCCACACCAAATCACAAAACAAATCACTTTGGCAACGAGCCCAAACACAATGTAATTTAATGATTGCAGAACAAATAGAAAATCCTTTTTCACGCTTTTGAACAGGGTAACTTGTTCTAGCCCACTCCTTCTCACAACAAAACTTTCTTAGCAATAGAAGACCCATCCAGACGTCTGGTTCATAATACCCCAGAAATTCTACACAGATTCAAAAACTTTTATTCTATGCTATACCAATCCCAATTTCACCAAAGCCAAACAAAGCTAGAAACAAACTTAAGAGACATCCCCTTTTCCCAATTCTCAGACACAGAAGCAGCCACATTGGATGCTCCTATCAAATAAATCCACTACAATTAACTTAAGAAAAACATTAATTAACTCGCACGTAGACCATGAGTACACGTGTTCCCACCTTATGTTCTCCCTGGATGCCGACAAGGTATTTGATTCTATCGAATGGACTTTTCTTTTTGCATGTTTGAAACGCTTTGGATTTGGTCCAGAGTTCATCAGATGGATTCAGCTATTATACACTCATTCCCAAGGACACCATAAAAGTAAACAGCGCCATATCTAAATCATTTACACTGGGGAGGGGCACCAGGCAGGGATGTCCCTATCTATTTGCCCTTGCTTTAGAGCCCTTAGTCATTCAACTAAGAAATAACCCTGACATCCAGGGCCTAACCCTACATTCATGTACTAGCTTATAAAGTATGTATGCTGACAATTTAATACTATACCGCAGACATCACTCCTAAAGGCACATCAAACTATAAGCCAATTTGGACCCTATCCTGGGTTATTCATTAATTGACCAAAATCAGCAATATTCCCTATCAACCCCCTACCCCACATACCACAGTCACTTACCTCAATACCCACAGTCCAACAATTCAAATATCTAGGTAAACAGATTACACTTTCCCCAACTAAATTTTATGAACTTAACATTCTCCCCTTACTTGATATGGTCAAAAAAAAAAAAAAACAATACGTGGAAAAAACTCCCACTTAATGTATTAGGACGGATAAATCTGATAAAAATTATTCTCCTCCCTAAATTACTCTACACGTTTCAACATTCCATGAGCAACACCCCCTCTTCCTACTTTAAAGAACTCAATAGCACATTAACTTCTTTTATATTGGGCCCATCCAGACCACGAGTCAAATACAAAATCCTACAGTGTCCCAAAGACAGATCTGGACTCACCCTACCAAATTTCTAACTCTACTATATAGCAGGCCAATTGAAATATTTTTATCACTCGCTCAGACCACTAGAACCCACCTACATGCAGAAACAGAATCATCCTGCACCTACAGACCTTGGACTTTAACCAATACTACACTCATATCTTCCTTCCCACCCATTGACCTTTCTAGACAACCCTAAATATGAGATCACAGGTGGTGGTACAGTAATACACCTACAAATGTATATGGTCTGGAAGTTAACAAAAAAACATTACAATTAGAAAGGATATGGGAAAACAAAGGAATAAGACATTTTAATGATATCATAAAAGACCAGCTCCTGATACCATTCCAAGAATTACAAACTCATGGCCTCCCTAATCACTACCATTTCAGATATCTACAACTAAAACATTGTGTAAGATCAGAGTTCTATGACGGCCTGATAGAGGTAACCTCCCATACTGTGTTCTCACTATTTAGCTTGCATTATAAAAAAGGTTTTGTATTAACGGCATACCAAATGTTGTTGGGGACAACATACCAATGCATTATATGATAACAAGGGACAGTTCAGTGGAAATTATCAATATTTGTTAAATTGTTAGTTTGTGTAATGCCTTCTTAGTTATTCTACATATTCTCTCCGATTTTGAAAAATCGTTGATTTCATACCCTTTGCTGTTCCCTGCTGTTGACATTAGTGAGCTGACATTTTAGGTAACAGTCCTTCTTCTTCCCAGGATGCACCACTTCTTTGGAATGTTCCTAACAGCAATTTCTACTGATTGGCTGTTGGATGGGTCAAAGATGCTCAGATCTCTACTGAGCAACTGAATCAACCCAGGCGCTGGGTCAAGGGCAAGACCATAACAGTCTCTACTAGGGGTCCTGCAAACAGGAAGTCAGTATTTTGGTTGCATTTATTTATACACAGACAAAATGCTGAATGGGCAGATTAAGGTCATTGGGATGGAGAAACACTGCTCTTTTTATGAAAAGCATATGTGTTTCCACTGAACTTCCCCTTTAAGATCATGAAGGAAATGCATCCCTTCCATAACTACAGAGTAATGGAAAGAAATGGCTCAGTCCCACAACAGGCCTAGCTCACACCAATCATCCTTAGCCATATAGCACAAGGCCGCATCTCTAACAGCCCTAAATCTATGGCACCTTTTTCTTCTGCTGCATATGGTTCTTCTGTATGGCCCAAAAATAGTCCAAGAATGTGAAGAGTAGGAGCTTGAGTATTACAGTCCATACACTAAAAGAATTATGAACAGAGTGGGCCCCAAAAGGCAGCCCTGCCTAGGGCCCCGTTTGATCTCAATCCATCCCTGCCTCCTGCTGCTTTTCCTAATCTCGGAAGCAGTAGAATGGCTGAGACTCAGACTGCCGGTCCGTCCACTTCTGCTGCTTTTGCGATAGGGAAAAGCAGTAGAAGGCTGGAGATTATATTTCCTTTAACGTATAATAGCTATGAAATCTATGAAAGTTACCCGTGCAAATTCACTTTAAATGGCCCACCAGCCACTTTCTAATTTAAAATTCTTTAAATTACAAAATGTGTTTACTCAGAATAAAGCTTGATATTTACCCATCACAATAGAAATGTTGTTGCATTTTAAAACTCGCATTATTAGAATTTCATGTCAATAGTGTCACATATTATAGACACACACAATGCTTTTCTGTGCTGTCCCACTATGAGCTTGTAAAGTTCCTAGTTTATAATTTATTTTTAAAGGATCCATGACTTCAGGCACAAAAATGACATTCAGTCTGGGAACAGACAAATATTTTCTCACAAAGCAGATAAAGCTTAAGGCACTTTGGTGCTTCTTGAAAATCTAGAAAAAGGGTTGGCACCAATAGGGAGCTATTGGCAAGTACATGATAAAAAGTATAAATTTGTGCAAAGAATTTGCCCCAAATCTATTTTGACCAAAATTGAACCTTTTACTAAATACCTACAATATCCCCAGTATTGATCTGCCCCTAAGATAATTTTTACATTTCTGCAATTTATGGCTTTAATGTAATATTGTAGGTTCCTACAGTATGAAATCAGAAAAGTGACAGGTTTTAAGCTGTAAGGCCTGGAGAATACTCTATGGGACATATTTATAAATTTATATTATATTTTGGCAGGACATTGCAATAGCAAAGAGCGTTATTTTATGTGTATTTCTAAATCTGATCATTTTGCTGCAAAAATTATCGATGCATGGATGTGAGGAGATAGTATCAACTACATATTGCGCTGGCTACATCACCGTATTCATTGCGTTATTTCTGGTATCTCTGTGAAAAGAGAAATTGCTCTCAAACGGCAGCCGTTACCAGACCAGGGCAGCAAGCATTAAAGGAGTACCTTTGGCAGAAAAAACATGTTGAATTAAGACCCCCATTTAACTTTATTGATTAATAGAGACATTTGGAACCTTAACAAAGTAATCTGTGCAAATCAGAAATTGACGGTCGTATTACAATAAATGCTGGAAAACAGCCTAACACTCCCCTGGTCCCTTATTAGTGTTGAGAAACAAACCTTAATGTACTGACACCTTCCAAGGACCCACTGACAGGCTACATATATGGGCACTTATGCATTTTTGCCACCTCAGGCTTGGCGATTTTAAAAAGCTGAACTTACCATTTATTAACATTTATAAATATGATCGAGTGGCTACCATGATGATGTATGGGGACATGTGGTGATAGGCAGCGGAAATTACTTTTCGCCACGGGTCCAAATTTGCTGAAGGCAATGGTGAGAATAGCGCCGAAAAGTCAATGAGCCTTTATAAATATGCCCCTATGATTCCCATATTTCTTCAGAAAAGATAACTTTGCCCTTTAAAAGCTGCTCTTAGATGAGAATAAGTGGTAGGAGCAATCACTCCTACTTCCCAGAGAAATATAAATTTATGCAAATAAAATATCACTATGGCCCATTATTTCTTGTAAACATGTAATTAAAATGTATACACTGCTTTGTGCTGAAATGATCTGTGCTACATAAAGCAAATTTGGTTATGTATGTAGTTGTGCATTCTGCTTCCCTGCATTAAAGGGGAAGTTCGGTGTAAATACATATACCGTACTTTTAAGAAAAAAGATCAGTATTTTTCCATCCTAATGACGTTAACCTGCCAATTCAGCATTTTGTCTGTGTATAAATAAATGCAACCGAAATAGAGACCGTTATGGTCTTGCCCTTGACCCAGTACCTGAGTTGATTCAGTTGGTCAGTAGAGATCTGAGCATGTTTGAACCATCTAACAGACAATCAGTAGAAAATCCCAAGGTAGTGTGCATTCTGGGAACCTTAAATGTCAGCTCACTAATGTCAAAAGCAGGTAATAGCAAGGGGTATAAATTCAAATGATTTTTCAAACTGGAAGAGAATATGTAGAATAACTAGGTTTGCATAATATAAACTAAGAATTTTAAAAATAATGATATTTTCCTCTGAACTTTCCTTTTAATGCTGTAGGTTCTATTCAGCTAACAGGGATGCAGTTTAGAGATTTTAACTGTAGATACATTCAATTCCAAATGATTATTACCAAAGATTTTAATATTTTATTTTCACTTTTACCAAAAGTAAATTTTAAAAGCAGACTCTGTGTGTAATATGCCAATCTCCAGAAATTTCTAATACAACTTCCCCCTATTCTAAATTAACAGGCATTTGTGAGTCCTTCAGCAACAGCTGTAAGGCCACAAATTTGACAGATCAGCTTTAAGCCAAAAAAAAATATCATGAGGATTTGGCTTTGTTAAATGGACAATTTAATGATGCCTGCTACTTAAAGGAAGTTTTACAGGACCTTGAAATGGACCCCCATCTCTTTTTTCCAAAGGGATCTCACTTGAGTGTTATTTATTAGCCTATTTTAGTCAACTGTAACCGTCCAAAGGAATATTCTGCCACAACTCTCAGAGTGTGAACATGACACCATATTTAGTATGTTACAATGAGGCTGGCCTCAATATTTTATATCCGGTATGTTCTTGGGATTCCTGGAGCATCATTACTTCCTTTTTGGGATGTCTAAGAGTCCTGTTGGATCAGGAGCTTGTCAGAGGTTGTTTTACAGAGAAGGCTTGGGGGGAGCTGCGAGATGAAGTCTCTCTCTAAATGAATTTGGCATTGACAAGGACCAGATATGTAGTCTAATTTTTAACATATTAATCCAGATCTGCTAAAAAGGTCAAATTACAGCTCCTCCTGTTTGTTAAATCTCATAGTATATTGGTGTAATAGGACCTAAATATAGATCGTACTAGGTGAATTTTTTTGTAGCTTTCTTTTGTCTCAATGTATGGGGCATATGGAAAAAAGTGCAATGTGGCAAAAAAGTGTTTACAGGATTAGGAAATACAGTGCACATTGAATAATACAGATATATGTACCTTGCAAAAATGACCATGCAGTAAAAAAACTTATTTTCTTCTAATCATAAATAGACATGGAACCAAATCCGAATCGAACCCAAGTTTGAGCCAAACTTTTCGAACTAGAATTTACGAACCCGAACTATGTGAACTAGTTTGCGTCCGAACTAGTTTGTTTTCGGTAACCTTCAATGTGTGGATCGTTTTCACCAACCCTAGAATATATCGTTCGGTAACCCTCTAAAGTATCGTTCGTTTTCGGTAACCCTGGAATGTGTGGATCGTTTTCGCTAGCCCTAGAATGTATCATTCAGTAACCCTCGAATTGGCCATAACCGTCGAATGTAGCTTTTGCAAAACCCGACAATTGCCTGCTTGTGGTTTAGAAGTATTTTTAAAAGTTTTGGTGATAGTGACATGTTCCCCAGACGCCACAGCCATTTACAGTAAGTTACCATTAGTTTAGCTGTAAATCGCCCAGACACACTGCCATTTACAATGCTGTTTTAATGCCTTACCCATGGCAGTTTTGATAACTACAATGCAATTTCACCTTGCATTCAGGTGAAACCTGACACCTTGCTTTTTTATGCTGATTGGGACACATTCCAGGGAATTTATTGCCAACAGATTCTTATACAAGTCATTCAGGATTGAGAAAGCCAGTTGGATGACTAGCGAAACATCTTTAAGAACTAAACCCTAAGCCTATTGCCCATCAAGACCACAACCAACATTATCCCACAATCCCCCTCCCTATACAGAGGCCCATCAGGACCATCCCCATTATCCCCAGCAGCAACAACCCCATGGTTACTTACTCCTAACCCCTCCTCCAGGACCACCACCATTATCCCCCAGAAACAACCCCTATGACCACATACCTCTAACCCCTTCTCCCCTCCCAATAAAGAGGCCCATCAAGACCACCACCATTATTTATCTCCCAGCAGCAGGCCAGCATTAGAGCCATCACTACATAAAAAATTAGTTGAATAATGTATTTAGTGACCAACATCAAAACACAACATTTAGGGGAGAAAAACAAGTGCCCCCTTCCTGAGGAAGGGGGCACTTGTTTCCCCACCCCTCCGAAATGTTGTGTATTGATGTTGGTCACTAAATAAATATTCAACTGATTTAGGAGTGCGACCCCTTAATCTGTTTTCTCTACTGTGAATTTTCATCCATAGAGCATTGGTAAGCACCCACGGTGCATTGGACTTTGGTTTCTATTTCCATCACTACATACCCCTAATCTCCCTCTTCCCCAATATACAAAGACCCATAAAGAGTCAAGACCCACCACCAAAATGATTTATCCCCAGCAGCACACACACCCCTTTCCCCCAGATTAGACACATTTAAATACATCACATAAAATACTGCCATTCTTTTAATAATGTACTTCTGAAGGGACTCACTAACTCCTTCACTTCACACACTGATTGACACCAGTGACACACACTCTTGTCTGACCACATGCTCGCAGGTGTGCAAGCCTATGTTCAACGCATGTCACGTAGCTACTGAGTCCTGAACAAAGGTTTCACAGTCCTTGTGGGTCTGTCCAAGGCTGCAACCCTATTGGATGCAGATGGCTGGGAAGCACAGCAGCAACACAGTTCATCTTCATTGACAGCAGCAAACAGGCTACAGGTCCCGGTAAAAAAAATGAGAACACTTAATGAAAGTCTATGGGGAAGAGAAAAAATACAGAAAAAAGCACAGCATAAAAATGCATTTTACTATGCCGCCACCTAAAAGTCGTGCCTTTCTAGGCCATGTGTTAGGTGCCTAGTGATAAATCCGTCTCTGCCCGTGTGAGGTGTCAATTGACTAAGAGGCAGAATAATTCTTTTACACAAAAATTAGAGCAAAATTGCATTAACTGTTTATTTATCTTCATGGAAACTCTGCACTGCACTTTGAAATTTTATGACCCTAACATTTAATTGCTGAGCCCACTGGCACCAAAATTTCCATGGTATGAAGCAGTCCAGTTGGCCAATTTACATTTCAGTTATTCCTGATACCACGCATTCATAATGGTCACCACTAAGTACCGACTAGTACCAGTAATTTGTCACTAACATGGTACAATCTTGGCACAGTATTCACCCAGAATTTCATATTCAACTCATTTTTCCCCCTGTAAGGAGCCCCAGAGACCCACTGCAGTCTTTATCTTACTATCTACAAACAGAAATAGAATTTCTACATACAACAATGATAATTAAACTTTCATCAGCACCCAGAATTAGTTACTGTACTGCTGAGGTGGGTTTCCCTTTTTGAGAGTCTAAACTGTATATTATAATAACATGTTCATCTGTATAAACAAGCTCTCCTTTCTACTGTACCTCACCCCAGCCCTGTGAACAGCCTGCTCCTAACACTGATATACAGAGTGCCCGTCTCCTTATTTGGGCTGAGGGAGTCATGTTTGTGCATTTTTTTTTCCATTTCAGGAACAGGCTGGGAAGCCCGAAGCTTTTTATGAACAATTTTCAAAGCTGGGAAATATCCATTTCCCACTAGAGAGATCACCAAACATCATTCCAGATGTTAGACAGTCACAATGAAGTTCCCATTCATCAGAGAAATACAAATGTGTTGATTAATTCTGTGATTGCCGTCATGTAATAGATAAGATAGACACAAACTCCTCACCTCTAGTCATTCCTCTGTAACGTATTTATAACTGAAACTTCCTTTTTATGTTAAAGGACTCCTTCAATCAAGTAAAAGTGCACTGTTTGTTTCATTTATAGTTATTTTTTTGTCCTTTTAGAATTTAACTTTTTTTTTTAAAGGGCATGACCACACAAAAAACGGGTGACTTGTTAGCTATCTTCCTGCAAACTCAACTGCAATTTTTACCAGTTAATTACATACATTTGTAAGCAAAAAGTTCTGTTCCTTTGTGGAAAAAGTTTCTGCGTTCTCCCTCTGCCTGTGCAGAGGGAGGCAGCAGGTAAAACAGCAGTCAATCATTGGCAGTGATGTCAATTGTCACAGCCTTGATTGACTGCATGGATGGAGGGGCCAGCTTTATCTGCCAGAATGGAGTCAATAATTATCCTTAAAGGACATGTCCACCCCTTTTTTACACTTTTTTCTGTAGTGTAGGGCTCCCTCCCCCAACCGCTATAGTAATCTGTCTAAAAACTCCCCCGATCATTACTTACATTGCCTCTCTCCTCCAACGTTCAGTCCCGGCCCTCTGCTTGCATGAAACTGCAAGCAGGGGGCTGCCAAGTAGTGAGTTAAATTATAGTTTTGGGGGTGGACATGCCCTTTAAATATATGGTTGGTAATGAAGTGCAAAATATATCCATTTAGGTTGGGGACAGGTAACAATTGGCAAGTTTTTTTAAGGGTGGGCATGCCCTTTAAAGTAAAACCTTTAAGTTTAGCATTACTATAAAGGCCAGGAGAAGCTCCATATTTTACAAAACATCAAGTAACAAAACATCAAGTAACATCTCGTAACAAAACATTCAAGTAACATCAAGTAACAAAACATTCAACTTGCAACTATCGCAATGGAATCTGCTATAAATTTGATGATTCTTAAATACACTGTAACAATTTAAAATTTCCCTTCCACATTGGTGATATTCTGTACTGTAAATCCTGATGGATCTGACGGTATTTACTGAATATCGCTAATGTCTATGGATAGGTTGTGATAGCGATGAGCTACCACTGTCGGCATCGCAGTTGGACTAGATGGACGTGTGTCTTTATTCAACTTCAATTACTATGTTACTATGTAATCTATTGGACTGAACAGAAAATTTTCTTTGGCTCATTACCCACACCCTATATTAAAGTATATACGTAAGTAAAGGGTGGTGATAACGATTGTGCGCATCTGTGGCCTAAACAGACTATCTTAGGGCATGGCCACACTGCAACGCAAACGCAATCACATGCGATTTCATTGCGTTTGCGCATGCGTTTTTTTCATTAACTATTGCAAATGAAAATGCGGAACGCAAATCGCAACGCACCCAAAAACGTGCATTTTCGGTGCGTTGCCACGTTTACAATGATATGAAAGAAGCGCAAACACAAGCGCAAAAAAAGCGCAGCAGTGTGGCCTAGCCCACACTGTGTAAAATATAAATGAAGCGTTCGGCTCTTTGTATGGCTGCATTGGCAAACTCATAACCCAATTCCATGCGGTTGCATTTTTATGGGCACCTAAACTCCTCATAATCTGTAATTAGACCCAGGTAATAATGTCCCACTTAAATATCAGATGTTAATGATTCATATTTAATCAACATTGTTATTATTGACATTGCTCTCTGGAATTGTTGTACAGCCACACACATTCTGGGAAGAGAGGCAATTGCTGGATTCCCTTCTTAAACTCATGCTAACCTAGTTAAAGGGCATGTCCACGCTAAAAACAAAAAAATGGTCAATTGTCAGTTACTTGCCACAGGTAAACTGATATGTTTATCATTTTATTACCTGCATTACTAACCAGATATTTAAGGATAACTGTTGTCCCCATTCTGGCAAAATACCGTATATACCCATGTTAAAGTTTTCAGGCTTCCTGGTGGGCCCTTCGTTAAGCTGACACTGCTCACTAAAAAGCAAAACCCACTCTTAATGTTATGTACAATGAAACAATGACTTGAATACATGTAAGTTAGTAGCAGTAGTAGGTTTGAAGTAGAATGTTGCTGCATACCTTCAATCCACTACTTCTTTTGCTCAGGTTCATTATTCCCCCGTTTCTCTCTTAACTAGCTCCTCCTTTCCTCAGACCTAACTTTTTAAAACTGAGCACCATCATCTGCCCCCTTCCCAGGCCACTGCCCACCCAATTATGTGGTACACTCTGGAAGCAAGATGCATCTTTGGGCCAGCCAGAGGGGATGTGCATATTAATGAGACACATGTCCCCTACACCAAAACAGTTGGAAGAATAGAGCTTATATCTTTTACATTCTTCTAGAAACATAGGTAAGGATGCAGCCTTAAGGCTGGCTACATATGGAAGTGGATTAATTATGCATTTAGGTGCTCATTTATCCAGGGGCGCTAACTGCACAACTTTAAATCCTTTGTTACACAGGTTTTGCAAAAACCCACGCAGCTTGCACACCAAATTCAATATTGAATTCCAATGCATGTGACTGTAATGGTGGCCATAGAGGCTTCAATGCAATCATATGATCCGCGGATCACTTGAACGAACTAACTGACTAAAAAAAAAATTCCGATATCCTGATATGGTACGACCATGATCATAGGGGGTATGGACACCATTGTTCATTGAATAGTTTAAAATCTTTAACTTGCTAATTTGTATACATTAATACTACCATGATTCTCTTGGTAATTTTTATTATAGAAGACCAACAAAAAGCATTTGTATGGTCTCTGTGGGTGATGCTATATCCATCTCTATCCATTATCAAATTATGAGCAATGGGAAAGATGATTTTCAATGACATTTTCTTCTTGTTGTTAAAAAAATTCTATAAATCAGCCACACAAAAATATCAATAATGATGGGCCAATGGAGTGAACTATAGCAGTCAGATTACTAACTGGATTCTAAAGCCTAGGTGACAGTGGGCAAGCCATCTCCTAAAGCCCTGACTGCTTACAATGCACATACTATTTACCAATAGGGGCGTATTTATAAATATTTCCTATTGGCAAAGTCCGATAACAAATCTCTATTTGTTCAGGGCTGAAAGTGGATACTGGGCTATAGCTCAATACCACCCAGTATTTCACTATTAAAGATAACGGCGCAATACAGGGTGGTATACCACATCAGCCAATTACACTGCAGCCGCAAAACTCTTCTCAGATCATAATGAAGATTTTAAATAAAACTCTTAAAGTAAAACTAAAGCTAAAATGAAAAACAAGTCTGTGCAGAGTCTATATTTCCTATTTAGAAGATATCTGTAACCCCAATAAAATCAGAAGCATTGTGATTGAACCTTCTGTATAATTAGGAAAGTTTTTGTCCTTTCTGCAGCCATCCTTCCTGGGAAGTAACAATTGGTTTTCTTACTGTTTTATCTTGATTCCAGAGGTGTCATGGGCTGGTCACTCTGGAGCTCTAGCAGGGGGTAGAGGGAGGCTGGTTAAAAAAACAAACTGAGAATGTGCAATTTTTTATTTGGGTAAACTATCTATTTATTAGAAATTGTAGAATGCAAGGCCAGTGTTTGGTAGTTGCTATACTAACCACCCCCTACCCAGTAATCCAATGAACAAAATTGAGAGAAGCACACTATATTGATGTCTAATTCTTTATTTGCAAAGAATACAACGTTTTGGGGGCTCAACAGTCCTGAAACGTTGTATGCTTTGCAAATAAAGAATTATACACTAATATAGTGTGCTTATCTTAAAATCCTCCAGTCCCTACCTGCTTTTTGCCTTCATGACTTTGTGAGCAAGCACAGCCATAAAGCAGGCGGCTCGAGCAGCAACTTATTGGCTGTGACATCCAGAATACAGAGATATGAAGAATTTAAGGTAAGATACCTTGACTCAAGAGCACCAGAGAGAAAAGTAAGTATTGTGAAAAAAGGGTTGGAAGGGGTGCTTAGTGTATGTTTCAACATTTAGAACATGCCTTTGTAAACTAAACTAAAATATCTCAATGGAAGTTAATGTAACTGTTGTCATAAAGGAAGGGTCAAAACAAATGGGACGATATTTTGGCCTTCTTTACTGGCCAGCAAGACATTTTGGTTGATCGATTCAAAATATCTATGCAAATCTTTGATCAATTTTTATTCAAATTGGTTGGAAATTAAATTGACATATTGGTAAATTTTGGTGACCACACAGTCTTCCATAGTCCACACAATTGTTGTACTGAATTATTGTAGGAGCCATGTTTTCCGACTAGCGGTCTACTAATCGGTTTGTCAGTCCAAAAGATAGGGTCAAAATGAACCTGTGTTAGAATATTCCATTAAAACTATGGCAGTTATTAATCTTAAAGGAGAAAAGGACCTGTCAAAGATTCACACAAAGTATGCACACATAGCCATTTTCTGGATGGATCTTATATCTAGAATGTGAATTGAAATATTGGTAGAATTCAATTTTTTTTGTTGGGCATACTCTTTTATAGTTTTATAGTTAAAATTAAACCAATGCATTTTTTGGAATGGCCAGCAGCAACATTGCTATGAATACCTATTTAAATCTTCATACAATAAATTACAATGTGCAGGATATAAACTAAAGGGGATTAAAAAAAGAAAGTCTGTTTTCCAATGCCCCTCCTTCTAATTCTTCTCTATCTCCTTCCCTCCCACTGAAGGAAAGCTACTCTATAAAGAGAGACTGCACACTCAGGGGAAAATTGGACTGTCCCAGCTGTGAGCTGTAAGGTTCCAGACTCTGTCTTCAATTCATTCTCTGCTTTCCCAATTGGACATCTGTAAGTAGCAACTAAACTGTTCACAAAAATGCACTGTTCATTATTTGGATTAAAACTCACTGGAAAAAATTCTGAATGAAACATAATATTATAGATTGTATATAAATAGACAGTGAGATTTTGTATATAGATATACATTTATATATACTCACGCACACAATTACATATATATTTATGTACCCACATGCATACTTTTATCTATTAAAAAAAATAATAATTATATATATATATATATATATATATATATATAATTATATATAGTTATATATATAATAAACAAAAACTACTTGCCCTTCTACCAAGGTGTCAACAACCTGCACTATTGGCTGCTCACATGAATTATTTAAATTAAAGAAAGCAATCCCTTGATTTATACATATTACCTTGATTATGCCCATTACTTGTATTGTCTAGGGATTCCCTAGTATCTAATTCCAGTGCTGACTAATGTCTCTATCATGCTAATGTATTTACTTTTTCTTGTAAACATTGCTGGTTTGCAGACATAACTGAGATGGATGGTCCATGTTAATCAGTTGTATAGGTAAAAGTCTCAGATTTGGTATTTTAGTACTCTATTGGAATTCTATTGGTATTTGATTGGAATTCTATTGGTATTTGATTGGAATTCTATTGGTATTTGATTGGAATTCTATTGAGATTTTATTGGGATTCTGTTAGTTTTCTATTGGAATTCTATTGGTTTTCTCTTAGGATTCTAATAGTTTTCTATTGGGATTCAAATGGGATTTTATTTTAGCATTTGGTATTCTAAATAACACACTGCTCTACAGTTAATGCATAAAACAATTGATCTGCCAATTTGTGTTAATTTGATATTGCCCTCAGTAATATTTCTTTAATATTGTGGCCTTCCCTATCTAGAATGGGATATGGGGTAGGTGTTTCCTATTCCCTGTCTGTTTTATGAATTTTGATTCATATAAAAAGGATATTCTGTAAATTCAGATGGTTTTGTTGTTTTTTTAAACAATGGGAATAAAATCACAAGGTGAGATAATGTCTGTGTTGCTAGACTCTATAAGTCTATCTGAAATAAACTGCAATGTGTTTTGTTGTGCACCATGAGATTAAATTAGCTCAAAAACGTTATGCATAACTGAATTCACAAACATGTCATCATTTACTGTTTTTTTAATCAGTGGAATGTGATCATTGTTTGTTTTTACAGACAGGTACATTTAGGACCCAGGTTACAGGTGTTGGATGCCACTTTTCAGCTTTGCAAAACACGGACACTTAGTATTTTATTGGAGAAATGCTGCAGACATATTATTCCCTAAATGGTATCTGTTATGAATTAGTTATCATGTATTGAAGATAACATGACCTTATATGGCTGAATGCATTGGCATTTGCAGTGCCCCAGTGCATAAAACTATCTAGGCTTTCACATTTCTTACCTCTCAATAACTGATGTGTTTATATATATTGGAAGTCGTAACTGGGGCAAATAAAGCATTACAATATTTATGACTAGAAAATAGTTTGTAGTTCCTTGTCCACACATCTGTCATCCCATCCTTTATTTGTAGGAACCTATGCAAGCAACAGCTGCTGAGAGTCAGAGGTTGCAAGCTCCAGCAATTATCTCATGTTCTCTATATTTATATTTCTTATATCTCTGTTTAAAATAAGATCAGTGCTGTAGCTCTGAGCGAGTGTAAGCTGTATGCAATCAAATGGTTTTTTTCTTATAATATTTAAAACTCTAGACTTATATTGATATTAGCAGTGAGTGATGTAAATTCTGAGGAAGTAACAAGCATAGTCCAACTTTAGCATGCTGATTAATAAAGTCCTACAGATATACATCTGTTTATACATCTGTAGTCAGAATGGCTTTCCAGTAACATGGATCATTTCCCCTATTATATCTTTAACCTGAATACTTAGAACAAAATCAACAGGTTATGTAGACATCGACAACTGAAGGTTTCTTTGGTTCTCCTAATTAAGATTAGAATCATTTCCAAGTCTTGAGTTAAAGCTTTAAGGGTAGTGTTCGAGTAAAAAAATAAAAAAGGTTGATTAGATATACGTATAGAACATTGCTGGCTTGCTTATTAGCCTGATTACCATTTTGGGAGGCAGGAAAGTGTTTTTCCCTTATGAGGAAAACTCCCTCAGGATTATTTGTTTAAAGGATGGGTCTTGATTGATGTGTATCTTTTTGACTCCACAGCTGCATTGTTCTGGTTTTTGCCAAGGCACTGGTTTCTGAGGGGACTTCCTCGTACTAGTCCATTTGTTTAACGAGCATTTGATTATGGCCATAAGTTGGATAGCATGTCAGCTATACTGCTGAGTGCTCTTCAGATTCAATTGTTGCTATAACAACAATTTGGTAGATTTGTGCTGCTGGGACCTTATTTATTATTCAGTTAATATTAACTTGATTTTCTTTAAACAATATCATTTTTTTAACTACATTTCACATCATAACCAATAACTGGTACATTGTGTTATCATACCAGGAACTACGTAATGCGAAGAATATTTACTTCCAACATGCTGATTAAAAAAAATACTGTATAGAATATTTATATTAATGTATATTAATATAAATATTTATGTATTAATGTATATTAATATAAATTAATATACACTATTAATAGTGTATAATAATTATAAACATATATATTACATGTAATAAAGTCATTAACTATGGTTTCTTTTAATAGGTGACATTAATAGGCAAAATGTCTCAGAAATCGTTGAGTGAGGATGAAAAGTTCCTTTTTGTTGATAAGAATTTTGCAAGTCAAGTTGCTCAGGCTGACTGGACAGCCAAAAAGCTGGTATGGGTCCCTTCCGAGAAACATGGATTCGAAGCTGCAAGTATCAAAGAAGAAAAGGGCGATGAAGTTTTGATCGAACTCGCTGAGAATGGAAAGAAAATAACAGTCAGTAAGGATGATATTCAAAAAATGAACCCCCCTAAATTTTCTAAAGTGGAGGACATGGCAGAGCTTACATGTCTCAATGAAGCATCTGTACTGCACAACTTAAGGGAGAGATACTTCTCTGGCCTTATCTATGTAAGTAGATTTCTAGGAATTATGGACAGATGTGTGATGCAATTCTGCCAAACCTTTTGTTAATGATGCAAAAATATGACTTTCTAATTACATCACCTGACTATTTTGTAACACGGTATCTTCCATATACACAAACTTATAGAATATTTTCCCAACTAGGAAAAAGCATGGGGCAGTAAGCTTGTGAAGGTTCTCATTCATCCAGGTCATGATATATCTTTTGTATTCAATTAGATCAACTGGACTTGAAGTTTAGTCCTTGCAGACGTTTCGCTAGTCATATGACTGGCTTTCTCAATTGAGAAAGCCAGTCGGATGACTAATGAAACGTCTGCAAGAACTAAACCTCAAGTCCAATTGATCTAATTCAATACAACAGACATGGGGCAGTAAGTCTTTCCTAAAAGTATATTTCATCCAGAACCCTTCGATTGGCTCCCACCATTAACTTTAATCAGGATTTATACATAAAGCTGAAAGAATGGTCCATTTATAATGGAAATATATTGGGATCTAAGAGCAGGAAGATAGACCCGGGTCATGGTACTGCCACCATAACACTAATAGAATGAAAAGATGCATTTATTTTTCTGTAAACGTTCTTATACATTCAGACCAAATTACTTTTAATCTAAAGTACAGTGCTCATGCTGTAAGCAAGTGGCTTGGCAAAGAGAAAGGTTTCCATGTGGCTAGATGTCCTCACCTTACAGTATGAAACATTTTTTAATATCATACTAACAATAAATGTTGATATCAATACACAATTGGTTTTAATTTTGGCTTTTATAGCACAAGACAACAGTTTCAGACTTTTAAGTTTAAATGACCTACATTTATAACACATACTTTATATAATATTGCTGGCTGCATGTGTATGAGCCCTTGTTATAGTTTATAACTATAACTGTTTATAATATGAAGGGCAAGTTCAATATGTGTCTATATGTTCAGTGGAATGTTGCATGTTTCCATGATGGAAGTGCACATTACTTTCTGCTGTGAATATATAATGGAAATATTGCAGTGTTAGAAACATTATCACGCTGCCTGAACATAAATAGACCAGTTCTGAATTTTTCCTTTACAGGAAACAAGGGTATATCTGTAGTTTCATGTGGGCATTAGAAAAAAAAAAATTTTTCTTCCTTTGCAAAGAATCTCCGATGTAATCTTCATATTTCTGTGTTGTATCCTGCAGGCCTGTTTAACAGTCTATACTATTAAATAGAAAAAAACTCCATCTCTGGAGTATTTAATCATTAATATATGTCATATTGTCTATCTGACTTTAATAAAGCCTTTCAGAAATGTTACAATAACAGGTGCAATTAATTTGCAGGAACCAATCAGATGTTTGCCTTTTACTGGGTTACTGTAGTTTGCCAACATCTGATTGGTTGCTGCTGATTAACGGCGCAAGCAAACTTTTGCACCTTTTATTCCATAAAGCCTGGAGTATGGTGTAAAGGATAGTACACAATATATTTTAAGGAATATATGTGCATGGTACACAAATATACTGTACAATAACTATGTGTCCTGCCCAAAAAATTCACAGCAACCCCCCAAATCCCAGTTTCACATTATACATAATTACCAAAGTTGTCCCTGAAGTGACTTACCTGACCCGGTCACTCGCCGCCTGGGTGCTGCCCCCTGCTCAAGAACAGGAGCAGTGAGGCGCTTCCTGGTCACAGCTCTCACATAGTTAGACGTGACATCACGTTGCGCGTTGATTAACAGCCGCGACCAGGAAGTCTCACAGAGCTGAGAAGTAGCGCTACATGTATAATGCCAAACTGGGGTTTGGGGGGTAACTGTGCATTTAAATAAAAAGTTTTTTTGTGGCTGGACATGTCCTTTAAATATTAGACAAATGTTGTCAGATTTTTCTTCAATATCTAGATTTGATGGATTCAGCTAGGGAGAATATTCCTCCTTATTCTAATATAAAATTCTATTATAATAGTTGTTCCTACTTAAAGGGACCCTATTCATTTCTGGCTCCTTTCCCAGGCACTGACACTCCTCTTACCTCTGATATAGACAAACATATGTTGTTGAATGGGAGGGCAGACAGGGAAAGTATAGAAAACTGTGGTGGTATTGCCCTGCCTCCTTCTGGCCCAGGGCCTAACATATGGGTAGACATGCTCTGTAAGAAGCAATTCTCCCATTACATATATCCCAGACTGACAGGGTAGAGTTTGGACAATTCCTTTGTTCTTTAAGTTTCCTTACTTAAGGCAGATATAAAAGATATAACCCTCATCTCTCATGACACAAAACACTGGTATTTAGTATGGTTGAATATTCTGTGAAAAAGTATCATAACAGAATCCCAAGGACCTTAAAAAGTCTAAGCACTCTTATCTTATTTATACATATGGGAAAGGGGATTTCATACAGTTACTAAAAGAAATATTATAGGTACTGTACATTCACTCTCATATGTATGTAAGAGAATAATAAATGTCTTTACTGTATTCAATGAATTAAAACTACTGGCATCATTGGAACAAACAAATCCTTGAGGCATGGAATTACAATGCTTTTTGTTTTCTCTAGTTAGAGGGAATTGCCTGTATCCATCCCTAACTCTGCCACTAGCATGTGAACAGAATATGGAATATCTTGGGCTGCCTGTGGCAAAGCTCTTGGAACACATTTATTCCAAAACATTGGCACTATTTATTGGCATTAGAGTCACTGATAAAATAAAGATCCTCAGACAAATAAATTGGTTTATTTTCATTGATTTACTGGAACAGCTCTTGTTTAAAGCCATTTGACCTAAGTATATCTTTTGTATTCAGTTAGATCAACAGGACTTAAAGGTTAGTTCTTGAAGACGTTTCGCTAGTCATCCGACTGGCTTTCTCAATTCAGGGCACTTAATTGCCAACAGATTCTTGTACAAATCATTCTGCATTCAGAAAGCCAGTCGGGTGACTAGCGAAATGTCTTCAAGAACTAAACTTCAAGTCCAGTTGATCTAACTGAATACAACAGATATACCATGACATGGATGAATGAGAACCTTCACACGCATTTAACCTAAGATATCTCTTGTTCCATAGACATATTCTGGTCTGTTCTGTGTTGTGGTCAACCCCTACAAGGCTCTTCCAATTTATTCAGAGAAGATTATTGAGATGTACAAAGGGAAGAAAAGGCATGAAATGCCACCACATATATATGCAATAGCAGACACTGCATACAGGAGTATGTTACAAGGTAAGAGACTTGTATTAATTTGCATGAACTAGGTATTGCCCCAGTATGTATGGTATGTATATATTAATGTTGGCTTGTTGGCTAGTGCCCTTTTTACAAGTGGGGGTAACATTAGGCCTGTAAGTTATGCTTTCAGCACACAGAAATGTGTAGAGGAAGCACATCTCCTTTATGGAACTTTAAATGGGTACACAAATGCCAGAGAGGTCACATATTTCCCTGTAGATACCATTAAAATTTGTCTGTAATATGTAAGGACTGTTCTATATATTCACTTAATCTACCTCCCCATACTCTGTATCCAGAGTGATCACTAGGGTGAATTAGATCATTTTGCAGTAGGTAAAACCACCCCTGACAATTCTTGCTGATCGAGATTGAATTGGTTAGCTAACCAATATTGAACTTAATATTGAATTTGCACTCCATTAAGCAAGTTTTTAGGTTTTAAAACCTGTACTGTATTAAAAAATGCCAATAGACAAATTATTCCAGGGAGGGAAGACCTTAGGCTTTTGAAGGAGTGTAAAGGCTCATTCACACATGCAATGTCAGGTGCCAACTCACAACGAACAATGTGTATGAGTGCCCATTTCGGCCAACAATCCTGTCTTTGCTGATCCACCCTGCCAGTCGTGCAACGAGCCCCAACCGAACGGCTGTTTTGACTGACACAGCACAGTTGTTGGTCAAAACAGACCATCATACAGTAGGTCAACCCCCACGATCGCATGTGTGTATGAGCCTTAACTACCATTAGATTTTATTAAAAATTGACAAATGACAGTATTTGGTTGTGTGAGGCTTGCTTAGGCAATAGTCCTCTCTAATAAATGTCCTCTCTAATTGCTGATAGGAATTGCCCCAGTCTATGATCTCACCCTTATTAGTTGCTTGGAAAACTTGTTAAGATTCCCTGGGACACAGAGATATTTTATGCACAGCCAACTGGAACTAACTTCAGGGGTTGACCCAGAACTTGCCCTAGAGTTTGTATCTTTAAAGGAGAGTTTGTCTAAAATATAATTCTACTAATGAGAAAACCTCTTTGCTTTTTATCTTAAAGAAATGCTGTTTTCTGTATATATTTGTGTTGTTTTGTCAGGTTTTTCTTTTATATAAATATCGGGGGGAAAGAAAATTTTCTCCTTTTATGTACTAATTTTTACACCATTGAAGAGGCTGAATAATGATTTCCTAATAACAAATACTTTAGTCACCACGAGATTCACTACTCGAGCAAGACTTCCTAGTGAATGATCATTAATTTCAGGGTATTCTGGGAGGTGTAACCCTTTAATAGCCGGGATTGTGTTTTAACATCCCTTCACGTAAATGATTTTTTTATACATAACTGGGCTTCTTTAATCTTTTACTTTAAAGGGAAATAATTGTATTTTAATACATTTTTTCCCAAACAAAAGCACTTCCATCTGATCAAAGGATCTACAGTTTCCAAACAATCCCATATGGTTTGTGGCTTGGAAAAGAAAATATGTTTAGATAAGGGTAAGGAATCCATGCTGGAATTAAACTAGTTTTCCTAGTGTTCTTTAGCAGTTTCCCAAACATAAAATGCATGGCTGAAGAAACTGGCTATGCTCTGGTTCCAGACCACTGTTTCCTTATTTGGCTGGGAACAAAGTGCAACATCATCCTTACAGCTCTGGGATCATTTGATATTGATTAAACATTTTGATCTTCATAGTTAAATTAGGTTGCAGTAAATTATTTAAATACAATGTATGTTGATAGTTTAGATTCAATCAATTTTATTAGCCTTACTCCTTAAAATGTTTCATGTAAGCTCTAGTAATAGGATGCAGACTAACATACAGAATTTAAAGGGCATGTCCACCCTTAAAACAAAAAATTTGTCAATTGTCAGTTACCCGCCCCCAACCCCAACTGATATATTTTCAGTTCAAATTTTAGATCAGGATTTAGTAAATAAATGCATTTCTTGAGGTCATAGATACAGGGCTATACATACATACACTGCCAGCTCTTCCCTTTAAAACCAGACACATGTAAAATTAGCATGCTGAAATGCTGGTTAGAAGCAGGCATTTAGGAAACAGGTACTCAGCCTTGATGCATGCAGGCTTTTTACGTATTTGGTTTTAAAAGAAGGAGGAGGGGTTGTTTTATAAATGAAACACAGTTTTTTGGTCTCCGCACAACTCCACCAACAGTGAAATAGGTCTGCAGCCATTTGGCAACCCCGATAGCAGAGAGGAGAAGCATTTGGGTAGATCTGTGATATTCTCTGAAGGGACAAGTACCAGTGATGGAGTATCTTAAAGTATTTTTCTTGTAGTGTGGTGTTGGATGAGCAGTTATGGAGGGATTGGAATATATTAGTCCATTGTGTGTCTTCTAGTGTAGAGCCCAGCCATGACTCCCATTTAATCATAAATTTTAGCTTTTGAGAGTGTCTAGATCTGTTTAGTAGTGAATAGATATGTGAAATGGTATGGGGTGTGCGGTTGGGTTTGTTAGCTAGGACCTCAAATTTGGTTGGTTCTGGTATGGGGTTGGTTGCAAAGATATGTTGTATAAAATGTGAAGTTTGTTGATAATGGAAACATTCTGAGGGTGGGAGTTTAAATTGCGACTTGGCTGTGTCCCAGGCATTAATAATTTATTAAATGCGGAAACAACCAGGCACACAACATTTCGGGGGGTCCAACCCCCTTCCTCAGGTGTAACTAGACAATACAAAGTGCAGTCTATTTATAATGACATCAATCTCATAAAGTGCAAAACTCCGCCTTCCATTTTGGAGGGCTAAAAAGTGCCAATGCAATTCAAGTGCCAGTGCTTGATTTGCATTGTATTATTCGTGATCGATAGATCTCCATGGTAGAATCTAAACTAAGTGGGGGGGACTCATGTGACAACTGCCAAATTACATAAAATTCTTGCAGCTTAAAAATGGTAAAGGTGTTGAAAGTTTTAGTGCTGATTGTCTCTTATCTAAACCAATGATGACAAGTTGAAAGAACCTGATTAAAACATTGAATTTTATCACAATCACTTTAGAGCTTTAGAACTTGCATGTATTGGGTATACAGTAAAATGTATGCTACTGGCATCCTTATCCTGTGCAAAAGATTTTCTACACTAGAATTTGCAACCAGATGACAGACTGCAAAAAGTGACTTTTCCTGGTAACAAACCACACATATTACTTGATGTGTGTTAATCCAAGATAAGACAAGAAAACATTTAACAAACAAATTCTGACATTCTATTTGACTTAGAAGAGTTCATTGTGTGCCAGTTCTCAATTTTTCGTGCAATATTGTTAGATAGGGTCACATATTGTACTTGATTGTACTTCAAATGTTTCAGATCACACATGTCAAACACAAGGCCCGCAGGCCGAATCCGGCCCGTCTGGGTGTTTTTTTGTGAGTGTGTGTTTTGTGAGGCAGTGTTGGGTAATTGTTTGGTCAGGTGTCAGACTGCAGTACCCACAGCACTCTTCTACATTATACCACTCTGCTTAATAGAATAATGGGAGGTAAGAATACGTATTGCTACCTCCCTAACATTTTATAAAGCAAATAACTGTCAGCACTACACAATTACTTTATTCATTCACATTAGGCAATGTCCTAAAGAGTATAAAAAAGACCGAATTGGGCAGGTGACAACCAAATACCGTAATAAAAAGGACCAAAACACTGATGATTACATATAATTATTTTAATTTAAAGCTTAACAATGGTTCACTCATCAGAAGCCATATCCAAGCTAGATGGCCACCTGTATTTGAAAGGTATTTTTACTCTACGTGTTACACTATTTTAGAGATACAGCATCCACTGTGTTTGTGAACAATTAAAAACAGTACAAGCTCAGATAAGACACCAGTATTAATTAAATTGCATACATCCAAGATGAGTATGAGAATTCATAGTAAGAATTAGTAACAGACAGCTCTCTGACTTAGTGTCAGTGAGTCAGTGAAGTGTCAGTGACTTTAACTGGGTAAAGAGACAGTGAGCTCTTTAAAAAGCTTACAGGGAGATTCAATAAAAGTTCTTTTAGTTTAAAATGGTGATAAATTTTGCCCCAACCATTCAGATCTTATTTAACATTTGAAAGCTAACATCTGATTGGTTGAAGCAAAATTAGCACCATTTTAAACGATAAGAACTTTTATTGAATAACCCTGTTATATTCTTATAATATCTAATGCATTTAAGCTTTCTTACTTCTGACCCATTAACTCTTTAACATTGCTCCCTGCAGTATTTGCTACTTACATTGTTTTCCTTATCTCTTTTCCATAATATAAGATACGGTATTTGGGCAAGAATTGTATTCCTGTGCTACACCTGCGTTTTTCCATTCTAATGACCTTAACCTGCCAATTCAGCATTTTGACTATGTATAAATAAATGCTTCCAAAACACTGACTTCCTGTCTGCAGGACCCCTAATAAGTACCGTTATGGTCTTGCCCTTGACCCAGCGCCTGGGTTGATTCAAGTGTTTTTTTTTAAACAAATGAGAATATTTAGATAATAATTAGCTATGCATAATAATGATATTTTTCACTGAACTTTCCCTTTAAAGGGACACTATACTGAAAAAATGACTTTGCCTGATCTAAATCTATAATTGAATACATGTAAGTAGCAATTATTTGTGTGTGTTGCTGCATGCCTTCAATTTAGCACATATTTTGTTTAGGAGCAGTATCCCCCCTCCTTCTTTTAACCACTCCCACTTCCATCTGACCTGACTTTTCTCCCACAAACCAACTGGCAAGCCTGCATACAGCATACAGCATTCCAACTATCAAAACTCTGTCACCATTCCAGCTACAGTAAAACTATTCACAGAAGAATAGTTTTTGAGAGCAAGGAACTTATTTGACAGCTGAAATATAAGATGTTTTAAATTTTAGAAATATAGAATTTTCAAATTCCGGGATAATAATCGGATGTCGAATACGGAAGATTGAAATTAGCGGGTGTGAGAAGAAAGTTTTTGAAGTTCTGGATATTTGTATGTGTTTCTCGGACCATTTACCGGGTCCCAGAGCCATGTAGAGTAAGTAACCATTGCTATTTTAACCATTTTAAACTTTTACTGAAGTTTGGAAGTTTGAAAACAAACTGAACGTTAGGAAGTTTGGCCATCTTTATTCCTGATTTATCCATCAGTAGCCTTTCAGTCAGGAATATAAGGATTGAATTGGTCTTAGGAATTCTTGTAAACAGCTAGCAGTAATTAAACTCTGTTGAGATTCTGGAGGAAAGTAACATTTGCTTCGCTTCATGGTACTTTTCCCCAAGCACACGGACCTTGCCCAAACAAAACCCTGCCATTAAGAGTTACACTGTGGTTCTGTGAAGCAGAAATGGCTAATTCATGGAGTTTTATTTTGTTCTAGCAGTTAGTGAAAGATGCATAAAGTTGTGCAAAACTTATTTGGGAGCAGTAGGATGTTGTTTTACTTTTCCTGTCCCAAGAGAATCTGTTCCCTAATTTTAAAAATTTCCCTTTTATTCCTTATTTCCTGCTTAGAAATATTTATAAATAAAATAGGGATGGAAAGTTACTTTGTCTGACCCGCTTTTTCCTTTAAATCAAATAATAAAAAATTCATCATATTCTTTTGTGACTATTTCCCTTTATATTAACAGTACGATTTTTTGTCACAGAATAGGGGAAAACTTATTCTGCATATGTTAGAATGGGAAGAGAGGCTAAACATACAAGGGAGATTCAATATAAGTCCTTATTGTTAAAAATGGTGCTAATTTTGCCCCAACCAATCAGATGTTAGCTTTCAAATGTTAAATAAAATCTTATTGTTTGGGGCAAAATTAGCACCATTTTTAACTATAGGAACTTTTATTGAATTTCCCTGTTTGTAACACAAATATATATAAGCTAAAGGACAAATTAAACTAAATATAAGTGCAGAATTAACAAGCCAAACTACAGTAGCATTACCTTTATAAATCATTGTACTCACCTGGACAACAATTCTACCTGACATGATTCATGAATAGTTACATTAAAAATGGTGCTAATTTGGCCCCAACCAATCAGATCTTATTAAACATTTGAAATCTAAGATCTGATTGGTTGGGGGAAAATTAGCACCATTTTTAACAATAAGAACTTTTATTGCATAGTTTGTTTAGTTGTTTTACAGTGTATCTGACTACAGTTGGCTTTCAATTAAGCTGATCAAACAATTCACAGATTGCACAATTCAATCAGATTTGGGCCGACAAAATAATTGTTTTATAATCTGCCATTAGACATATAGGGCCTGATTTACCCACATATGATGTGCTAAAAATAGGTTAAATAGGTTAATAGGGTTAAAATTGTGCAAACTTATGTGCAATGTATATCAGCAGTATAAATGAAGGACCAGCACATACTTCGCATAGTCCGTGTGAGGAGTTCCACGTAACCCGGGGACGCCCGGCATATGTGTTTTTAGCGAAAATAATTAAAAAACTTTCTAATGATTTTGGTAACACTATTTTGTAGGGCATTTTGATATGGTTTTATGAGATTGTGTGTTTTCCTAATAAAGCTAATATTTTTAACCATCAAATGAGAGTGCCCAGTTGTAAGGGATCTATATTGGGGTTCTAGGCCCTGTATTGTTTGATTTGTGATATAATATCCCTTAGGTGCACTACACACATGGGTGTGAATCAAATGGTTTATAGTATAGTGCACCATCTAACTATATTGCTAAATGTCAAATGCTCTTGTCTGGCCCTGGTTAAACTGAAGGGTCACTATGGAAAAAACAATTCCATTTTTCATCAGGGATTTCAGTTTCTTGGCTGACAATAGGTAAATGTGGCTGATTTCTTTATAGGCAGAAATCGAATTGTATGTTACTGTTGCTGGACAATGCAGTGAGTTCCTGTTTTATGTAACATGTTTGAAGGCGTTAGGTTTGCAGGGCTCATATTTTACATTCTGTCCCAACAGTAAAACTTGAAAGATCTTAACCAGGTCCTTGTTCTGCTTTGCTGTCACTTCATTCCCTTTTATGGTAAAGCTGCCAAATTGTTACACTGGGATAAACCATCAGATTACGTTTGAGATTAGTCAGTAATAGCAGCTCTTACAGGAACCTGAAATGCATGGAATCCCAGTAAGCAAAAAACAAATGTTGATGTTTTGGAAACTGATCCTCATTTACCAAGAGCTGCAATACACGGTTTCCTGTCTAAGGCTGGGTACACACCATAAGATATTTTTGGTCGGCCGACCGATAGCCGACAGGTCAGTTGGCTGGAAATAATGCATGGTGACGAACAGGCGATTGGTACTGTTGGTAAATCACGGGTCATTGTGTGGTTCCCCATGGGTCCTCGTGATCTGTCTTGTGAACTCTCGGCCACGGCCACTATTGCTGAGACTACCAGTCATTTGTCCCGGGCCATCACTTGCTAATAGCGAATGCTCAGTCAGGACAAAAACTCTGCTGGTGTGTACCCAGCCTTAAGCCCCCAATTTTGATAGACTAATGGGTGATATTGATCAGTTTATCAAAAAAGTTTAAATCAGGCAAGGTAAAAAAAATTCTGTCTATCCCATTTTCCAGTCCCCAACCCTTAAATATTGCTGAAATCTCTGGATGTCTGTGTGTTCTGAGTTCTCAAACACATAGGTAACACTTTCTCTGATCATGTAGCCTTACACGGTCCAACGGTTTTACATCATTTTGGCCGATCGAAAATCCATTCAACAAGAACCAATCGAAATTTCCCACCTTAGGCAGGTGATCTTCCTTAGATTTCACCTTGAAAACTATTTAAGATCTGGTTCTGGTAGATGGGGTCAATGGAAAATCTGCCATCTTGCCTGATCATGTTTTTTTCCCATAGACCTATCAATATTGTCGATTGTATATCGAAAACATGGGAAAAAGTCCTTGATAATCTGGTCAATTTGATTGAATTCTTTAAATTGATCGGAATATCGATACTGTGTATGTGGGGCGTTAAGTCTTTTTAAGTCCTATTCAACCCACTATAATAAAAAGTTGCGTCTTACTTGACCATGACCCTGCGATACTTTTATCTTTTTCTCGAGACTTACTGCATCATGTAACCCCAGTCAGGTAAGAAGTAAAAAATGTTTTTTAACTACATTGGCCTTGTATGCCTCTATCCAATAGGCTACTTGTAGCACAAAACTTAACCTATATTGAATTTTGGAAATATTGATATTGATATTACATCAGTTAGCTTGGGTTTTACACTAATTCGGGCCAAAATGGCAGATATTGTGTCGGCCCACAAGAGCTTTTGGGGGCAATTAACCTGGATATATCATCAAATCAGCTTTAACATTAACTGTCCACTGATTCTTACCTGTGACATTCCTGTGACATTCCCCGGCTGGATTACACTTTATAATCAACGTTACAGCTGTAATTTGATTAAAAAATCCAGTTGAGTGGAACTTTGTGGAAAGTTGCAAGTAAGTTACTAGTGTATGAAGACATTCAGGTCTCTGTCATAGCACAAATATTTAAGGCCTTTATGTGTAAAGACAACACTGTAACAATTGAGTACACGTACAGTATGCATGTAAAAACTAGCGATTGTACTAACTTTACTAGAAACTAGACACTATTCTTATCGTTTAAAATTGTGCTAATTGTGCCCCAACCAATCAAACGTTAGCTTTCAAATGTTAAATAAGATCTGACTGGTTGGGGCAAAATTAGCACCATTTTAAAGGATAAGAACTTTTATTGAATCTACCTGTTAATTTATACAGGGTAAGATTGATATCTTAGGAGCTTATAGGTACAAAAAGCCAACACTCATCAACATAGGCCAAACCCCCACTTTGGGACGAGGCGGTGGTGCAAGGACTGTGGGAAAGATTTACAGGGAGGCAATGCACTTTTTGGGGGTTCAATGTTGCGCTTACCGCTTCAATATCGGCTCCAACTGAGTGGGTATCGCAAAAGACACTGCAATTTTTTAACAGCTAATAGCTGGCATAAATAGCTGGTATAAAATCTGCGGCAGGAGATTTATCTGGAGCAGCAGCGGCTCTGGGTAAATCTCCCCCTATTTGCCGAAAATTTGTGAACTCCAAAAACATAAACTGTTTAAAGTAGGGAGGTATCAGATGGAGAGATTGACAGCCACCCCTGCAAGCACAGTCATTCCTAGGCACGTGGCTAGTGGCACAACATGTGTATTTGACATTTAGGTTTTTCTCGGAAAGTATAGAGATAGTTTACAAAAATTACACTATTTATCAAGATTTTGTTTGACTGCGAAGTAAATGGAGTTCAGAGTTCTAGGCAAGATTTATTTTAAGCATCTGTAATATCTGTAAGCAAAAGTGTTGAAAGTATGGGGTGTGTTAAACAGTACAGATATTTCCAAATCTTCAAACTGCTTTAAGAAGTCAGAAATAGTAGTACATTGCCTGGCAACCTTCATATTCCAAACAGTTCTATGACAGGAATACAGTTGGTGGACTTTCCAACGATTCAACATTCGAACATCAAACAATGGTTACGTTTTGCCAGGTATCACTGACTTACCTTCAGGCATTCCCAAAATGTTCTGAAAACTTCCCGATTGGAGAATGAATTGTTACTAACATGGTCGCAAAGTAATTGGGTTGGGAGGTTTTGCAGATTGGTCCCTGCAGATGAAGAACAAGGGCAAAATTTTGCACCTCCTTTTGAATAGAGCCTAAAATGATTGTTTATTTTTACTGCTCGGAGAAATGTACCTAACTGTAGCCATTTGTGTTTTTTTCTTACCACTTTTGCCGAGTGGTTCATCAGTTTATTTTCCATGGGGCCGCATGAGAAACTGGGACTATTGTAGAGGGTTGAACCCAAAGGTTGAACTTTATTCTGCTCAAAATTCATTTGATTACTTAATAAAAAAAACTTACTTTATAAAAAAGACTGTGGGGAAAGTGAAACCACATTTCTATAGAGATCAAATCAGTATCCTGGGTTAATTGGATGTTTTTTGAATATCAGATGATGCAGATACAGTAGTAGCAAAATAAAATAAAATACAGTAGAACCAGTGAGTGTTTAATATTTTTAGATCTATTCCCCGATTTTTAAAATAAATCAATCTCTATTATTTTTTAATAACAATCAACCAGCCTCTGCAAATCAATGATTATTATTTTTATCTCAGGAAGGCAGGGCTGCTTGTTAGAATGAATATGAGGTTTTATATTTGTTCTCAGAAATGAGGATATTGAGCGATGGTTGAGTTTTTTTGGGGGTACAAATTTATGAGAAGTAGGCCAGTCAGGGACAGGAAACAGGCAACATATAGACCCCAGGCCATATTTCGTGTCTGTGAAGCATAGTCCATGATTCTCAGGCTGTTACAGCCATGAGGTATAGTAAATCGTTGCACAGGGTAGCACCCCAGGAAGGAAGGAAGAAGAACCTACAGAAAACATACAGTAAACTGTGGGACCAGGTTACATGGGTAACTTTAAGAACATAGCTTTTCTGTCTTAGTTTTCTGTCCAGGAGCAGACAGTGCAATGATGCAGCATTGACCTGGAATGATACCTGGGGCAATATTTATAAAGGCACGTTATCACTTTTTAGCAATACCGTGCCTTTAATGATCAGTTTAACAATAACATTAGTAAATTAACCCCCGCTAGAGATGGACACAAAACCAAACTCAAACCCGAGTTCGAGACAAACTTTATGAGTTCGGACAAACTCGAACTATTCGAACTAGTTTGTTTATCCGGACTCGCGGATGGAAAAACGTTCGCTAACCCTAGAATCTATCGTTTGCTAATCCTCAAAAGTATTGTTCGTTTTTGGTAACCCTCGATTGTACGTATCATTTTTGCTAACCCTAGAATGTATCGTTCGCTAACCCTCAAATCTAACCTTCGATTTTTGGTAACCCTCGAAAGTAGCGTTCGAATGTAGCTTGCGCAAACCTGACAATCGCCCACTCGTGTTTAAGAAGTGTTTTAATGTGATAGTGATAGTGTGATAGTGACATGTTCCCCAGACCATTTCCCAGGTGCCACAGCCATTTACAGTAAGTTACCATTGTTAGTTTAGCTGTAAATCACTCGGAATTTTTGAACTATCACTCCACTTTAATGGGTCCGAATATGAACTTTCAAACTTTTACTGAAGTTCAAAAGTATGAAAACGGACAAAACTTTATGAAGTTCACCCATCTCTGCTCCTCTCGTCGTACAGACATTCCCCAGGCGCCGGCGGTGACGTCACACTCGCAGGACTTGGGGTCCGTGATCCGCCTATATATACACCCTTCATTTAGTAATATAGATAATCCAGGGTACTGCCATTTCTGCTTCAGTTCCCCTTTCCTTATGGGAGATTTCACATTTGTATCTTAAAATATCTCATTTGTATCTGTCCTCTGTGAGGACATTTTTGTCTGTCTGTATTGTAATGGATATAATTGCCATGTACACTTGTATTTCAGTCCAGATTTGTTCATATTATTAAATCATTAAATTTATCATTTTTTGCAGACCGTGAGGATCAGTCCATTTTATGCACGTGAGTAGATATCAATGTTTGTTTTATATGCCATTGTATGTATATGTGTTCATCTTTATATCTGCCTCACATTTTTATAGCCAGTTATATATCTACACTATCTGCATGTCTCTCAAATCCGCTGCACATGTAAATAAATGATCAGGGTTATCCTTCCTTGCCTGGAATTTTGCCATCTTCGTTTGTGATACAGAATGATCTGACCTGGGAACCAGTTCTGCTCATTCCGAATACATCTTAAGTTAAGGAGATTGTTACATATAACCTTTATTTCCTCATTAAGGACTAGGCATGTTTTCTCACACGCCAGCGATTGCGATCCGTTAGCGAGTGAGAATTGTAGAGCAGTGTATTTCAATGTGGGTGGCAACATTGCATGTGCTGCGCTGCAATTCGTTCTCGGAGCATTGTTTTTTGGCATATCACATGTGCTTTAATGTGGACGATTGCGTGTGAATCAGTGCGGGCATGCTTTTCTTGTGCGTTGCTGTCCAACATAGTGTGGCCTCAGCCTTACTGCAGAAACACTCAATTTTATGGTCCTCTATACTGTGTTCCCTCTAAACTGCGCTAGTGTGGCCACACTCAGCAGGTCTGTGCACACAGGTAATGTTAGTGCGCATACAAATCTGGGTGAATATAGGTAACGACATATGTAGCGCACAAAATCGAATATATGTTCATGCACAGCCAATAAATCAAAGGAAACATTGTCACAATAGATTTCCTTTAAAAGTTAAACTGACTAAAAACACAATTTACCATTCTTTACAGAGAGTATAAGGATTGCAGTTGTCACACTGTGAGAGAAACATTGCCTTAGAGCAGGGTATGTCTGCTGGAATAAAATGAAACCATATATGGTCAAACACCCACGATTCCATCAAATGCCAAGAGATAGGCACTTTTAGCCTGGGAGAAAGGAAATGTATTCAGAGTCATTATGACCACAATATAACCTTTAGCTTCAGAAAGGCATTAATGCATTATTTACTAAAGAAGCCTGCAGTTTTCCAAAACAGGGAAAATAAGGTACATTTATTGGAAAAGCTAGCAAAGGCTGTCTATTGAGTTTGGAAATGTTCCAAAATAAAGTTATTTTTATCTGAGGAACACAGGGTAAAAGAAGATTGTGACAGCAATCCTAATATCTAATATTGTATACTGTCTGTAATTACCGACCCTCTACTGCTGTGAATCAGGGGAGCTTTATAATTGGACAGTCAATTGGACAGTCCACATATCTTGGAAACAAGGCAGAGTTCAGACATAGTTCATTCAATGAGAGTGGTCCTTTCATTATTCAGGAATGTAAACTTTCATTAGCAGCCCCCCCTTGGACTTTTTCGGGCTGGCGTGTATTTTAATATACTGTATACCTTATTGTTCATTGAATTGGAATGCAGGTTCTGTTGAAGATTATGGATAATAAAAATAATAGGTTCATAGCATTTAATATTAACCCTTAATCTCATGACAAATATTAATTTGGTTTTTTAAAAAACATAAAAATCATTGTTAAAAAACTTACAGGGGGATCAATGTGCAACAAAGAATATGCTACAAATGAAGCACCTAATGCACAGTTCTTAAGGTGGAAATAAAGCTTTTCTGCAAGCAAGCCTCCTTCCTAAGCCCCATATTGTACCTGAATTTGGATTATATGAAGACATAAAACAATAAAGCAGAGGTACCCAACCTGAGCCACTAGCGGCCCCTAGTGACCATGCCATTCATTCATTGGATTGTTTATTCCATAAAGATAATTACCCTAATAGTAATTAATGTTTAAAGATCGATTAATCTATTTATTAATGATTTGGAAGTGGGTAGGAATTTTTTTCCCTTCATAAATTTGGTGGTGTTTTTTTGCCTTCCTCTGGATCAACAGTTAGGCAGGAAATGAGGATATTGCTGGATGGGTTGGACTGGATGGACGTATGTCTTTATTCAACTTCAAATACTGTACTATACTATACTATAGATTTATTTTGTATGTTTCTCCATGGTCTCCATTCTTTCAGTTTCCCCCTCTTCCTGTTTGCTCCTTCCTTGCGTATACCTGCCAATGTGTTCACACACCATATAGAGAAAAAACCTAGAAGCTGCTCAGACACTTACAATGAATTATTCTTAATCAGTTTTCCCCTATGTGAATTATTTAATGTACTCTTAGGGCAGCCATTGGGTGGTACAGGGATATACCTGGATATGGATAAAGTCATATACATGACTTTAAAAAAGCATTTTTTTATTACGTGGGGGGGGTTTCTGAAGAAATTCCTCTGTGCTTTCCAGTACATTTTCCTTTATTAAAACCAAGGTAAGTTTGTCAGAAGGGAAGATATTTCTAACTCTATCAGGGAGATTCAATAAAAGTTCTTATAGTAAAAAATGGTGCTAATTTTGCCCCAACCAATCAGGTGTTAGCCCATTAGCACCATTTCTAACCATAAGAACTTTTATTGAATCTCCCTGTTAGTTTATTACATTAGGGGAAGAAATCAGACTGATGACAGAGTTTTTGTTTTCTAGAGGTGAATCTGGTGCTGGTAAAACAGAAAATACCAAGAAGGTCATTCAATACTTAGCTGTAGTAGCATCTTCACACAAAGGAAAGAAAGACGCCAACATCACTGTAAGTAGACTTTTCCACCCCCTTCTGCTACATTGATATACTGCATCTAAAGAGCACAATGTATTTGTTCTTCTGCCAAGAAGCTGACATGTTAAGTAAACACAGCCAACTAATGTTGTTTCTGCTTATGAGAAGAAAACTCTTGATATGACATATGGGTCTTGAGATGACAATACAGTATGTGTCGCATCATCATTTCTGCCAATTGGACATGTTAAAAAATCTCTAAGAAGCCTTATATAAAATATACATTTTATATCTTTTAAACCAGTGTGATGATGTAGCCACACTCATTTTTAGGTTTATGGTCTTAAAAATAATTATTTGCATTTTTTTATTTCTAAACTTTACAGCATACACTTTACTGTAATAAAATTCCAATGTAGTCCATTCCCAAAATAACATTATAATAACCGTATTCAAATGGTCATGAGTTCTTGGGTCTTCGGCCATTATCAAGGCAAATGCTGGTTATTATGGTTATTTGGGTTGAAGTCCAAAGTTTGAAATGTTTAATGAAATATTTTATAACCATTTTTTAATGTATTTATATATTATTTAAAATATTACTAACTCCTAACATAGTAAATGTACAAATCATTCTATAAAGTGCTTTAGTCTATTATAATCCCAATTTATGTTTAAGACTGCTATTATGGGGTTACCAATGGATAGCATACACAGTAATAATAGTTTAACATATTGTGATTGTCTCATTGTGTGTACATCAGCAACCAGATTATATAAACGTTTTTCCAAACATATTTCTGATGTTTTTTTTACTACATTATCCAACTTACAGCAAGGTCCATCTTTTGCCTACGTGAGTAATATAGAGTGTGTGTTTAGTAAACACAGAGTGAAGATTTGCATGCTATTGTTGCACATACTGGTGGTTGTGTTAATATGGAGTTGTAGTGCAACAAAACGTTTAAGACAGAAAAGAAAACACCAGACTGAACTTGGGGCCTAAAGCCCTCAAGGCACTCTAACTGCCTATAAAATGTCAAAAAAGTAACTATAGGAGGCAAATCAGCCTTATAACCTGCAAATTGGCAGACCATGTGGTGGACACTTCTGTATCAATAAAACATACATTTTATTAAATATCTCTAAAATCAATATACATATATACAAAATAGTATATTGGTTATAGAGATATTTAATAAAAATGTATGTTTTATTGATACAGAAGTGTCCACCCCCTGGTCTGTCCCTTTTCTGCTTATAAGGCTGATTTGCCTCATGTATTTACTTATTTGCCGTTTTATACGCAGTTAGAATGCCTTGAGGGCTTTGGATCCCAAGTTCAGTCTGGTGTCTTTTTTTTGTCTTAAACATTTGGATATATTTCTCCAGGCACAGCACCCAATAGTGTTACTGCTTATGGCACAATATGCCCTGATAATTTGTTCTTTATATCTATATTATAGTTATCACAAGGAAAAAAGGCAACAATAGCACTTGTTTTGACACAAATTGATATTTATTATATATAATTAATGAGTTCTGGCATATATGATTTGGTTTTCAGCCAACTTGTTGGGAAATAGAGCTAAACAGTACGATACAAACAATTTGTAATTATACAGTACTATTTACATTTGGCTATCTGCTACAGGGATTGTAGGCATTTAGATAATAAAAATTTCCATTTTCTAGGTTCCTTTATTGATCTTCCAACCCCACTCAATTTTGATATTTGGTGTGAAACTCAAATCTGAAGCCAGAATTCATATTACTGATTGTGTGATGTGTAATTTAATGTTTCCAAAGCTCCTGAAAGAGTCAATCTGTTTATATTTTCTACATAAAGAAGCTTCTAAATGCTGAGGCCATCTGAGGTTGAACTTTTTAGGACCTGCAGTGAAATAATAATTGTGATTTGCACTTGAAATGCATGAAGGCTACTAATAATCCTGATTAAAGTGAGATTTTGACATAATCAGATTTTCATTGCATGATTGCATGCTTTCTGGCTTTCTATAATTAATGTTTGTGTTAAGCTAGCCATACACTAGAAACTTAAAATAATAACCATTATAAAACTTTCATTTGCTGGTTCCATGTCCTTGTGCACTACATGCCAATAAACAACCTTTTCAAAATAGGAAAAGTAATCAGAGTTGTTAAACGAAGGGCAGAAATTGCAGGAAAATACATATCATTTGATTTAGATCATTTCAGTGTTCTTTAGGGGATTTCAGTCATACTGTCCCCCCCCTGCATTTAAAATATTCTTATAGACAGTTACGTGCTGGGAGACCTAGGAATTGTTGTTCATTAACAACTACAGAGTTAAAGGTTGGGCATCCCAGTCTAGTTTTCTTTAAAACTGGGGTCCAAACTTTCCCCAGGCTCCCATGTAACCATGTAATATAACCATGCTACCCTACAGTACATGCCGGTACATATTACAAAATCACACAAAGAAATGCATTATAAATCAAGCCAAGATTTAATGGTTTCATAGCTGCATGGCATGATATATATATAATGATAATGTATGTTATATATATATACTACCCATAAGTCATTGCATGCAAAATCAATGATATATCAACATTGATTTAATTGGGTATCTAATGCTAAATGCCACATTTAACTGGATAAGGCAACATACTGTAAGCAAATGAAGTCTTAACAAAGAGGGAGACAGCTGCTATTTAGCTCTGTGCTGCACTATCCTTTATAACATGGCCTAATGCTACACAGGTCATCAGTTTTACTAAGTAGCTAAGAGTTCCTTATAGCTTCTTCTGTCAACTATTTACTCTCGTTTTCTGCCCAGTCCAATCTATGGGTCCTAGTAATAACACTTAGCAGATTTTGTACTGGGTCTTTGAACTATGAATCTATAAATAACTAGGAGTTGCTTTCATGCTACGGCATATACTTAAATTGCATTGCACCAGCATATCAAGCTGCTCTTTACAATAATAAATGGCCTTTGAGAGTGTATCATTATGGTGCTCATATAATTATACTTCATCCTGGGTGCCGTGTGCTGCCATTGTCACAAATGTCTATCTTACAAAGGTAATATCTTACAAAGGTAAGATTGGCTCAATGTTAGAAAAGGGTTTCTTTACAGTGAGAACGGTGAAATTGTGGAACTGTCTTCCGGCAGATGTGGTAATGGCAAGTTCATTGAATAGCTTTAAAAAAGGCCTGGATAAGTTTCTAAAACTAAAGAATATTGAGAATTACTGGTATTAATGCATATAGATCTGGTTGATCCAGGGATACTTTCCGATTGCCGTTTGGAGTCAGGAAGGAATTTTTTCCCCCTTTTTAGCTGGGGTTTTTTGCCTTCCTCTGGATCAACTGTTAGGTAGGGTTAAAAAAAAAAATATATATAAAGAGGGTGAATAGGTTGGACTTGATGGACGTATGTCTTTATTCAACCTTAATTACTATGTTACTATATGACTTTCAGGGTGAGCTTGAGAAACAGCTCCTTCAAGCCAATCCTATTCTAGAAGCTTTTGGAAACGCCAAAACTGTGAAGAATGACAACTCCTCAAGATTTGTAAGTAGCAGATATGCAAGTTTCTAATTATTATACATTAATTAAGAATGCATATGCCTAGTGTATCCATATAAAATATATGTAGTGCAAGTGGGGAAATATAGGCCTTCTGTAAAAACACAACTATACTTTTACCATACTTTTTATTTTGAATTTTTGTTACAGCCAATTAAACAACATAACAAAGCAAAAGGGGATAGAATAGTTTTCACTGTTATATATTGCTTACATTTTGTATAGGAAATATCTATTCAAAACATTGCTAGAATCTGTTGAAGAGCAAAGTGACCCCCCCCCCCAAACACACACATACACACCTAACAAGACTGTGCAGACTAGGCTGCGTTAAGTAAAGAAGACTTTTGAGGTGACGTACTAACAGGGTTATTCAATAAAAGGTCTTATTGTTTAAAATGGTGCTAATTTTGCCCCAACCAATCAGATGTTAGCTTTCAAATGTTAAATAAGATCTGATTGGTTGGGGCAAAATTAGCACCATTTTAAACAATAAGAACTTTTATTGAATCTCCCTGTAAGAGTCAGATTTTGCTCCCCCCGGAGCAGTAACTCATTATTGCCTCATAACACTTTAATCCCTTTCCTAATCTTTGCGCATTTAAGACCAGGGATTTGGAGGTGTTAAAGAAAAAAAAACAACAAAAGTCTTGCAATCCCCATCTTACATCTTTGTACAATGTTTGCAAATTTTTTGATACTAGCACACCCAACACAAATCCCATCTTAAATGCGCACTAACCCCAGGTACATCACTGCAAAAAGGTAAGTGTGGGAAAGGTAAAGATATTGTGACATTATAAGAAGTTTGCATTAGCTTTTAACAGATGTGAAAAAAATTTAAGTTATTCAGATAATTAGATCCTAGGTGTAAAATTAACATTAAAATATCTGCACTTTAATATTGAAACTGTGGTGCTTACATATACCTTCACTAGCAAAACTGCAGGGGCCCACTACAAGATTCATGGCTGGGCCCCTGACACAAGCCCTTCCCACCCCAGTGGAACCGCAATCAGCTGTTTTTAAACTGCTAATCACGCGGATGTAGTAAAGGTGCGTGATCACCTGTTTCAAACACCTGATACGGACCCTCTGAGTCCCCGGGCCACCGCGGGCCCTTTAGTTATGCCTCTGACTTTTAAACATATACTTGGGGAGAGTTACCCAGAGCTGCAGCAACTGCAAGCAAGGGGTTTAAGTCATGTTAACTGGCAGTAAAATGGTTAGCGTGACTTTAATCCCAAACGAGCAGCTGCTGCCAGTGGTGAATTCCCCTAAGTTTGCTTATTTATTGTGGATGTGAATTGTATGGTATTTTATCATTTTTCTTTTTCACAGGGTAAATTTATCCGTATTAACTTTGATGTGACAGGCTACATTGTGGGTGCAAACATCGAAACCTGTATCCTTTTATTGAAAGCCAATGGGAATGCAGTATACAGGCATAGGGATGCTATCAATCTTAAATCATAGCTAAGTAAAATAAATTGAAAGAGTAGAGACTTCTGGGGAGTATCTATGCTATAGCCTTAACTGTGATTATCCTACTTGATTCCTTAGTAAAGTAAATTTAGAAGTACTGTATGCAAACGGCCCGTGTATGGGCCCTTTATCGGCCAAATCAACAGTTCGGAGATCGTTGCCCGATCCACCCATCCCCCTAAATATGCAAACTGTTCGTTTTTAAATATATATACTTTATTTCACTGTCAGCAGAAAGCACTAAAAGTACTGTAAACCTGGGATGGAGTGTATAAAGCTAGGTACACACCTAGCGATTTTTCCTCCTGACCGACCATTCGATACTTTCGACCGGTCGGCCAGGAGGAAGGACTGTCGGTCGCGGCAAAAGCAGCCGCGTCCAATAGTCACCGCGACCGATCGTGCGGTCCATAGAGGACCGCACGATCGGACGAGGTTTTCCACCATGTCCGATCGTCCTTTCATCCGATTCGGACGAACGATCGGTCGGACATGGCTACATTCGGATGCGATAATTTTGGTCCGATCGACCGATACACTGAACTATCGGTCGATCGGGCCGAAATATCTCATCGTGTGTACCCAGCTTAAGAGTATAACAAAGATATTGTGGTTGATCAAAACCTGATTGTCTAAAGATCTACAGGGTAATTAGTGACCACTGAGCTTATGCAGATAACTGTATACAAGGACATAAAGGAACATGGATTTTAAGACAATATTGTTTTTGTCATAATGAGGTTTGTACCTGTAGCAAAGCATTGAAGGGAAAGTTCAGTAGAAAATATCATTATTATTATTTTTAATTATATTATGCATACCTAGTTATTCTACATATTCTCTACCATTTTGAAAAATCAAATCATAAAATGTATATCTCTTGCTCATCCCTGCTTTTGGCATTAGTGAGCTGACATTTCAGGTTCTATAAGGGTCCTTCTTCTTCCCAGAATGCACACTATGGAATGTTCCTAACAGTCATTTCTAATGATTGGCTGTTGGATGGGTCAAACATTCTCAGATCTCTACTGAGCAACTGAATCAACCCAGGCGCTGGGTCAAGGCAAGAACATAACGATCTCTACTAGGGGTCCTGCAAACAGGAAGTCAGTATTTCAGAAGCATTTATTTATATACTGGCAAAATGATTGAATTAGGCAGGTTAAGGTCATTGGGATGGAAAAACACTGCTCTTTTTTCTTAAAAGTATACAGTATGTATTTGCACTGAACTTCTCCTTTAAACGCATGTTTACCTTTTGAGATACAATATACATACCAATGCCTCATATTTTTATCTGATCATGGAACTCCTTGGTGACTTGAAATAATCTTATATTTTACAATAGGGGTGCATTGTTCATACAGAAAAAAGCTTAAGGTCATGTTTTCACTTTGTTGAGCACAATGTCCTGTAGTCCTAAAGAAAATATAGAGTCTCTAAATACTGTATATAGAAGGTATAGCTATATGTTATATATGTTATATGTCAATGTAACTATAGGGAAGGTTAAAATAATGTGGTTTAAATCTGCACCACTGCCCGTGGTTACACACAACAAGGCATAATAAACACCCAAATCTTAACCTGAGAACATGGCATATCAAACAAGAACATGTTGCCATTGTTTGCCCTGCGGGTTTCTTGAGTGATGTTTGGGGAATTTAAATTAAAGACCTTCAGTTTAATTCAAGGAGAAACCCAAACAAAATCAGTCCAATCTACATAAGGACCGGTGGACTTTGGCACATTATTCTTGTTCTTTCTAAATAACAGTGGTTAAATCAGTTTGTGTACTAGCAAAATAATATTAAGATGTTTTCTCCATTTTGGCAATGTGTATGTCTTTAGCAAGAAAATAGATTTGCTTGAAAAATCCAGAGCTATCCGACAAGCAAAAGAGGAAAGGACCTTTCATATATTTTACTATATGATCCAAGGTTCTAAGCCTGCTTGGAAAGGTATGTTTGATAAAACAGAAATAATGCAATTTCTGGTCTCCGTGATTTCTGAATTTATTTCCTGGTGAATATAACCTATTAGTGTACACAGATTAAACATGTTGCTTCCTAAATGTTATTCTATATACACACAGTAGTAAATCAATGTGACTGTTCCTTTGTATTACTAATAATTAGCACACATAATTATATGCATTAGATTTCTTAGCACAGCTATAAAGTGGTCACTCAATTCCATGATCATTTTTGCACTTTTTTTTTGTTTTTAGAGGAGTTGCTACTTGAAGGCTTTGGAAATTATACCTTCTTCTCCTTCGGCTATGTACCAGTTCCTTCACAAGATGATTGTGACATGTTTCAAGAAACCTTGGAAGCCATGACTATTATGGGGTTCACAGAAGATGAACAGCTATGTAAGGTCCCAACAATGTTTTCAGTAGGCCCTAAGATACCATTTTAGTATGCTAGTAGCTTTTCTGGTTAGAATTATACTTGTTGCTTGTTGACTTAAAGGGCATCTATACTGGGGAAAATAATATATTAAATTTCCCATTACTGGAAACGATAATTATTCTCAACCACCAATGTACCATTTTGTTGTTGATCTGCTCCCTATTTCTTAAGATATCCAATCTGAAGCATCTTGCATTTCACTTGTCAATCAAGCGCCTTATTATAAATAAACTCTTTTGTTATGATCAGTTTTGCTGTAGCTTGAGAGATAGTTGGTATGTGTATTCTCCCAGTGCTATCTCATAGTGATCACTAGGCATGTTTACCCTCATAAATAAGTCTGGTCAGATGGAAGGGGGAGTGGTTAAAAGAGGTAGGGGAGATACTACCTGAGCATACAAGTACTGGCATACAGAAACACACACATCGAGTAAGGGTTACTTACATGTATTTTTTTTTATAGATTAAGATGAGGAAAATAATGTACTACAAAGCAATAAAGGTCCAGGGTACACCAATCTTCAGAACAGAAATTTCACAAACATTTTTTTCACAAACACCATCCTCATGAAGGTGCTTCTTCCTGAAGAATGTGTTTGTAACAACACCAAAACGATGATTACTGCAAAACTAAACTTAATAAATTAAAAACATATTTGTAAAATATACCTATGTTAAAAAAGAAAATGTTTATACTCGTTTTGAATGTTGGTAGTACTACAAGATCTCTACGAAAGATATTGTAAATCAACAATTATATTCGTAGATCTACAACCAAGCTCGTAGATCTATGATCACGATTGTAGATTAACAACGCCCATAGAATACCACAGTATTTCACTAGACTTTGGTATTCTATGAACGAACATTCACAGATTTACAATTTATGTTCGCCATAAATGTATGATTGCGGCGTAGAGTTACGCCTGCGGTCATATATTAATCACAACCCATGGAAATTTGTAGTGGGAACTATAAAATGGTGTTTAAAGGGTATCTCCACCCAGAAAAAAAAAGGTTTTCTGTAGTGTAGGGCACCCTAGTACAACCCCAACCGCCATGTTTGTTTTGTTAAAAAAGCAGCAGAAAAGTACTTATATTGCTTTGTTCCCACTCTGTTCTCAGCCCTCTGCTTGCTGGAAGTTGCAAGCAGGGGGCCAGACCAGCAGCTGCGTCTGTGATTGGCTGAGAGGCACCCAATCACAGACGCAGCTGTCGGCAATGCAGATCGCCGGTGGAACGAAGCAATGTAATTTAAGTACATTTCTGCTTTTTTTAGCAAAACAAACATTACGGTGGGCTAGGGTACTACAGAAAGGTAGGGCACCAATCAGCAAAAATGGATCTAGATTGATGGAGGGAGGGGTCTCCTGCGCATGATCTTACTCTTTAGTTTTTGGTGTTAGGGACCAAGGTGTGGATGTAAGAAAGTTACTGCTTTCTATAAAAAGATCAAATTAATGACCCAAGTTAATCAGATGTTATTTACCATTTAAAAGCTAACATTTGATTGGTTGGGGCAAAGTTAGCACCAATTTTAATGATAACTTTTATTGCATAGGCCTGTATATATTAAATGCACTATACTAAATACTATGTTTTAATTGCACTATACTAAATACTAAATATTAATTGCACTATAGTAAATACTATATATTCATTGCACTATAGTAAATACTATATATTAATTGCACATAACTAAAAACTATATATTAAATGCACTATACTAAAAACTATATATTAATTGCACTTTACTAAATACTATAAATTAAATGCACTATACATAATACTATATATTAAAGGGCATGTCCACCCCCAAAACTAAACTCCCTCCCTCTCCCTCCCATTTTCCTCTCCCTCCCCCTAGTGTAAAACCCGTTTCCCACATAGTAGTGCTAGTTCCCCCAGCCCCAACCGCAATAATATATTTGTCAGAAAGTCCCCTGATCTTAACTTACCATCCCTCTCTCCTCTCAGCCAATCACAGACATGGCTGCCGGTCTGGCCCCCTGCTTGCAGAAGGCCTGGCATTGCGGCGGAGGAGAGAGGGAAGGTAAGTAAACATTGGGGGACTTTCTTGAATATATATTATAGCGGTTGGGGCTGGGGGAACTAGCCCTACAACATATTAAAAATTAGCAAAAGGGGTGGACATGCCCTTTAAGTGCACTATACTAAATACTATTTATTAAATGCACTATACTAAATACTATTTATTAAATGCACTATACTAAATACTATATATTAAATGCACTTTCTGTGGTTCATTCTATTTTAGGATACCTTTGTTTAGGGCAGGAATCGCTGACACTAACCTAAAGACAGTAGAATTTACAGGGACACACAGTAATACTTTAATCTTGTCTCTAACTTGGTTCAGCAATTCCAGGTCCTTGCAACAGAACTAATCATATAGGCTGAGTAGAGAAGAGACTAGCGATGCATTAAATTGCAGTCAGACAGTCCTCTTTGAAGTATGTTGAAACACCAATTAAACTAATCACGTGAATTTAGCACTCATCCTTAATTTCATCTTTGGTTGTTTTGATGTTGCAACCAATAATCTGTTTCCTAATGGACAGGTCAGCAGGTCTCAGTGTAGAAGTGTTTACATGAGTACTAGTAATACCATGAAAACAGAGGCATTGTGTTAAATAAATAGCTTGTTGACATAACAGATTTAAAAGGACAGACATATTAAGACTTTCCAAAGCAGCAATCTACTTATGGCCAATCACAGATGTAACTAAGGCAGGGTACACACAAGTAGATTTTTCAGGCCTATCGACTGATACTCTGAAAAATCTGCAACTTTTTTGACAGATGACGGTCGCCGGTTCGTCTGGATTGGGCGAATGGGTGATAAGACGTGGTGTTAGATCAAGGCCAGTTGCACGGCCTCCTACGGACTGCACAAGCAGTCAAAGCTAAATATCAGCTGTGGCTTATTTTGCCGTGACCGACAGTGATTCATCCTGGCTGACCACTTGCTTGTGGCGAATAGTTGGCCAGAACGATCAATCTGCTGGTGTGTACCAGCCCAAAGAATTTTCTTTTTAATCCCAACAGAATATGTTTTATGATTGATAGTGTTATTTAATTATCATTGGGTCTGTACAATCTGAAATCATAACCCACTTGCATTCTGAGGTATTTCAGCTGAGAAGAGATTTAAAGAGTTAATTTATTTTGCCATTGAATCAGTTAATTGCAATATTATTACAATTTGATATTGTTGTGTGTAATTTGCTTATTCCTGTGTCTCTGACTATGGCTCTACTTCATACATCTGTTAGAGAGGTAGGTGCACCGGGGTATGAGCAGGTCAGCTGTCACACACAGAAAAGGAACAACAGTAAAAGTCTCATTGGAGGGATATACACAGGGCACATACCACTATGGAGCTGGCGCAATAACAAAGGGCGTTACAGGGTCCTGTGGATGATTTATTGTGTAACGCTCAATTAAAAAGTAATAATGTATTTTATCTAAAGTATTAAGAGGGCAGTTTTAAGAATGCTATAACGATTGGAAATTAACTTTTCTGGCATTTTCCCCTAAAGCTGGGTACACACAATGAGATATTTCGGTCCGATCGACCGATAGTTCAGTGTATCGGTCAATCGGACCGAAATTATCGCATCCGAATGTAGCCATGTCCGATCGACCGTTCGTCCGAATCAGATGAAAGGACGATCGGACATGGTGGAAAACATCGTCCGATCGTGCGGTCCTCTATGGACCGTACGATCGGTCGCGGTAACTGTCGGACGTGGCTGCTTTTGCCGCGACCGACAGTCTTTCCTCCTGGCCGACCGGTCGAAAGTATCGAACGGTCGGTCAGGAGGAAAAATCGCTAGGTGTGTACGTAGCTTTAGAACTAAAAATTCTTATGAAATACACCTATGACATTATAAGGCCAATCATTATTCATAGAGTGTTAAGTAAACAGTAGCTGTCAGTTATCCTGTGTGTCTGGTTATTCATTATATTCCCCCTATTGCAGCAATGATGAAGGTAGTTTCTTCTGTTCTCCAACTTGGCAATATTGTGTTCAAGAAAGAAAGGAACACAGATCAAGCATCAATGCCCGATGATACTGGTACGTCTGCCATGTTACATAGTGGAATGTGTGTAACTGTAATAAGCAATACATAAATAACTTTTCATGTTCATAACCAAAATTCCCAAAAAGAATTGCTAGAACCCTCACAAATGTAAGTAATGATTAGCTGTAAAACTAGCACACCCACATACTGTACAACACACACATATACTGTACAACACACACATATACTGTACAGCACACCCATATACTGTACAGCACACACATATACTGTACAGCACACCCATATACTGTACAACACACACATATACTGTACAGCACACCCATATACTGTACAGCACACACATATAATGTACAGCACACCCACATACTGTACAACCCACAACATACTGTACAGCACACCCTCATACTGTACAGCACCACCATATCTGTACAGCACACACATATACGGTACAACACACACTATACTTCGATACAGCACACCCCATACTGTACAGCACACCCATATACTTACAGCACACACATATATACAGCCACACATATACTGTCCAGCACACCACCATATACTGTACAGCACACACATATAATGTTACAGCACACCCTCATACTGTACAGCACATACATTCTGTACAGCACACACATATACTGTACAGCACACACATATACTTTACAGCACACCCATATACTGTACAACACACACATATACTGTACAGCACACCCATATACTGTACAGCACACACATATAATGTACAGCACACCCACATACTGTACAGCATATACATTCTGTACAGCACACACATATACTGCACAGCACACACATATACTATACAGCACACACATATACTGTACAGCACACCCACATACTGTACAGCATATACATTCTGTACAGCACACACATATACTGCACAGCACACACATATACTGTACAGCACACACATATACTGTACAGCACACCCTCATACTGTACAGCACATACATTCTGTACAGCACGCAAATATGCTGTACAGCACATGCATATACTGTGCATCTCACAAATATACTGTAGAAACGCACACACATACTGTACAGCACACATATACTGCACAAGACACACACATACTGTACAGCACACATATACTGTACAGATGATACAAATGCTGTCAATTAAGGCAGCCCTGCATGCAGTAATATTTTATGATATTTGTTTTTGTATGATAATTATCTTTGTTATCTGTGACTGACATGTTTGTTGGATGTACTGGACATTTTTAGTGCCACAAATATAATAGGTGGATCATATAATCTTTATAGCCACGGAGCTCAGATTTCACTCAATAACTGAGACAGATTTAAGCCTTTGGTCTTTCTGGATGATGTTTGTCTGCAACTGCTTCATTTTCCCCTGTAAAGTAAAGCTTTGAAACTTTCTCAAAATGTTGATGCTTAATCAACTTCAGGGTGGTCTACACAAAACTTGTCAGATGAAAAGATGAACTGACAATTCAGAAAGTAAATTTATTATGTCCCTAACCCAAATCACCCATAAGCTTCACATGTACCTGAGCTAAATTCCTGTCCTATGAAGGTTGGTCCCATTTTAATAAATACACCTAGATTTTGGGGAATGCACAGCACTCTATTGAACAAGTGTCGGCTTATTTACTCTTTATTTTTTGTAGCTGCTCAAAAAGTATGCCACCTTATGGGAATAAATGTGACAGATTTTGCCAGAGCCATCCTCACTCCACGTATTAAGGTGGGGCGAGACCTAGTGCAGAAAGCCCAAACAAAGGAACAGGTAAGTCTGCTTACAATTGCTGTTTAAACGTTATCATTTCAATAAATATAGCAATTATAAACTTAAATTTCCTCAAAGGGTTTCTAATATAGTTTGAAAACAAAAAAAATTCCATATTAAGACTATGGCAAAAACAATTATTTTGTCTATGCAAATTTTAAAATGTCCAAGCGTGTTCGACACTATACAGCAATTTGATTTGGTAACAGTGCACACAATATAACTTCCATATTACTGCAATAAAAGGGAAATGTTTTCTTTTTTCTCTTTCTTTTCACAAGTTGAATGCATAAGATATTTCTTCCCACAGGCTGACTTTGCTATTGAAGCCTTAGCTAAAGCAACATATGAACGTCTTTTCCTATGGCTGCTTAACCGAGTGAATAAAGCTCTTGACAAAACCAAGAGACAGGGAGCCTCTTTCCTTGGTATCCTTGATATTGCAGGCTTTGAAATTTTTGAGGCAAGTATCTTGTGGTATTGCCACAGTGTCGCAACATAATTATTTATTGATTTATTATTTTATGTTATATAATATTTTGTACATGAACATGTCATTGGTAAGACCAATTCCAACATTTTTCTAAAATAGTAACATAGTAATGCATGTATATGTTTCTTTATAAACACTTTTTATGTACACACAGCGTACATTAAAAAAATACAAACATATTTTTAAAAAGCTCCATAGGCAGACAAAGAACACACACAGTGTCATATTTAGGATTCAGGAGCCTGCGGCACTGCTGGTTAAGTCCTTATGTAACATCAGGGAGAATCACAATACAAGCCTCTTTTAAGCTTGTGCCCCTTGGCGCATGTGCAATGTGGTGTGCCATGTGATCTAATGTTTCTGCAAAATTTTAGGTCAACTCATTTGAGCAGTTGTGCATCAACTACACCAACGAGAAGCTTCAGCAACTGTTCAACAACACCATGTTCATCCTGGAACAGGAAGAGTATCAGAGGGAAGGGATTGAATGGAACTTCATAGACTTTGGTCTTGATCTGCAACCTTGCATAGAGCTTATAGAAAGGCCTGTAAGTCCAACCAAGATAGTATTTAGATTAACTTTTTAGATATTACGCTATGAAAATTTTTGGCGAACTGTTATTATTATGTGGAATAAACATTAATTTACCTACAATTGTGTAAACAACTCATTTAAATCAAAAAGGGCTGAATTTCTAAGTGCTCTAAAAATACTAATATCAGAAAAGGTTTTGGATTTGCAGTGATGAGTATTAAAATAAAAGTAGAGGTTCAATTTGCGCAGAACAGCTGTTTCTATCTTGTAAGATAAAACAAGTGTATATATAAACAGACCATTTACTATTGCAGTGCTGCATTTTACAGAGCATTACTTAGGCTTTAGTCATACACTATTGCGTACTGTAAGAAACATTTAAACATTGATTTTAGCACTAATAGTGCAAATAATTTTCCTTTAAGATGTGAAATGTATTAATAAGGTGAATATGTTTTAGAATAACCCACCTGGTGTCCTGGCTCTTCTGGATGAAGAATGTTGGTTCCCTAAAGCCACTGATGTCTCTTTTGTGGAGAAAGTGATACAAGAACAAGGAAACCATATTAAATTCCAAAAGCCCAAGCAACTGAAGGATAAAACAATTTTTACCCTAGTGCACTATGCAGGAAAGGTATTGTATACCTGTTATAATTACATTGCCACCACATTGAGGGTGTAGGAGTCCATCAAGGGATGGGGTTTAACGCAAATATATTTGTTTGGTCAGTGTGTATTCCTCCAGTTGATCATAACATGTAACATTCCCAAATACCTCTCTATATCTTGGAAATCAATACGGGATCAGATATGGACGTTTACCACTGATAATCTCCAGGTTTTACATACCTAGACGTTCCAGCACTCCAAAATAATTCCCAGAGGAGGGAAATTTTGGGAGTTACAATTCTAAAATAGCCATAAATTTAAAATGTCCAGCATTATATTCACCTTTATTTATTGTGTTCTAATCGATCATAAATCTATGATAGATGGTCTTTTTTATACACGTGATATGACTATTACTGAATGTATCCATTTCCATGCAGGTGGATTATGATGCTACCTCATGGCTTACCAAGAACATGGATCCACTGAATGACAATGTGACCTCTCTTCTCAACCAATCATCAGATAAATTTGTAGCAGACCTGTGGAAAGATGGTAGGACAGTTTAGTAGCTGAATTATCACTATCATAAATAAGTGGCTTAATAATAAAATGTTTTTTTCTGTTGCTGACATTCTGACAAGTGACATGGTTGTGTGACACAGACAATGTAACCTTATGTTATAGACCAGTTGACTGTAATGTTTTGGACAATAAGTGCATATTAGAATTTATGAATTTGAAACTATTTAACTACCTTAAAAAGCAGAATTAGTATTAAAAAGTGACAAGTTAGAGGAGTAGGATTTTCTATTTTTAAAGAGCCATAAATCAGTTTGAGGTAAAGCTAGTTACACACAGTACCAATAAAGCCCTGATACCGTTGAATCCAACGGTATAGGGGCTTTATCAGTACTGTGTGTACCTAGCTTTCCCAAACGAGTTCGCAGCTGCTGAACATTCAGGTCGGCTGAACGCTCGTTCGGGAAAGAGGGATAATTTCCCTCAGCCGTGGTAGACTCCATATAGGGGAGGCGGCCAAGGGAAATACACAGTCCCGAATGTTCTCCCTATGCTGTGTATAGGGAGAACACTTGAGACTGTGTGTATCGTGGTTTTTGAAAAATGACAGACAGGTTCTTGCAAAAATTTGGCAAGTGTGTACCCAGCTTAAGAGTTGTGATTGCAATAAATAAATAAAACAAAAGGGAGAGTGAGAGATTGTGTGTGGTCCCAATTCCCTTTACATGAAGAAGAGGGCAATATTACTCATTCTGTTTGGGTTTGCACATATTCCATATCCTCCTTTATGTGCAGATGGGTACAAGTAAAATAATTTTATACCTTTTTCTTGACACCACCAAACCTCACAGTAGTTTAAATCGCTAAGCAGAACCTCCACAATTTGGAAGGATCAAAGCGGATTAAACCATGTAGGCAGCACTAGGGAGAAATATTAGTAAGTGATGTTCAATGGAATGGAACATTTTGTTTTATTCGTTTTCTTGACAAATAGTGATCCAACCTTTGAGTCTATCTATTCAGAAAAAAAAAAACTACAATAAAAAATAAAACATTTATCAAAAAGGAATTTGCAGTTGTTTTTTGTAATCTGTTTCCCCTCTGTCTGTTTTAAGATTGTTTTATATGTTATGAAAATTGGGATTATAATCTATTTACACATTTATTTAGTTGATCGTATTGTGGGCCTGGATCAGATGGCGAAAATGACTGAAAGTTCACTTCCAAGTGCATCAAAAACAAAGAAAGGCATGTTCCGTACTGTCGGACAACTGTATAAAGAGCAGCTAGGAAAACTGATGACCACCCTAAGAAACACAAACCCCAACTTTGTGCGCTGTATCATCCCAAATCATGAAAAACGGGTAAATTCAAACTGTGTATTTGATCTTTTATAATGAGGTGTCACTATTTATATATAGTTTTCCTGTATTGGAAGCTTTCAACAAGGTTGCAAATAATCTATATAAACAAATGACACCTGTTTGATGTCTATTATCTTTAGTAAATGCCACATTATCTGTTGGGCATTTCTAACATTACACAAGCTCTGGGTGCAGAACCAGAGGTAAATCTGTAAAGCAGTTGTAATTAGAATTTAGCTTAAAACATTGAGGGCAACTTAGGATTCTGGGAACCAAGCTTAATATCATTTAAGTACAGTTAAGGAGGCTTTTAATGTATACATTACTAGGAGCTATTTTAGTAAATAGGGATGAACGAAACTAAGGAATTTCGTTCTGATATCGGTTCCGCAGATTCCGCAATTGTTTTTCAGAAATGTTTTGAATTTTCAGTAACATTTTTGATTTTTCAAGTAGGGATGGACTAGAACCTGAGTTCGAGCCGAACTTAATGAGTTCGGAGGAACACGAACTGTTCGAACTAGTTCGAGTTCGAACTATTTCAATTTTCCAGACTCGTGGGACTATTTTCGAAAATAAAGATTTTTGAATGTTCGGCAGGCCTCAAACGGCCACTTCCAAAAATCCCCAAACGGCTGGAGATTCCCGAAAACGGACGTTCGCGGATTGCAGAACGTCCAACAATCCCGCGGACGTTCTGGGGTCCCGCGGCTCGAAACTGGGCCCCCTTACTGGGTCCTTACAAGGTCCTTTGTGGCCCTGACAAAGGCCCTTTGGGGCTTAAGGGGCCCCGCAGCTCGAACTGGGACACCCCTCCCCAGCCCTATCAGGGCCCTTGCGGCCCTGACAAGGGCCCTTTGGGGCTTAAGCCAGGACCCCCCCTACCCGGCCCTTGTAAGGGCCCTTGCGGCACTGATAAGTGCCTTTGTTCGGGGTCCTGCAGCTCGATCCGGGACCCCCGGCAGCTCTTAAAAGAACCCCTTGGCGGCGTCTTCTGTCTTCCATCCGGTGACACCAGCTCTGCTGATGCCACCAACCCCAAGAAATACCCCTGCAGCCGCCAGGGGTACCTCTGGTGCTGGTGGCCTCAACGATCCGATGTCTTCTGTCTTCTGCCATCTACTGCGATGACTTCTGAGCTCCGCGGAGGTTTGCACCTCTTCATATAGGTTTGCAGAAAACCCTAATCCATTTCTGATTGGTCAATTTTTCAATGCTTGGTTTACATGGTATACATTAACCAATCAGATTTTCCGATTTTCTGAAACCTCATTGGTTAATGCTTGTGAAGGTTCTCATTCATCCAGGTCATGGTATATCTGTTGTATTCAATTAGATCAACTGGACTTGAAATGTAGTTCTTGAAGACGTTTCGCTTTGAAGACGTTTACATTGTATGATTCTTTCTGAATTGAGAAAGCCAGTCGGATGACTAGCGAAACGTCTTCAAGAACTACATTTCAAGTCCAGTTGATCTAATTGAATACAACAGATATACTCATTGGTTAATGTAAACCATTTACACCAAGCATTGAAAGATTGAGGGAATCTCCGGCCATTTAGGGATTTTCGGAATCGGCCGTTCGAGTTTTGCTGAATGTTCGAACAAACATTCGAGGATTATCGAAAACGGTATGCGGAAACTGGACGTAGCGTGTGCGCTACGTCCGAATTTTATGCTGTTCCACATGCACGGACGTGTTCCTCAGACCATCTCCCAGGTCCCAGGGGCCTGTAAGGTAAGTTTACACTGCAATATTTTGGAAGTTCCAAACTATTTACCCCCCATTGACTTCAATGGGTCCGTTTTGGGACTTTCGAACTTTCAAACTTTTTTAGAAGTTCGAAAACGGACCAAACTTTCAAAAGTTCGTCCATCTCTATTTTCAAGAGATATTTTAAATTTTCCGATAGAAATGTAACATTTTTTGATAACCATTTTGGATTTTCAAATGGAATTTTCAAAGTTTAGGTATTTTCAAGTTTTTGATAAAAAGGTCAGAGCTTCAAAAATTTCAAAAAATCCGTTGGATCTACGGATTTTCAAAACTGTCAGTTCTGAATTGAAACCAGGTTCGTTTAGAAACCGGGATTCATCACTATTGGTAAATGAGTGACAGCAGTTCACATTAACACAGAAAAATAATATTTCCCAAGAGTAATTGATTCATGTTACATTTTTTTGACCAGTCAGGCAAATTGGATGCTCACCTTGTACTAGAACAGCTGAGATGCAATGGTGTATTAGAAGGCATCAGAATTTGTCGCCAAGGATTCCCTAACAGAATTGTTTTTCAAGAATTCCGCCAACGGTAAGATAAATGTATTCTATACATTTTAGAGGAGCTGTAGCAATGAAAGCTGCATATGTTTGCTCATGCTGTTAAATTGCAGCAACCAATTAGATCATCCGTATACAAATATCTAAATACAGTTGATTACAAGCTGTGGTTCTTTGAGACATTACTGTCTGGACCCTACATTTTGCAATAGCAGTCTATTGGCAAATAAGAAAAGGCTATTCTCACATATATTAGACACAAATCTAACATATCTAATATCCAATGATTGTATGTGCATCTTTAGAGTGCCATGAACTCCTGTTCCAGCCATACTTGTGGTTATAAAATTACAGACACAAGTTAACATCTGAAATTGAGGCTTAGCACTGCAGTTATTATTATCAATCCATAGTGGTGTATAAGAAAGCAGAATGTGCTGATCCATGGACTGTCCTTGTGTGAGATTACAATGTGTAGTTGCACTTTTGCTTTTTTTAATAAAGTCATATAAATCAATGTGATGAAAGCTGAATTTATTTTTAGTCAATATTAGGCAGCAGTATTAGAATGTTTCTTCACTACTTTTCAGCATTGGGAATAATGTTCCATCTCACAAATTCTGGTCCATTTCTTTGCTTTCAGGTATGAAATTCTCACTGCAGGTGCTATCCCTAAAGGATTCATGGATGGCAAACAGGCCTGTGTAGTTATGGTAAGTGAGGCAGCAAAATTTGTTCTGGTGGAAAAATCCCTTCAAAAAGTCCTGCTGGTGACTATTGACTTCTTTGCGCATTCCATATCTGCTTTGGGTTTATGTCAGTGTGTGTCACCATATGATAGTGTGTTTTTGGTCACCTTTTCACCCATTTGCTTATTTTCACAGGTGTATTGGAATTGCCTACTCATATATCCCCCTGAAACATTAAATATAGTCAAGCTCTTTAAAATACTTATCTGTTAACTGGTAAATTTAAAGAAGGACTAAACTTAATTTTTAAAAACCTAATATGAAAGCTTTTCTCCCCAGAACACCTATACATTGTATGATTCTTCTCTAGTATGTTGCATCTAGTACATGTGAGAAATAGATTCTGCAGCTAAGAAGGCTTCCATGTTGTTGCCAGTAAAACTCACTGCCCATGTAGTCTTCAAAACCCCTGTGAGCATGTGCACTTATTAGCCACAGCCCCTGATTCCAGTACACACTGTCTTTCTGTACAAATTATTTTCTATACAGATGTCTCCACATCAATATTGACGTTCCTAATAAGACTTTTAAATCTGCTTGTTACCCTGCAGTTTATTTTCCAGTCACCGTGACTTGCATATAGCCTTCCTGGGGCAATTTAAAACAGTCCGCTAAATGCAGTGGTAGCTCACCAGTCTAAACACATGTTTTTGAAACACACAGCCCATGAGGTCATGGGTTCTAAACCCCAGACCTTTTTTCTTGTTTCCATTATGTTTATAACAAAAGATAAAGTTTCCAAAGAGTATATGAGGTTCCAGGTTGAATTCCCCAGACTTATTTTAGTACTTTTTTTTATTTATTACTGAAATGTTAATGTTTTGTTTACTTCCATGTTATCTTAGAAATACACTGCAAATATTACTTTTTCTTTTTTTATGTAAAAAGCAAATGATCATATAATTGTTAAGCACCGGAACATTTAAATATGTTTACACAAAAACTGCATTGAAATCCCTGTTCTGTGTCAAGGAGAGGGAGAATCTCTGTGCTGTTATAAGATTGACTGTCAGCTTTTAGGAAGCAAGACTGCAGCTTCTTGTTTTGATATGTTGAACACTATAGAGCATGTAAAGTATACTGCGACACTTATCTTGGAGTCACCCAGCTTAGGTGGATTATGAGAGCTGACTCCTAATTTCATAAAGCACCCAGCAGCCAAAGTAAAGGTAGAACTGAGACATAGCTTGTTGTGTGTTTGTGTATGTGCTCTGTCTATTGGGATAATGTTGTCTAGAAACTATAGTTTCCCTTTAATTGAAACCACAAAGCAACTGATGCGACAACTACCGTCTAAGATTTCTGATTAAATAATGTTATTCTGTTGTTTTGTTTTTCAGATTAAAGCGTTGGAACTTGACCCAAATCTATACAGGGTTGGCCAAAGTAAAATTTTCTTCAGGACTGGTGTATTGGCTCACCTAGAGGAGGAACGGGACTTGAAGATCACAGATGTCATTATTGCTTTCCAAGCTCAGAGTCGTGGTTTCCTTGCAAGAAAGTATGTAGCCAGAACTCAACCTAAGGGCTGGTACACACAGGCCAATATTTAGTCACAATCAATCACCTGGAAAAATATTTTGATTGGGTGTGATTTCTGACAACAAATACATGAATCTAATGTTTTGCAAAAAAAAAACCAAACAACATGCATGGTCAATAAACCATTGCTGCACATGCGGCTTTTAACAGGCCACATGATTGGTTGGTCTAAAATATCTGCCATGTGACTTTAATGTCCAACTTCTAATTGATTGTTAAAATGGTGAGATGAAATATTGGGCCAAACTAAGCCTGTGTGTACCACGTTTTATATGTATAGTACTGTATATAATCAAGTGTCTTTTATGCCTATTGAGAATATTAACTAACATCTGTCCATCCATATACAATAATTATCCACATAAAATGCATACCTTTAATCAATGTTTCAACATACAGGGCCTTTTCAAAGAGACAACAGCAGTTAACTGCCATGAAGGTTATTCAGAGGAACTGTGCTGCATACTTAAAGCTCCGAAACTGGCAATGGTGGAGACTGTTTACCAAAGTGAGTCCTTTTATCAACACTTTGGGGCATATTTATAAAGGATCGCATTTAAATTACCGCTGCACATCGCCGTGGAAAAATCATTATTATCACCATATTTATCAAGGCGACCATCATCGCGGTGATAAGATAAGTATATGCACAATGCGCTAAGTATAGAATTGCAGAGAAGGGCACAAATCCCGATGAAAAGTTAACGGCCGTTTATAAATATGCCCCATTGTCTTATACTAAATATGCCAATAATTACATCTAATACCCTGATGACATTGTTTAAATAGAGCTTTCACCTTTTAAGACCTTCTTATTCTGAGTCGAATTTTAAACTTTAAAATTTACTGCAATCTGCTGCAAGAGAAATTTCACAATCTAATGGCCAGCCATAATGCTAAGTGAATGTAATAAAACCTTTTAATGGCCATTTCCAATAGGTTAAGCCTCTTCTGCAAGTTACTCGACAAGAAGAAGAAATGCAGCTCAAGGATGAAGAGCTACAAAAGGTCAATGAAAAATTCTATAGAACAGAGATTGAATTGAAGGAGGTACAGATGAAGCATATCCAGGTACTCTCTCACTTATACTCTCAATTTCTCTATTTCTTTTGTACATTCTTGCCTACACCCCTTACCATTTGCTTTACCCTTATTTTAGTCTTTATCTCTCAACTCATTTGCTTTGCAGAATACACATCTTCTATTTGACTATAGGTTTCATTTATCCTATGGTCCTATTTCTAAAGCAACATTGAGATATTGTTATTCTCTTAGTTAACTGAAGAAAAGAATCTTCTTCAAGAGCAACTTCAGGCTGAAACAGAACTTTTCGCCGAGGCAGAGGAGATGCGAATTCGCTTACAAGCTAAGAAGCAAGAACTGGAGGAGGTTCTACATGAAATGGAAGCTAGGCTGGAGGAAGAGGAAGAGCGAGGGCAGCATATTCAAACAGAGAAGAAAAAAATGTTACAACAGATGCAGGTACCAAAGCTATTCTAAGCTTATTTGTACTCCTGTGAAATCGCTTAATACGGTATGTTAAATTTAAAAGTGTTTGGACTGCAAAGGTTTATTTAACATAAGGTTATTAATGACTATTCTGCCTAAATATTGGATCAATGCTTTAAATGATCAATAATTCCAGTAACACATTGATTCAATGAATCTACCAATGTGTAACTGGTAAGATCAAAGCTACAGACTCATTACAGTCTATTTCTATGGAACATCTTTATATACTGAAAGAAGATAATACTGGAATGTTTTTTTATATTTTTAAGGATCTTGAAGAACAACTTGAGGAAGAAGAGGCTGCAAGACAAAAGCTGCAACTGGAGAAGGTTACTTCTGAAGCAAAGATAAAAAAATTGGAAGATGATGTACTTATAATGGACGATCAGAACAATAAATTGGTTAAGGTACATAAAACAGAGATGATGATAATGGTGTGGAAAATTCCACTCTGTACATAAATGGCATAAATCAGTTGATCAATAACACTGTTTCCATCTCTTTTTGGAGTAATTTCACAAACATTGTCTATTATTATTATTTTGTTTTCATCATTGTGTTCCTAGACAATTTTTATTAGAAGGTATTGATATGTCCCTCTCGCCATCAAATCTGCCCCTTTCGCCAGTTAGTCTGCCCCTCATCCAATGTGCTCCCTTCTCCATTTAATTTGCCCTTCACCCAAAGTGCCCACTTCTCTGTCCTATGGGCCCCTTATTCAACATGTCCTTTCTTCATCCAACCAGTCCCATCTTATGTGTCTCCTTCTTCTTTTAAATCTGCCCTATCAAAAGTATCCCCTTCTCCTTCCAATCTGCCCATCACCCAATGTGTTTTACTTCTCCATCCAATCTACCATCCAATGTGTCCAATCTCCATTGAGTCTGTCCTGTCATATAATGAGCCTTTTTCTTTTTTCAGTCTGCCGACTCTGCCCGCTCATCATGTGTGTCCCTCCCACCCACTCTGCCTGCTTTCTTCATCTAATTTGTCCTCTCCAACCTGGCCCACAAATCCTTAGAATATGTTCCCTCATACAATGTTCACCCCTTCTTTATCCAATCTGCTCCCTTTCTTCATCCAGTCTTTCCCCTTTCATTTAAACTAGATTTTCATTCCAATCTTCCCCCTATTTTCTAATCAATTTGTTCCCCCCCCATCATCCAAACTCCCACTTTTTAATACCGTGAGAACCAGTGATTTTAAAAGTTGCTGCTTCCTTTACAGTCACAGTGTTACTAGAATGAGTGTACACAAAGCAGCCTTGCTCTGTCTGCAAATAGCAGTAGGGGAGAAACAGCAGCTGTTTTTAAAACCTTTGTACAGGAGATTTAACAGCACAAGAATATTTCATCCCACTACTACAAATCATACAGCATGGAAAGCACAACGCATTTCTCATTTTACATTAAAGAAGAGATTTGAATTAAAACAAGTGATTAGTTTAAATAACACTTAACAAATAGATTAACAAATTCCGAGGCTAAGAGTTTGCGTGGGTTTTCTCCTGGGCACCATGATCATAAAGACTTTCTGATAAATTGTTTTATATGCAACTTGACTTGTAAGCTCTAGGGCAGGGCTTAACATAAATGGATAAATTATTTACAATGCATAATTTGTTTAGCACTATGTAAAAATACAAAATATATACAAAATAAATACAATAATAATGTTCTTGAAACCAGTTCAATCTAGAGCAACTTGAATTCTAAAATTAGCTTTAATCATTTTCACCACTGTCTGTGGCCCATAGGTTTTCCATTTGGTTATCTGTTAATGTTATGCTGTCACTTTAGACTACATTGTCCCCTGAATTAAAAAATGGTTCAGCATCTGATAGGCCACTCTTTTGTACAAGACAACAAAAGGTTTTGTTTATAAAGGAAAATGGGGGAAATGCAGGGAATAAATTAATCTCTAGTCTATTTTAAGGGAGGGGGTTCAACTTAATTCATTACCATTTGCCCGGGCCATCAAAATAAGTAAAAAATATTTTAAAGTTTGATGCATGGAGGACTAAAAGGACAATTTCTTATCTTTTCCAAACAAATACTGCAGCAAAAAAAAAGTTTTTGACTATTTCAAATTTGTTTTGTTAAAGGAAAGAAAAATCCTTGAAGAAAGGGTTAGTGACCTAACAACAAATTTGGCAGAAGAAGAAGAAAAGGCAAAGAACCTCACTAAATTAAAAAATAAACATGAATCTATGATCTCAGAACTGGAAGGTATGATGTCACTGAAACCCTGTTTTACCAGAACAAGGCATGTCGTACAGGGCAAGCACAGATCAAAGGAGGCTTCTTTTTTTATTATTTATGCTTTCATAATTTCATAGCAGTAGATTTATCCAACTTGATTATTTCAAAGTGAAAGGAAATCTACAAGCTAAAAAGTTAATTTTCCTAACTGCTGACTGAAATGATTTGTTTTATTATTATGATTTCTAAACACAATTTAATGCAGTCTATAGAAACATTTGACAGTTTTAAGATGTTGAGTTTCACCTAAACTGCTTTGTTTCTAGTACGACTAAAGAAGGAAGAAAAAGGCAGACAAGAATTGGACAAGGTGAAGAGGAAACTTGAAGGAGAAGCGAATGATCTCAATGAACAAATTGCAGACCTACAAGCACAGATTGCAGAACTGAAGTTGCAACTAGCCAAAAAAGAAGAGGAACTACAGGCTGTCATTGCTAGGTATCCCATCACAACATATAATTTCTGTCTGCAAAAAACAAACATTTTAAAAAATGTATTCTAAAACTTAAAAGGCACATGATTTTTAGTGGAACGCCTTTGTACTAGACCATGCTACTTTATCTATGCGGAACTTATTAGTCATTTCCCCACTTCTTATTCTTGAACTCATTTTGGTACTGTTATCTCTTATCCGTAGAAACTCCCATAGCTTTCATATTAAGGGCCTGCTGAAATATCCATGAATGTCTAGCTCGATTCAGGAAAATAGACCTTTGCAGAAGTATTATTTTATTTGTGTATTCTGTTTGTAAATATTTAATGCCCATATTATGGAAATTGCGTTGTATATTTGAAGAGTTTCATTCATATTGGTTGTGTATGTGTCTTATGAAAAACAAACCCGATTATAAAACTGATGCAGGTCCTACAATATGGCCTTTGACCTGATTTTATTTCTATAACTTGCAGGCTTGAAGATGAAGTTGCTCAAAAAAATAACGCCTTAAAGAAAATAAGGGAGCTGGAGTCTCACATCTCTGACCTCCAGGAAGATTTGGAGTCAGAAAGAGCAGCAAGAAATAAGGCTGAAAAATTAAAGAGGGATTTGGGTGAGGAGCTAGAAGCCCTAAAAACAGAGCTGGAAGACACACTTGACAGCACAGCCACACAGCAAGAGCTCCGGTAGGTGCATGTGTGAATTTTCAAAACCTCTTTAATATTTTGCTATGAAATCAACGTCAGAATGTGATCACAATTGTACAATTTCTTCCATCTCTACCATCTACCAAATCAGAATCTCACACTGAATAAATGCCAGCATGCACAGTCCGCACCCCTGTCACTGAACTACTGGCTGACCTTTTTTAACCTCTTTCTCTCTTTGTGAGCAGTAAAAAAAAAAAAAATAGTATGTGAAGGGAAGATAAAGAACTCATGGAAAAGCCAGAGCTTTCTGTTAGTTTGGAATTATAGAAGCCTTTCTGAATTATTTAAAGATATGTGCAGGTTTAAAGAAAAACTATAGTAAGCCTAAATTATATAATTCCTTATTAATATAGATCTGCCAGTGAATACTTATTGTTTTTTATTTCTATAACTTTGCTTAGAGGTTAAAAAGGCCAAATGATATTTACTTGGCTTTTCTAGAAGGGTGAAGAGGAAGGGGGACAAAAAAGCTCAATAAGAATGAGCCAATTTGTATCATTAAGTTTTTTTCTAACAGCAATACAATGTAAGCACAAATTCTCAGACAGCAATGCTTGTCATGATACTTGAAGAACTTACATAATCTTATGTATGCATATGTTTAATTATATAGCGCCACTTGGGGACACAGCGCTGTACAGTAATAAAATACAATAGAGTCATACAAGGGGGATAAATACATAGATAGTTCGTACATAAATATATCAATTATAAAAATAGAAGTGCTAGGGCTTTGCCACAAGAGGTAATGTGGTCCCTGACCTGTAGAGCTTACAATCTAGTTATGTAAATGTATCTTACAGTATTCATTCAAAATTAAACTGGTTTTGTAAATTTGTATCTTGCCTGTCAAACAGCTTTTAGTTAGGAATTATAGATATAGATATTATATCTTATTCATACATGTGTTCAATACACATTCAGGGTTATTCAATAAAAGTTCTTATCGTTAAAAATGGTGCTAATTTTGCCCCAACCAGTAAGATGTTAGCTTTTAAATGTTAAATAAGATCTGTTTGGTTTGGGCAAAATTAGCACCATTTTAAACAATAAGAACTTTTATTGAATCTCCCTGAATTGTTTACAATCTGCATTATGTCAATATATTAATTTCAAATCTGTTAAATGACAGAGCAAAGAGAGAGCAAGAAGTTACAGTTTTAAAGAGGGCAATAGAAGAAGAAACACGAACACATGAAGCCCAGGTCCAGGAGATGAGGCAGAAACACACCCAAGCTGTAGAAGAGTTAACAGAGCAACTGGAACAAGTGAAAAGGGTAATGTATTTACAATTAGATATCATATACTGTATTGCAGCATTCTTTTAATTTATTTAAATGTTTGTATTTGAACCCTTAGGTGAGAGTCAACTTAGAAAAGAGCAAACAAAGCTTAGAAAAGGAAAATTCAGACTTTACAGTAGAAATCAGATCACTAACCCAGGCCAAGCAAGATGTAGAACACAAGAAGAAAAAGTTGGAAGTGCAACTGCAAGAACTTCAGTCTAAATACACGGAAGGTGAGCGTGTCCGAACTGAGCTCACAGAGAAAACACACAAAGTACAGGTAAGTCCACTGAACTGAGTTGTGCATGCCTGAATATCTATAATTAGTCTAAATCTGCTGTCATAATATTGTACAGTGTGTTACGGAGTGCTAAATATAAATCAAAAAATGCTTAAAACTGGGGAACAATCTGTGGAAATCATAAAAGCTATTTTTGCCTCATTTGTTTTAGAAACATTTTGGTTGGGTTCCTTCACACTAAGTCAGAATTAACTTTAAAGTAGCCTTGTAAAAACATTACTTACAGATTATTAATATTATTGTGGATTTATATAGCACCATCTTCCATAGAACTGTGCAATTACATACCTACCTTAACCTTAAATGATACACCCATTAATATAATATGCCAAAGGTCTAACTATCATGTATATCAGGCCCTGAGACTGCAAGGGGTGGGTGGGGGGAGAGACACTTCTTACTTTTTCAATCGCTGTAGATGAAGCAGGGAAGGGGCTCCATTATTTCTAAAAAATATCTTAAATTAATTATCACTTCTTAGGAAGTTATATAAGCATCTCCATTATATCAGAATATCATAGGAATATCTATGTGCCATACAAATCTGTGCCTTTTATTTCTGATCAGAATAATCTTACCTCCATAGGTGGAACTGGAAAATGTTACTGTTCTGCTAAGTGAAGCTGAGACCAAATCAATTAAGCTTTCCAAAGATGTTGCTGGATTGACAGCCCAACTTCAGGATACTCAGGTGACCTATTTTGAATTTACTGTGTTTTTACAGTTTGTTGCCTGAAACATGCTTTAAAATACTTCCCCTTTATATTTCATAGGAATTACTTCAAGAAGAAACCAGACAGAAACTTAATGTTGCTACAAAACTCCGCCAGGTAGAGGATGAGAGAAATAGCCTTCAAGATCAATTAGATGAGGAAGCAGAGGCAAAGCAAAATCTGGAACGCCACATCTCCACACTCAATATCCAGGTAAGACAGAAAACATGGAATCAGACAGGTACAAGTAACACTGCTGTGCGGGGAGAAGGGGCCTCCACCACAAACTGCCCTGTAAAATCACACCACAATAGTGAAGAAGTCTACTTCACAATCTAATAGTGGCCTCCTCCATTGGTGCATGTTTCATTTTAAATATTCAGAATATCATTCTAGAAAAGTTTATGGAGGATAAAGGTACATTATTAACACTCCCAAGTCCATTTTGTAATAATTGTTCAAGCAGTAGGCTTTAATGGCAAAAGAAAACCTTGCTCCCTGAAACTGGATGTGGGTACTACAAAGTTCTGCAAATTTGTATTCAGCCATGGTGGCCATTTAACAGAAGCCATATTTTATCACTTTAACCATTTTTAACAGCTAGTCTCCAAATGTGCTGCAGCAATATTTTGATACAGTGTGCCCCTCACCAAGTACAGTCTAGTTCAAGTCCCATAAAATGGTCTGCATGAAGCAGCTGTAAATTACATATCATTACTGGTAGGTATTTTGCACCACAGTTGCAAAGTGGCACATATGAAATTCAATCCATTGCTAGATCACAGTATTCTGTAACAGCACAGTATTTTTTGCTTAATGTTTCAAGGGTATGTAAACTGAAATAAATTACACACATTTCACACATACCAACAGTCACCCTAACTGCACACTGCAGGAGAATTTATGAAATAAAACGAATTTATGAATTTATGAAATAAAGTAGATCAAAAAAGAATGATAAAAAAAAGAATGATACAGTGGTGGTTGTGAAGAATGATTGTTTCCAGTAATGGACAATTAAAAAATATATTTTTCCAGTTTAGATACCTTTTAACCCAATATGATAGAATACTGCAACTTTCTAAATGCATCATGGGACTGATTCAACCTGTTTCATCATGATCATTTAGCAGGAACTCAATAAAACATACAGAGAATAATGCAATCCTTGGGTGTTAAAATACTTACTACACCCTAAACCCAATAGTATCACAGTTTCAATATTAATTTGATAATGGAGAGTAGACCAGTTTACTTAAATCAATACTGAGAATGTAACTGTACTGCCATTATTCTTACTTGATAGTTATGGTTAAACAAAGTATTTGCCATTTTATAGTTTAAATAATAAATTTACACTTTTCATTATTCTGTTTTGTAGCTTGCAGACTCAAAAAAAAAGTTGCAAGAATTTACCAGCACAGTTGAAACAATGGAAGAAGGAAAAAAGAAATTCCTAAGAGACATTGAAAGTATGACCCAGCAGTTTGAGGAAAAAGCTTCTGCATTTGACAAACTGGAAAAGACAAAGAACAGACTACAGCAAGAGCTGGATGACCTAATAGTTGACTTGGACAATCAACGACAACTTGTATCCAACTTGGAGAAGAAGCAGAAGAAGTTTGACCAGGTCAATAATTATCTTTTAATTAAATGTAATGCTACTGGACATTTGTAATCTCTTTAAATAATGTAAAAAGATTCTGACAATAAAATATTTTCCAGATGTTGGCAGAGGAGAAAAACATTTCTTCAAAATATGCAGATGAAAGAGACAGAGCAGAAGCAGAAGCAAGAGAAAAAGAGACCAAAGCTTTGTCATTAGCCAGGGCACTTGAAGAGGTTTTACAATCTAAAGAGGAGCTTGAGAGAACAAATAAACTTCTCAAAGCTGAAATGGAAGATTTGGTCAGCTCCAAGGATGATGTAGGCAAAAATGTAAGCATTAAGCAGAGTCTGTGCTAAGTTATGAGGTAGAATTGAAATGTTACAGTATATTGGTTGTAGTAATAAAGTGTGTAACATTGACACACTTCTTTCTTTAAATAAGACTATTAAAAAATGCATTTTAAGGCAACCTCTAGTACCTAAAAGCTATAATTGGTTTCTAAATTGTATAAACATAATTGTATTAATAATATTTGTAAATGTTCCATGTATAATAGTAAAAAATTAAGATTGTAAGAATACAACATTAAATTACTGAGACCATTTGCATTTTTATTAAATTTACAGGTTCATATTTTAGTTGTACTAAGAGCCAGCAGTAAAGAATTCCTGTATGTGTTGTGCCATTCAGTAAAGGCCCTAAAGCTTTCTTTTCTTAATCAAAGGTCCATGACTTGGAGAAGTCTAAGAGAGGTCTAGAGCAGCAAGTTGAAGAGATGAAAACTCAGTTAGAGGAGCTTGAAGATGAACTTCAAGCGACAGAAGATGCAAAACTAAGATTAGAAGTCAACATGCAAGCTTTGAAAGCACAATTTGAAAGGGACTTGCAAGCCAGGGATGAACAGAATGAGGAAAAGAGAAGACAACTTGTCAAACAGGTAAGAAGCAACATTAGTTGTTGATAGTAACATGTGTAAGTGGATTTTTATTAATAACTCAGTAACTATCTTCAGGTTCATGAATATGAAACAGAACTAGAGGATGAACGCAAACAGAGGACATTAGCAGCAGCATCAAAGAAGAAACTAGAAGTTGATCTAAAGGACCTTGAGGGACAGGTTGACTTTGCTAACAAAGCTAGAGATGAAGCAATTAAGCAGCTGAGAAAGTTACAGGTATGTATTAGGAGTATAGGGCCGTATTTACAAGCCATGGTATCACTTATTAGCGATACTGCGCCTTTAACGATCGGTTTAGCAATCTTTAATCTCTGATCGGGTTAACGATTGCAAAATTAGTTTCGTAAGTTAACGGCACCGATCGTAAATCTATGATAACGAAATCATAGATTTACGATCCCCATAGAATACCATTGCGGTAGTTTACTACCGCACGGTTTTCTACGACCGAACATTCGTTAATTACCGAATGTTCGGTCGTAAATGTACGATCATGATTGTACATTTACGACCACAATCGTACATTAACTAACCCGTGGTATCGCTAAAAAGCGATACCACGGGTTTATAAATGGCCCATAATGTACATTTTTATGGCCTAATAAATGTAATTTTTAGGATGTTTTATTTGGTTGATCTGTCTGTCCGTTTGGCTACAGGGACAAATGAAGGACTTCCAGAGAGAACTAGATGAAGCTCGCAATGCCAGGGAAGAAATATTTGTTACTGCAAAAGAAAATGAGAAGAAAGCAAAGAGCCTAGAAGCAGAAATTATTCAACTTCAAGAGGTTAGCATCAAATGGGCAGTAAGATCTTTATTTAAAGATTAAGGTCTAACTGCCATCAAGAAAAAAAACTTAAAATCTTAAAAGGGCATGTCTACCCATAAATCTAAATTTCAACTACAGGTGGGCCAATTCACAAAGGGTATGTGTTACATTAAGACACTTTTTGTGATGGTTTTGAGAAAGTCACACACAGCTGCATAGTTGGTGTTAAAGTCAAGCAAAAGCATACACAGAATCGCTATTTAGTGAAAGCCGCAATCACAATATTAAACCAGCATTGTGTTCACTATTCCGAACAATTCACCAAAAGTGCGAAAGAATAAACATTATCTGCAAATATCTTCATATTACAGGAATTAGCTGCTGCTGAAAGGGCAAGAAAACAAGCTGAACTTGAGAAGGATGAGCTGGCAGAAGAACTTGCAGGCAGTTCATCTGGAAAGTAAGGAGGTTTAATGGCTCTGCTATAAAAACTTGTATCATAAAAAATCTCTAAGTTAGTTGATACAAGGCATTTCATATAGGGTATACAGTAGAATCACTCTGTAAATCAAACTAAACTGTACTAGAGAATCCTGGCTGATTACCTAATTCAGTTTCTAAAGCTGAGCATACCCATATTGACCAATGAGCAGAGGTGCAACTGATCTCTACTTCCAGACTGAAATGTGATCAGGAAGTAGCTATCGCAGTTGATTTTGAAAGATGTGGGTTCATCAGAAAACTTTCCCAGTGGTTATGATCACTTTACATTCCACTGCCTGATATCAATGTGTATTGAATATATTTTTTGATTAGGCTATTAATCTAAGGGCTAGGCCACATTAGCATGTATTCGCATGGAAATGTGCATGCGATTTTGGATATAATGGAAATCGCAAGAATACTCTCCAGCAATTTCCGATGGGCATGCTTATGCGCATTCATTTCCATTTTGAGATCACCATTTTTTCAAATGCGAGACAATGCACTGGAATCACACACGAAATCCCTTTGTAGATCCAATTAAATTTATATTGAGAATGAGAGGAGACTACAACACAGTGTGCAAACAATACATGTGCATAATGCTTAAATATGCAAAGTATTTTTAAATGTGCAAAAATATTTTTGCACATTTAAAAAAACTTTGCACATTTAAGCATTAAGCACTACAATTGTTTGCACACTGTGTTGTAGTCTACTCCCACTGTGGGAGGAGCCTAGGTGTATTTAAAGAGTGTGGGGTTATTGTATGTTACACCTGATGAAGGGGACACAGTGTTCCCCGAAATGTTGTGTGTGATTCACGAATAAAAGTATTCAGTATACTGTATATATGTAGTGTGCATCTCCCTATCACTTTTTGGACCCTTGTATAAGATATGGTCCCAAGGTAGAGGGCCCTGGAGAGCTGCACCTACTAAACGTCTAACAAACATGGTGTGCCTAGGCCCCTACAACCAAACATAATTAAAGTCTGTTTCTATATTTAAATGGCCTTGAGAAAGTAAAGTGATTACATAAGACATAAATGCCAACTACGGATATATTTTAATTATCAATGTCTATTTAGTATTCAGAGGAAGCATTTTAATTGGGGAATAAAACTTTTGACAATGCATATTTATGCACGTACAAACTGTTTATTCATTCTTCTAAGTACACTGTAAATCCAACTTACTATTACTAGATAGCTTACCGTAGGTTTTAAATATGAAGTGTTTTTCTATCTATCACCCTCCTATACCTTTACTCATTGAAAGGTTCTGTCTTCCTCCTTCTGTCTCCTCACGTTTACATACAGTATTTGTTTGGCAAAGGGATGTGGCCAGTCCCGTGGGGGCAGATACAGAAGGAGGAAGACAGAACCTTTCAGTGAGTAAATGTAGGGAATAGGAGGGTGCTAGAAAAAAAACAAAAACACCTTACATTTAAAGCCTAAGCTATCTAGTATTAGTAAGTTGGATTTACAGTATACTTTAAAGGTCTAAATCAGACATCTCCAATCTGCAGCCATATATTTGTATATTACATATGAGCAACATCTATGGGCCTCAGGTTGGACATCCCTGGTTTAAATAAATATAAAAGGAGCTTAACTATAAAATGTAACATGAAATGTGTAAATTAAAGTCAAACATATTTATACATTGTATGTTCAGTGATATACAGAAGGAACATCATTAAGACTTTTAACTCTCATTAACTTATTAAGATCCTCTCTGCAAGATGAGAAGCGCCGACTTGAAGCCAGAATTTCTCAGCTGGAGGAAGAACTAGAGGAGGAACAAAGCAACATGGAAGGAATGAGTGACCGCATGAGGAAAGCTGTGCAGCAGGTAATATAGGAATGGACTAATGGTGCCCTTAGGTGCAACAATCGTAATTGTACAATAAATTTTCCTATCAGGCCAGTTGTTAAAATGTTAATGTCCTATACGATCGTAAGATCTACGGATCGCACCATTGCGTCTATGGCCACCATAAGTCTCCATTTGCTTCTGCTAAAGCTGTAGTAGACATTAGTGACCTCCACCCTTATTTCTAGGCCGAACAGCTCAACAACGAACTTGCAGCAGAGAGGAGCACATCCCAGAAGAATGAGAGTGCACGTCAGCAAATGGAGAGGCAAAACAAGGAACTGAAATCCAAACTGCAAGAAATGGAGGGGACTGTAAAATCCAAGTTCAAATCTACAATTGCTGCTCTTGAAGCTAAAATTTCCCAACTAGAGGAGCAAATAGAACAGGAAGTCAGGTACTGAAATCTTTATTGAATGATCTATTTATTATCATTATTGTGGATTCATTTTCCATAGCGCTTTACAATTACATGAATACATACACATCAGGCATTGCCCAGAAGAGCTTACAATCTAAGCAAATTTATTTGACACATACACCCTATCAGTATTTTTTATGTGCCCAGAAAAAACCCACACAAGCATGTGGAAAACATACAAACTCCTTGCAGATGTGTCCATGGGTGGAACCAAACTCAGGATTTCAGCGATGCAAGGCATCAGTGCTAACTAAAGATGGCTGAATCATTCCGTTTTCAGATTTCGGGAAAATCCAGAAGATCCAAAAATCCCAAAAACGGAACATGCTTTCAGGACTTTGGAGCCCATGGATAATTACTGAACATTCGAGTCTATTTTCGATGGTCCTTGAAAACAGGACAGCCTTGAACATTCCATAATCCTCTAAAATAGTATCGGAAACTACTTTTGATTTCCGATCATATTTTCAAGGATTTTTTAACGTTTGAGGCTATTTTCGAGGATTATCCAAAATAGGCTTGAATGTTTGGTAATTATCGATAATGGGCTCCGAAGTCCAGAAACCCGAATTATCCGTCGGAAATGGAACATTCGGATTTTGGAACCGAGGGGATCTGTGTTGGATCCGGGTCCGAGATGGACCTGGATCCCATCTTTAGTGCTAACTACTGAGCCACCGTGCTCTCCATGTGTTTATCAAAACATTGCTGTTTGTTAGAAAATGAATAGTTGTTAAACCATTTGACTCAAAGTGATAGAAAACAAATGCTGCAAATTAATACCAGGGGATATTCTCCTTCATAGAGAAAAGCAATCATCAATAAAAACATTGCGCCAGAAAGACAAGAAACTCAAAGAGGTTCTGCTACAAGTGGAGGATGAAAGGAAACAAGCAGAGCAGTACAAAGATCAGGTGACAACTTGTAAAACCTGCTTTACAGTTTTATTTATCAGGGTTACCTTTTCTCATTACCCAGATATGAATTAGATTTCTGTATCATTAATATTCTTATAATGGCTGATTAAAAGACTATTCTGCATATTCTATTCAAAACTTATTGATGGTGAAATGATTTCCAATGCAGGAAATATTTTATTATGTTGTTTCTCAATGCAAATGTATCCAACTGAATTTTGCTTTCTCAGGTAGCCCAAAGCTTTCTGTAAGGTTCCATTCTGTAAAAGTGAATCCTTTCATCTCATCTTAGATTCCCTTAGTGTATGATAGTTGAGGAAAAACTGGCAAACATAATTTCCTGTTTTTACATAAATGGTTTGATTTTGCAGTCTTGTGTGGGTGAACAATAGTATGCAAGAGAAATGCTATGCAGCTGCATTCCTATGAAGCAAATTGTGTTGTGACATCTCATCCCTTATTTACTGAATGAAGATGATAGGCTTCTGGATTGTGCACCCTTTACTGTTGTCTGTCAGGAATATATATTATCATATGGGATTAAAACCTCAGTTAAAGGACAATTAAGCCACAGAACAACACTGAACCAGAAGGCAGAACACCTTGATATAAAGCCAGTAATCTGTGTCTTACCTTTCATTTTGATACGGGTGCTGGGAAATTTACCTAAATAACATATGGTTTGTGCTTTACTTCTCAGCATTCTAGTATCACACAGTTTGGTCAACAACCATTATGTTCTGCACATGCTCAGTCCTTAGCTATGGCAGAATTTGTTACAGTTGGTCACACCCATTAATAATCTCTAGCCAATCCTTTTACTGGACAGATGCAGCAAGGAAGCATGTGACTGAGGTCAGGAGGTGTGGTCTGACACTGAACATACATCCAGTTCACACTCAGATACATCCAGTTCTTAACAGGCTTACATTTACTTTAATACAATTTACTGGAGTGGTATTTTATAGCTTATTGGTGTTTTTAGGGGGGTTGTTTTCAGATTCTAGAGTATAAAAAATTGGGTTTACTTCTCCTTTAAATTTTCAGTTTTATCCCCACAAACCTGCATCTGTAATGGATTATCTAATAGTGTAACTAGCAAGATATTGTACGCAGAAAGGAATAGATTCAAGAGAAAAATATTATTCTCCCTCTTTACAAAGCTCTTGGGAAGGCCTCATTTGGAATATACGGTGCAGCTTTAGAATCCCATGTAAAAGGAACATCTTGAAATTGGAGAGTCCAGAGAAGGGCAAATAACTTATTAAGGGGAATGGAGGGGTTTAAGTTAGTTCCTTTAACACTGGAGAATAGGCAATTATCTTGGGATATCATCACTTTATGCAAATATATTATTGGGCTGTAATAAATGAACTTTCTGGTGCATTGTTCAAAAATAAATTATTTTTAAGAAAATATTTCTTTACAGAAAGAACGGTAAAACTTTGGAACTGTCTTCCTGCAGATGTGGTAATGGCAAGTTCATTAAATAGCTTTAAGAATGAGCTGGAGATGTTTCTAAAACAGCATAATCTAGAAAATAACTGGTATTAATACATATATTAGAAGATTGCAATTTATATTAATATATATGGGGAGATTGATATTAATGCATAAACAGGGAGATTGCAATGCAATGCATTTCTCAATAGTGTACCTATCTGAGTAAATGAAACCTTCAATATCTGAAGGTGAATGAAACCTTGAGCAGATCAATCCAGCTCCTAATTTTTGTTAGAGGGTATGTCCACCCTAAAATTAAAAGTTTTTTGTAGTCTAGCTTCCCCCCTCCAACCCTAACTGCATGGCGTGTTTGTAAAAAAAAAGTCCACAGAAATGTACTTACCAGACCAGGTTCCCTCGGCTAATGGAGATGCATGGGGGGCTTGGCCGGCATCAGCGTCTGTGATTGGCTGAAAGTCAGAACCCGGTCTGGTAAGTAAGTTTGTGCAAACTTTTTTTTACAAACAAACCATGCAGTTAGGGTTGGGAGGGGGGAAGCTACACTATAGCAAAAGGGTTTCATGTTAAAATAAAAGTGCAGCGCCGATGTATCTGGATGGTGGGAGGTAGAGGTGGAATCGGCTGCATGTCTGAGTACCTCCCTGAGGATAGAGAAGAGGCAGAAACCTTTTACACACAGGAAGGCTCCTACTCTTCACTTTCCAGGACTTTGACTAGACACCGCCGGAGAATCATTTGGAGCAGAGGAGAAAGGTAAAGATTTTTTAACACTACACAGTCGGGCCAGCATGGGGTTAAATTTTAGTTGTGGGGGTAGACATGACCTATAACTACTCAATTAAGACTTGACTCACAGACTTAGCATGAGATCTCACTGAAATCCAGTGTGAATAGTCTCCTTACTATATGATGATGTTATACTGAAAAAAGTGATACAATCTACTATTTACAAATAAGAGGGTAAAAAACAAACAAGGCAAAGGAAAACTTAAATATAAAGATATATATAAAAGATATAAGGTGAGTGAAAAAAAAGGGTGTACACATCCTTTAACTAATGGGGTACGCTGCGCTATTTCCAAAAAGATTTGGAGTTGTCACAGTGGCTTAAAATGTATAATAATATTACGCTTACGGTATTTTAGCATTTTTAAATCTCCTCAATAGTTCTTATTATCCAGCGATCCCTTCTGATTGTCATTTAGAGTAAGGAAGGGGTTTCCCCTTCATGTTTTTTTTTTTTGCCTACCTCTGGATCAACTGTTAGGTAGCAATCATAGGTAGGCTACAAAGGTTGGACTAGATGGACGTATACCTTAATTTAGCCTCCAGTCCTAAGTTATTATAATTGTTACTAGCAAAACCTAAGAAAACAATATCAAAAAGAGTTACAAACAGTTAATTTGTTAAACATTGTACAACAACTTTTTGTGCCAGCTGAAATACAGTAGATCAGAAATTTGGAATGTTTCCTTACTGGTTACTGAATATGATGTTAAATTAACAACTTCTTCTTGTATTGGATTTTTTCTCTCTCTAGGCTGAGAAGGGAAATTCAAGGCAGAAGCAACTTAAGAGACAGCTGGAGGAGGCTGAGGAAGAATCCCAACGTATCAATGCCTCCCGAAGAAAGCTACAGAGAGAACTAGATGAAGCCAATGAAAGCAACGAGGCACTGAGCAGGGAGCTCAATGCATTAAAGAGTAAACTCAGGTGAGATAGTCTAAACCAGTCATATATAATATAATAGTAGCTAAAATAAACAGTAAGACAAAACAACTAATTTTTCTGCAAATCAGATAAGGGCTAGAACTCAGGTTCAAAATATACCATTATCTTTCACTAATTAAAGAGATACAAGTTAAGCTACACACATGCAATAGCGCACACGACCAGCAAAGGGCAACTACACGACAAACACCTGTTTTGCACTATAATCCATTTATGTATGGGTCGGATCTTTAACGATGCCTGACTTTAGGTATGGTGGCTAGTTTCAGATTAAATAGAGGGTCATCTCTGGGAAAAATATTTTTTTTAAATACAATCTAATTTATATATTGTAGATGTATTGTAAAAAAGAAAAAAATGCCTGCATAAAGAACATTTCCTATTCCAGCTGCTAGCATAAACTGTCTAAGGCTAAGGCATGTTGGCCTGTTGGGACCAGCAACGTGCCTGCGCATCGGCATACAACGCTCGTTGCCGTCTGTTTGCAATGGGATCTGTATAATTGGAGCGCGTGTGATCCGCAAAAAAACGGTGAATCCATTCGCTCCAAAAACAGTGCAGCACATGCAATTTGCATTGTGCTGCTATTCTCACGTGCTTGGAAATTCACTTTAGTGTGGGCTTGCCATTACGGCTTGTTCACCAGGTCTGTTATTGTCAATTTCCAGACAGAAAAGTGTGCAGTAGTGCATTTTCTAAACTGATGGTCTAGTACTAGGACATAGGACTAGAAAAAAATGATATAAAAGAGACCAAGTTTCATGGACATAGCAAATTGCTTGAAAAATGTTTTTGCGAGCGGCCGCAACTGATGTTGGCCACCTGTTTTTCCAGATAGATTAACCAATCATTACAAATCAGTTTTATTTATACGGGGCTGCATGTAACAAAAGATGATCAGGTCAAAACCAGCAACAAAAAGAACAATCCCTGGCAGGTTGGTCTTAATCTACTCTACGCGAAATAATGAATACTGCGCACTGGAGACATGCAGACAGAGATGCCTATATAAAAGATACTTGTTATTTAAAGGACCACGAAACATCACAATTAACTATTTCGTCATAAATCTGTAATTGTATGGGAGGTAGTATTCTTTTTTTGCTGCTATTAAAGGGAATGTTCACCCATCTGACAAACTTTCTACCCCCCAACTGGGATCCCCCAAAAACTTTTGCAACACTTTTTATGCTCTGCAGCCTGAAATAAGATATTTACTTTAAAGTCTGACAGTCCCTCTCTGCTGGTGAGGATCCTGCGTCCCATACAATTATTCATCTATTGGGGTTTAGATGTTGTGTATAATAAATGGAATGAGATGAACTTAGCATGTTGTCTATGTTAAAAGTAAAGGATGACATCATCTGCCCTATTTAAAGTGATTTTTGGCAACAGGTGAATAGATAAACATCAGATCATTAACAATTTAATCTTAAAGGGTTTCTAATCTAAACTTACTTGCTCTGTTTATTAAATAATTTTAATGGCAGAAAATGGAACCTTGTAAGGCAAATTCATGTTTCATCAAAGGGACTGGTTTGATATTTTGTTGGTTGTGTGCCCAGAAAATGAAAAGAAAGGCCATTGTATGTGTGGGAACAGAAAGGCATTCAATTAGATATTTTAGTAGTGACAGGACTGGGGTATTTAAAAGACAACTGAACAGTTTACAATTTTAACACCTTATTAGAAGACACGAACGACACAATTTATCAAATCCTGTCATTCCCCTTCCCTTGTAAGGGAAAACTAGTCAAGTGTGGATAGAACTGAATATCACGTTATGAAGTAACAATGGTTACTTTTAATTCTTCTCCTGTCAAATGGCCGCTACATGAATGAACTACCATAAAAAAAAGAATCAGGAAGGCAACCTTTGTGATTTAAACACATCATTAAAGTGTATTTATACTGAAAAAAATTACTTTGCGTCATCTTAATCTATAAATAAATACATGTAAGTAGCAGGTGTGTATGTTGCACACAATACTTGTTTGGCTCAGGATCTGACCACTGACCTGACTATTTTCCCCCATACCAACTGTCAATACTGCATACAGTATACAGCACACCAACTGTCAAACCATTCCAGCTACAGCAAAACTGCTTACAGAAATGCTGAAATGTAAGATGTTTCAGATTGGATATCTAATGAAATAGAAGGCAGATCAACAAAAAAATGGTACAGTGATAGTTCGTATGAATTATAGTTTCCACTAACGGTAAATGTAAAAAAACAAAAGCTCTGTAAAAGCATACATGTCCATTTGGAAAAAAGCAATATGCACTGGACAAAATCTCCCCAGTAAAATGGAAAGTTTATCTGTTATTAATGTTATTAAAAACCCTGTGTACAAAACAGCAAGATCAACAGTAATTTCCCCTCAAAGTAATTATTTAAATACTCCCAACAAAAATATTATATTAATATTATTAAAAATATTATAGCCTATGGAAAGGGTAAGTGAATAAGTATAAAAAGCAGTGGGTTTAACTCATACTCAACAAAACTGTATACTGGGGGAAGTGTGTTAAAGGGTATCGCCACCCATTGGAGCAGGCAGGGTACACACAGAGCTTCCCCACGTTTGCGCTCCAGTGCTGCTGCCTCTGACTGGTCCCAACGCAGGCAAGAGTCTTATTTCATTCCTGTTTCACTCACCAGGACGTGATAAATATTATTTAAAAAGTAACTCCATCCTATACAGCAGTTTGAAAAACAGTGCACCATCAGCTAGATTTACCCAGAGTCACAAGCGCTTGGCTGGTGTATTTAATATTGTGTTTTCAGCTCTGGGTAAATCCCAGTCAGGTTTTACCCTTTGCGCCACTATAATGGCTTTAAAAAAATCTAATAAAAAGAGACACAACCAAGATGTTATATCGCTTGCAGTGGCTGTGCCATGTCTTTTTAGAAAACCCTGCGTTTACCACTATACCTTTCTAAAAGTCAAGCTTAACATTTGTAAAAAAGTTAGTGTAAATCTATGAGAGGAATGTTTTTGCTGCAGTTCTGCATAAATCTGTCTGGATATTGTTAGAAAAATGTTAGTCTACAACACATTCCTTCCCTTGACTTGATTTCTAACCTAGACATTGCTAATTCAAATCTCACTTGCTTTTCTTAGCAGTTCTGAACCAATAACACACCTGTACACAAAGCCAGATTTAGGGCTAGGCCACACTACTAGCGCACATACAGGGTTATTCAATAAAATTTCTTATTGTTTAAATCGGTGCTAATTTTGCCCCAACCAATCAGATGTTAGCTTTCAAATGTTAAATAACATCTGATTGGTTGGGACAAAATTAGCACCATTTTAAACGATAAGAAAGTTTATTGAATAACCCTGATAATCTGCAATTTTTTGCGCAATTGCATGCGCTCCATGTGAACGAGAGTGCATTGTATTGTGGCCTCATCCTAAGCTCTTAAATGTACAGGGGAAGCAGCAACATACATTTGTAAGCAGTAGGGCTCACAGCAGGGCCCCTAGTGGTTCTGTCTTTTAATCTTAGATTGTCTTGCTAGTAATCTAGCTCTGCATGAATGATGCAAAGCCATCCAATATAATATTTTCTAAGCTTTCCTCTTCCCTTCAGTCACTGGCTCAAGCATGCTCAGTGTGATTCACCCAGGCAGATAGGAGCTGTCCAAAAAGCTAAATGACCAATATGCTGCAGGTAGTATTTATTTAGTATAAGGCTGTATTGTGTGTGAGTTTCCACTACATCCTCAACCTGATACATAAATAAGGATTCACAAGAGAGACACAGAAACATCAATGCACATTTCAATGCTTCCCTGTCATTACTGAGGTAAAGTTGTTCTTCTAATGAGGAAGGACCAGAACATATAGTAGAAGTTTACATACTTTCAATAAGCTACTTTGTATTTCCCTGTGCTAAGGAGAGGGGTGAATGAGAGTGGTATGTTGGTAATATCAGGGCTTGCTTTATTGCAATATTATTCTTGTTTCAAACAGGTATATATTTTATTAGGGGTTGATTGCGAAGGGAAGTGTTACCCCATTTTAAATTCCAGGCTACAAATCAAAAATGTTTTTGCCTGAACTTCCTCTTCAAAAGATTATTCCAAATGATTATCTTTTTTAACAAATTTTGTGTGTCACAGGCAAAATGTCTATTCATTGAGAATCTGTATGAAGCAGTTCTTATTAATGTTTTCATTTAACTCATTTTATCATAATAAAGACCGGAGAGAGACACTGGGACCAGGTTCTGTCTGATAAGGAAAAATGTCTGAAGGTTCCTTTCTTGTACATTTAACAGAAAAATACATAGAGCGATGCTATATCGGACACGTTTTGGGCAAATTAGTGCAAAACCTACGGTACCCGATGTAGCACGTGTTATTCACTAATTTAATTCTGGCTGTGTGATTTCCAAAAATAATTGGAAATAGCGTGGCATAACTTATGTAGTGAAGGCTAAGTTAAAATTTGCACAAAAATTTTGCGCAAATTTCAATGCCTTTTCCATGGAAGCGTTAAGTTCGCGTCTTACCTGACTGGGATCCTGCGATGCAGTAACTCTTCCAAAAGAGTTTATAGTATTGCAGGGTCGCAGCCGGGTAAGTAGTGCGAGATTTCTTATTATATTGGCCCGTATGAATGCTATAATTGCCAAATGTTTGCATGCAGTCGTCTCATATAGTTTACTGGTCAGATGCAATTTCTTACTGCTCCATGTTTGCATTTGGTATTTAGAGATATGTCAGGTTGCTGTGTGGTTATTTTATTTCCTGCTCTGTGCCAATATAACAGCTGCAGACTCTTTTTATTTCAGAGGGACACAGGATACTTCGCAATGACTAAGCAGGTACCAATGCCTTCAGTTTTGCAGTTTCCCTGTTTTTCTTGGAGATACCCAAGCTACCTTAGTATCCTGTTAAAGCAGCATTGTATAGTTAAATCCTGGGTAAAGGGAGAACCACCTTTAGTGTTTTATGGTGTCAATGAAATATCAATAAAGAGAAGTAAAGTTAAAACACAATTCTGCAGGGACCATAAATGTTATGTGTTCTACATGTTTCATGTCACTGCTTTACTTGTATATTGATAGGATTGTAGTTTTGCCGTTACTCCTTTCAATGGTCGTGCATAGATTATTATTTCATTCTCTATTCAGACCTATGGAAATGCCTTAGGTAAAAACCACAGAGCCATGAAGAGTATGAAAGACAATATGAGTGGATTACATGTATGTAGCAGTGACAAACATCTAAAAGCAGGTTCAGATCCCCTTAAGGTAGGGAATAATCTGAACTCTACTTTTGTTTTGACTTTACTTCTTATATTTGTAAATAATAAGAAAACGAAACCATATAAAACTAAATCACAAACATCTGAGGATAGATACAGTGCTTCTTTAAATATTCACCCTTTCTTCTGCAAAATCTGAAGGCTTGGAGATCTTTGTATGAATAAATACCTATTTTACAACTAGATGTCGAAATAACCAACACTAACGTTTCCCACCTTTCTAGTATTATTCCAGACAGGATAATGCACTGAACTAACTTGACTGTGCACAATAGTTCTACATGGTCATGTTGCAATGATTCATCAGTTCTGCATGATAATGTACACTTTAATAAAATCTTCATTAGCTTTGCTCTTGTCTAGTCTTAAGGTCCCAAGTGGAACTACTAGCCAGAAAAGAACTTAGCAGTTAGAAAGTGATTCCGTAAGGATTCCTGTTTCAGGTACAAAGAATAAATACAAGGAAGTATAGGAAATGAGAAGGATGCCTGCAGATGTCCCATAGAACTCAAACGCGTGGCAGCAGTGGGTGGTCTACAGGAATAAAGGGTTTGCAGTGTGTTGTGATGGTGTCTCTCATTCCTTCAACTTGTTTATATGTTTCAATTATTTCCATGGTAACTGTGAAACTGTGGTAAAAGTGTAGTTGCCCCAATCACAATCATTTGTTCTCAGCGTAATCCATACATATCTGCTGTAGGATAAAGGAAAATGTTTTGGGATTTAAATTTGAGCCTTTAGGTGCTACGATAGTTATACATTCTGTGGGCTTGAAAACCATGAGAATTGCCCTATAAATAACTTGTTGCCAGGAGCCAGTTTTCTAACAACTGTAGTTTGGGCATTGGGTGGTGATTTCCCTATATATTATTTTTTTATTATTTGAGGGGTGAACATGCCACCATTATTTAATTTAAAATCATGTACCACTTAATGTCTCAAGCTATTATTCTGGGATTAAGATAAATGAAAGTAATTAGATACCCTAGTATGATGGAATTAAGTAATAGCAAATAGTAAAAGTAAGTCTGTGGTATTCAGTTAGATGAACTGGAACTAACTACAATTATACCAGGACCTGGATAAATGGGAACATTCACAAGAATAGTATAAATAATAAACAATTTGGTAATAAAGCATTATTAACAGCATCAAAATAATCATTGCATGGGCTACCAAGTAACAAGTTCCTTTATAAATAAAGTGCATGCAGATAGCCTGAAGGTATTTACAAAGCAGAACAGATAACACGTTTATAATCATACACTGAACACAGTCATTTCATGATTCATCAACATCTCTCTTATTTTAGGTTCATTTTGTATTGTTCATGCGGGATATGATCTCAGTTTGTCTGCAAAAGCAAAAAATATTTGAAGGACATATGTCAGAATTTTCATAGGTGTATTTCACTAATTGTTAGAAATTTGGAAAATCTATAGATGTTAGGGTCAGGACCAATCAGTAAGGTGGGCACAACTAATACTACATTCTTGGTAACAAAAGGGGCAGGTATATCTAAGTCTACCAACAAGGTAAAATATCAGTGCAGGCAGCATTAATTAGCTTCTTTGCCCAAACCAAAGTTGAATAAATCAGTGTGAAGAATGGGGAACAGAAAGGTGCAGATTAGAGGGCTGGATTACAGGATGCAAAAGCAGGTGGGGTGCATCTTTAGTTAGGTGTTCTACACAAGTTATAAATCAATTGACCCTGTCCAGCATTACGGACAGCTTCAATTAGAGCTGCTAGCAAGTCCCAGGCACATAGAAATTGCAGAGTCCATGCCCCACAATATGCGTCCTGTATGTTCTGAATTCCAGCCATATTCAATCACTTCTTTTTGGAGAGGATATGGTAACATGCACACAAATAGCATTATGGAGCCATGGTACCTATCATAACACATCCCTATAGCGGAGGTTTGCTATATTACAAGGAGAAGTGAAAATATAATCTCTTTAAAATCCAGCACTAGAAATGTAAATTGTCTTCCAACCCTGCCAGCAGTGCTTCTCTCCCCTGGAGGATCATGGGTAACAGCTGTTACATACCATAGTCAATAAAACAAATATGACCGTAAATGCTGCAGTTATACTTTGCACAACGCTAAAACAACGTTCAGTTGCATTAATCAGATCAGTGGAATTTCCAATACACAACTGATCTATCTGACATTCCTTTAAATATTAAATCATAATTGCTGTAAACAGAGTTGCAGACAACCTGTAAATGTACAGCAATAATGAACTTCCTGCTGCCTTCAATGTTATTCTCTGTGTCCTATGATGCAATACTCATGGCCTAATTTTTCCTTTTGCTTCATACAGACGGGGGAATGAAACATCATTTGCACCCCCAAGGCGATCCGGAGGTAGCAGGAGAGCTGTAGATAATGCAGCCGATGGGTCTGAAGAGGATGCAGAAATACGTGATGGAGATTACAATGGAACAAAATCTAGCGACTAATCCTTCTCTTATTTCACCTGCCTTTGGACTCACATAAACTGTTACTTCCCCAATGCACGGGCCCGAAACTGTGTTGCAAGCCCCTCTGGCAATGAAGAAAGTTCATTAGCTCAATCAACCTTATAGCTCACAGATAAAACTGCATTAACCAGGCAAGTCAGGGGCTCCCAAATCTGTTCACACCATTAATCCAGCTCAGTGCTGTGAGACAGAGTTTTAAAGATGCTCTAACAGTTACTCCCAGTTTGTTATCGACTAGACCCAGTTTCTTACAAAAAAAAAAAAAGTCACATGAGCATCAAACAGTTCATGGGTTACTTGTGTGAATACTTTTAAGTCCTGGAAAAAAAAAAAAAACTTTTTTTCTGGTTCTTCCCTCCCTGTTTTCCACACAGGCTGACACAAACCTATTATAAATTATTCTTTGTTTCTTATGATCCAGTGTGCAAGCATTATGTCACTCCAGAAATACTTTCTTCCAAACAACTGATACACCAAAGAGCCTTTCTGTTCACCTGTTTTAAAATTATTTGTTTAAAAATAAAACCAGATATATTACACAGATCCACCAAGTTTTCTTATCTCTTCCTGTTATATACTGAATATAGGATCTACATGCAGCAAGGTTTTTTAAATGCATACTGTATGGCAGGGGTGCCCAAATTTTCTAAGGTTTGGGGCATTCCAGTGACACCCCAGCCAGTAAAGGGGCCACTTTCTTAGCCAGTCCTAATCCAACAATGTCATGTGCATAGCCATACCCACCCGCCAGTCACACAGACTGCATACTGTAGTTTGGAATATACTAATACTGACCAGCCTTTCAGCATGTGTGTTAGATTTTAATGGGCATTTTATTAAGTATAGTACCTTGGTTTGGTATTGAGTACTTTCATGTATCCCACTCAAAGGCCAGTCAAACAATCTTTAAATTAAACAAATATTTATATTATATTTTAATGGATACAAGGGACATATTCACTAACCTGCAGTATCAGAAATCGTTCAGCTGTACAATCCCCATGTTTATTAATGTGCAGTGAAAACATGCATCACTTTGTACTGTGCCATAGTGGGATTTTATTTTAGGGACACTAAACTATATATAAGTAAATGGTGGTGGTGGTGGTGGTGGGGGGGAATCTATAATTCACAGGGAAGTGATATTATTTATTCCTACCACCTTGTGCACAGTAAAAATAGACTGCTGCAGCTCTCCACTAAGTGTCACTATAAGACGCACATTATAGGCACCTGCTTACTGCTTTGTCATCTTGAGTACAAAGCATACATTTACTTTCATACATAACTCGACTGTAATTAAAAATTACTATTATTACAGTTTAGAGCTGCCATTCTGCATTCTATTACCAGGAAAATAGATCTAGTCAGTACGCTATTGTTTAAAGCTTTTCAGTTTTGCCTGGAGCTGTATCTTGACATGAAAACTATATGGTCATGTAACCCAATAATCTTTCAGAAACATTAAAATCAATGCTTATGGTGACAGTGGACTCGTACAAAGAATATCCCATTGTTGACAATGGAATATAATCAGCAGCACTTACAGAGTCCTTTTCAGAGTTTTGCCCTTCACTTACATGCAACATTTGTTTTATCTGAAAAATCTTTACCACATTTGCTCTCAAGAACCAAACACATGAAAGTTAGAAAATGAAGCCTTTATTCAATTGCATTGGTCTGTACAGATCAATAAAAATAATTGTTTATATAAAAAGCTGGACACACTTGTTGCTTAAGTTCAATTAATTAAGATCACATTGAAAAAACGTATGTATTGCTTTCAGTTGATAGGCCATATTTAAATTATTAGTATAAAATAGGCTCAATAAAAGCAAAATAATGTGAACCTTGTTTTATCTGTTTTTTGTAATGGACCAGTGTAAAAATATAAACAAAGAAACCAAAGAAATGTTAGATACTAGTGTTAATATCTAGAATCCCCAAGGCACTTTTTAAACAAGATCTGTAACTAGAGGCATCATGTCATAAGGGAGTAGAAGGCAAACTTCGAATGCACAAACTGTAGTGGAATTTTAACCAAACAATGTAAGTGAAATTCTACTTCCCCATTTATAGGGCTCTAATCTCCTTCAGGTGCTTTATGTCATTTGGTTACAGTATTAAAAATCCAGAAAGCAGGAATTAAAGGAATGACCATCATAATTTCTGATCTGTATGTATATAAAACTGTTGTGGGAACAGATTTTCCAGCTTTTCCTGTTGGCTCAACAGATGTTTAGGTTTCACAATAATGAAGGCTGTCTACCATTTTCTATGTCATGTCAACATAAAGAAAAAGTTTACTTGGAAAGTAAGTATCACATTATAAAGCTTTAAAGATTAAACCTTTTATCACAAAACTGCTCTAACCCCACACCGCACCCAACCCCTACACACGCTCAATAACTACCCAGAGAGATAGAGGAGCGTTCCAAAAAGCTTATCTGTATCCAGTTGTGATGGAGGAAAGGGAACAAGGAAATTACTACCTTTTGACATTTAGTTTCTGTTTTGTATGTTAGGAATGTTTAGGTAATAATAAATAAGGGTATTATGCAGTATCACCCAAGCTATTCTAAAACTCTATAAATGGATTTCTGTACAAAAGCACTAGTATAAATCCTTACATTAAATATAATACAGAAGACTGACTGCAGATAACAAAACAAGAGTACACTTTGGGTTGTAACTTAAGATATTTACTGTAATAAAAAAAAACAACCAACCTTTGAGATTGGAGCCGGAAGGTATGGCAATTTCCCTTGTCTGTTGTGGTGCCTCTTATTTTTGCACCTACTAAATTTATAAAACAAGGATATTTAGCCTGTTACCCACCATCAGCAGTTGATCCAATGAAACAGCTATAGCAGTGCAGCAGTTAAGTGCTTGAGAGGAATCTGATAATTGACTCGAGCGACCGACATGACCAAAATTTTAGTTGATCAGGCTGAAATTTTAAACTTTTTTTTGACAACAAAAACTATAAATAAATTGGATGTGCCAGAAATTTTGAATAGGCCACATGTCTGGTTCACTAAAATATTGACAACACTTCTAGAATTCCAATTATGTTTACCAATTTGTAGCCTGTCTGGAAATATTGGCCTGTGTGTACCCAAGTCTTACTGTTGCTTCTTACATAAAAGACCATTTCACACTAATGCCATAAATAAAAAAAGCTACCAATTGTCCATATCAGTATTCAGTGGCTTTCATAAAACTACATTTTATCAGCCTCATAAAAAACAGGACATGTCTTTAAAATCCCCATGATAGCTATGTTTAACAGCTACAAATCCCTTTAATCTGACCCTTTTGCTATTTACATTTTAACCACAAAAGCTCTGCTAATCAAAATATTTTTATTCTACACATCTAAAACAGTTTGGGAGAACCTTAAACAGAGCGGTTTAGCAGAATATGAAAATAAAAAAAGGAATTGTAGCATTTGAAATCCTTCCTTCATATTCAAGTCCAAGTCCAGTGTCAGTGCTGCGGAATGAAACTTCCAGCGTGTGGTTCTTGTTCTTTAGAAATGTGCATTTCATTAAAATTCCATTAAAAAAAGAATATCAATTCTAAATGATCATTTTCACAACCCCCTGAGGCGAGTGCATTCCCTGTACAGGTGTATTTGAAGTCAGTGGTCCAAAGTCCAAACGCTTTAATAACCTGCATAAAGAAAATATATAGATTTGTAATATTTTTCCATCTCCGAACACCTGAGCATCTCCTATACACTAGCTTTATTTACAGCAGCATTCTTTAATTAAAAATACAAAAATATTATGGAATTTGTTCACACAATTGAATATTTTGCTTTGATTTGCATATTCATAGAAGATCTTTTAATGTTAAATAATAAAAATTAAATAATTTTAATGGTAACCTTACCCTTTTTCTCCAGGAGATCCGTTAGTAAAGCTTAGTCTGTTTTCATTGCCTTCTCTAGCTTTGTTTAAACGAGCTGAGACAGATGTAAGAGGTCTGTTAGGAGACTGCTCATGTACAAAATTTCTGCAAGATGCTAACTTAGACTCCAAAGCCTGCAAGGAGCAAAAAAAAAAAAACTTATGAAAACAAAAATTATATGCTCTCCAGCTGGTGTACTGAATGGCTGAGCAGGCAAATCATATTGGGAAGCAAGTTTATTATTAACTAAAAATAAACAATACGGCCTGAACCGACTGTATAATTCACAAAACCTCATACACCAGTTAATCACATGCTTGTTTGTTTGGGCATTGCTTAAGGCTTCATTCACACTGCATCATTGCATTTCCCCATAGTACTGCATGCCACAGTAGTGTGAACAAGTAACACCTCTGAAATCAGTAGCATTGTGGAGCAATCATATGTAAATCTAAAAGTTTATAGTATTTTGAGATTTCTTCAGCCGCATGTACCGCATGTGTATGGTAAAGGTGGCCATACACATGCGGTACATTGGTATCTGTTGGCACACTGCGAAGGGAACATCACACATGGTAATGACCTATCGCCTATACACGCTATAGGGATCGGTCGGCCATGCGCCATACACAGGCCGACGGTATTGACTCTCTTTAAGATAAAAGGTAGCCATACACACACGATTTCCACAGCATGTGTGCCGACAGATCACATTGGTATCTGTCAGCACACATGTGGTGGGAACCGCACACATGGACCCAACTAATCCCCATACGCAGCCATACACAGAATGATCGAATCTGCTCCCTTTACTAAAGTGAAGGGAGCAGATACCGTCCGACGGATATTTTCTGTCTTTCCCTGACTGAACTAATGCAGACTACGGTCGTTCTTCGGCACTGAGGTCAGTCGGGGAACAGCCCCTACAGGATTTACCCATTATTGTTAGTATGTATGGCCACCTTAAAGGGAGCCGATGCCGACTGATGGAAATTTTCCATCTTCCCCGTCAGACTGCAATGCCGACCATGGACGTTCTACGACATTACAGTCGGCCTCGGCCCCTACACATTAGCAATATTATCCTAATGTGTATGGCCACCTTAACAACTGATTTTCTAACAATAGTTACTTGACAGCTCTGGCAGGTGGGTGGATGGGCTAGAGAATTTACAGGTCCTCTGCAACTATTTGTCTGGGCCCAGGACTCACTGTGTAGAAGATAAATGTTTGCAAAATAAAACCAATATATTTTTTACAAAATGCAGCAGATTTCAGAAATGAGAGAAATCTGTTAGATTTCTACTTTGTTTGCCCTTTCTACATTCAGATTCTAGATTCTGTTATTCTAATTTTTTTGCCTTTAAAATCAACAGCCGTTAGTGTTACCCTTGGTTCTGTATAAGACAGCTAAAAAATATAACGATAAATGCATACATAAAACTTCCATAAACTTTAACAGCCATTTCAGTAAAGCCAATATGCACATGCTTTTAGATTCTTTCACTAAGGCAAATTACATTTCTTAGAACTGTTGTATTCATCAAACTTTACATTTAAAGAATTGACCAATTGCATGCTGTCATTTTTACACATGGCTTCCATTGTTTTTTTTTAAGAGGCGTGTCTGGCTGGTGAAGCACTTACCGTGAAACTCTTCCCACAATTGTACAATAGGAATATATGGCAGCAATACGTCAGTCCATCCCATGACATTGGGTTTTCAATATTTACCAGGACTATGCACCACACTAGCATCTTTTCCACACCTGAAAACTCTTTCTAACTTATATACATTTGTATGTATGTATGTATGTATGTATGTATGTATGTATGTATGTATGTATGTATGTATATGACATATTAGAAAAGAGATTCCTGCCCGAACATTTCACAATCTAAGTGGGAGGGACAACCTACAGATACAAGTGGGGGGAGGGATAAAGTGCTCAGACAGCTAACAACCATTAATAGTGTTGTTTTTCAGAAATGTAAGAACAGTTTAGATTTAAAAGAGGTAAAGGATGTCACCTGGCAAAGTGAGAGTACCTACTAGACTGTAATGCAGTGATACCTAAATCTTTTCACACACTGGAACACTTAGCAATGCAATACTAGGTCAATGCATTTCTTTTCTTCAAACCCTAAATGAGTGGAAAAAAAGCGCACAATACTTACCCCTACTTTCCGAAGCAAATCCCCAACTATGTTTAAAGCAGATACGCGTGCACATGGTGTAAGTGGGGTGCCACTGTATCCATCATCCAGACCTAGAATAAAATGATTAAACTGAAAACCAATATATGCTGCTCACAATTAGGGATGTAAACATGTACAATACCACTAAACTAAATAAGATTGATTGTTTGATTAAATGCAACTATAAAATTTGTAACCAAAAACAAACACACCCAATGTCCACATCACTTTGGTTATTAGTCCCACTGCTTATCTCCAAGAACACATGATAATCTGTCCATGTTCCCCTTTGCCCCATGTAGTCCCCAAGCATATTTTTCAACGGACACCCTCATATGTGCATTCATAAGTAATCTGTCATTTTTACATGGCAGTCTTTTTTTTTTTTTTCTGTTAAAGGAAAACTTTACGTACAAACCACGCTCCCTCATTGGAAAATACCCAGAGTGAGGACCTACACCACACTGACCTCACCCCTAGGTTCACTTTCTAATGATTCAATCACCTAAACTCTACTTCGGTGCTACGCTCCTGGAGTCAGTCGGCGACTTTGGCCAATAAGGAGACACTCCACGTGAGGCAAAATGTTTAGGCCATGCCCCCTTTATCCATCCAATTAAGCCACACCCACTAGGTACTTCATCGGTACTTCATCGAGCCAAAAAGACACAGACAGACAGACAAACACAAACATAGATACACAGCCAGATAGCGATAAACAAACAAAAAGACAGAGAAATAGACAGAGATAGAGTTGGACAGAGAGACACAAATTAAAGGGCCACCCTTTCACATTTTTCATATAATATTCTCCCTGTCCCCCCATCCCCACCGCTATAGTGTTAAGTTCAGAAAGTGCCCCAAATATTACTTACCTTCCCTCTTTCCTCCGCCGCACTGCCAGGCCCTCTGCTTGCGAGAAAATGCAAGCAGAGGGGCGGGACCGGCAGTCGCGTCTGTGATTGGCTGAGCGGCAACCAACCACAGACGCGGCTGCCGAGCTCTATCTGTCCCTCTCTCTCTCTCTGTATATCTATCCCGGTCTATCTATCTGCCTCCTGTCTATTTCTCTTTTTATCTGCCTCTCTTTCGGTTTCTATCTATGTATTTTACTCTGTCTTTCTGCCTCTTGTCTATCTGTCTCTATCTAACTATCTGGGTCATTCAATAATAGTTCTTATCGTTTAAAATGGTGCAAATTTTGCCCCAACCAATCAGATTTTATTTAACATTTAAAAGCTTACATCTGATTGGTTGGGGCAAAATAAGCACCATTTTAAACGATAAGAACTTTTATTGAATCTCCCCGTATGTCTTTCTGCCTCTTATCTATCTTTGTCTCTCTCATACATCTATGAGATATTACATACACGACCGAGCACTCACGCGGTGTTCATCGATGCTGCTGGAAACGCTTCTCCCGATCGTATTTTTGACCGACATGCGATCGCAAAATCCCATTCATTTTGCGATCGCATGTCGGTCGAATGTAAGATCGGGAGAAGTGGTTCCGGCAGGATCGAAGGAACATCACGTGAGTGCTCGGTCAGGTAAGTAAAATCTCATAGATGTATGGCCACCTTAACTCTGCCTGTTTATCTGTCTAAGGCTGGGTACACACCGAGGGACCATTTGTCCCGGGACACATGTCCGTCGGTCGCAGCAAATTCGGGCCATAGGAAACCGCACGATCGATCGTAATCTTCCGACACGTCCGATCATTCATTCGTCCGAGCCGAACAAACTAGGTCGGTCGCGGCCACCCGCCCCACACCAGCCGATATTTTCGGCCAACCAACCGAAAGTGCCGTGAATTGGTCGGTCGGCCCAAAATATCGGCTGGTGTGTACCCAGCGTTAAGGTGGCCATACACCAGCACGATATTACTTACCCGACGAGCCGCTCACGCGACGTTCCTGCGATTCCTGCCGGAACCGCCTCTCCCGATCTTATATACGACCGACATGCTCGTCGCAAAATGAATGGGATTTTGGATCACATGTCGTCGTATATAAGATCGGAGAGGTGGTTTCGGCAGATCGCAGAACGTCACGTGAGCGGTCGTCAAGTAATATCGTGCTGGTGTATGGCCACCTTTACTCTGCCTGTTTATCTGTCTATCTATCCAACTGTCTGTCTATATATCTATCTCTATCTGTCTGTCGATCGATCTATCCAACTCTGTCTGTGTATCTATCTATTGAAACAAACATTGTGCACTCCACCTTCGTGGCTCCTTCAGCCGTGCCTGGGTGTTTCCAGTCCTCCTAAAGGATACCAACATACAATGTATAAAACCATATGGCTTGATAAACGTCCAGTACCAGACCGAAACTTTGCTGTTGTGCACATGAACCAATCAACAACAATTTGTGGAAAACAGGGCTTTAGAGGGATTTTGGATAATAAAGGCCCCATTGGGTTGATTTTACATATTCTCTGCTTTCTTACTTGCTCTGAATGACTGAGAGGATGCCAGGCCAGAAGTACATCCCTTCTGACTTATGGGTGTAGATGGAGAGGATGGAATGGATATTGAAGCTTGAACTGCAGTGTCCATTCGGTCAGTTTCTTGACCAGCCATCATACTAGGCTTTTCTTGCTTCTGCTGGACGGCCAGTTCTTGTCTTAAATCTGTTACATAAAAAAATCGATAGTAAAGCTGAAAAAAGCTAAAGGAAAATGCATTTCCCAACTTCCAAGTAGAAACAATTGCACATCTGTTAAAGGTTTGGATATTGCAATGTGTCTGTTATGCAGAGCATAATCTGTCAACCTTGTGACATGTAAGGGATGTGCTGTTAAAATTCTCTATAACATAAGCCCAGTCAACGGACAGAAAGAATTCAACGAGGATCTAGACATTGACTGTGGTAAAAGCTACTGTATAAAATAATTGGCAGCGCAGCCTTACAATCCTTTAAAGCTTTTTATTACCCTTCATTCACAATAAATCTGGTGACAGGCTTCTTCATTTATAGATGCCTTCAGTAAGTTATATATTAGATATTAGAAGGTGCACCATTCAGGAATTTAGAAATAACAAGGAGATTTATAAAAGCACAGTAGAAGCATTAGGCAGCATTTCAGGTTAAGTCTTACATCTCTTAATTTCAAGCTATTGCAGTTTTTTGGGGGTGATTTTGCCTGTATACAGACTTTACCATTTGAGGACTAGGCCACTAGTGTGCACAACGAACACACATTTCTTGTGCGCTAGTATGTGTTGTAATGTGGCCTCACCCTAAACATAGTAATAAGTAAATGGTCTACAGAACTAGGGAAACTGTTGTCTTTGAAAGGGTCATTTATACCTTTTAATCAAGCCTAGCAAGATGTCTAGCTGCTATCAATCCAAAGTTACACTTCCCTGCTGTAAGAGACTCATCAGTGTAAACAGCCCTAAATTGTCTAATCTGCCTGCATAGTCAAGCCCCTCCATTCCCCTTATTATTTATTCTGTATTATTATACTGGAGTTCGGTACAAAAGAACACACAAGATAAGTATTAGTGAGCACCAATTCACCTCGAGCTTCATCTTTTAATCTCTGGACAGACTCCAGAAGATTTTCCTTTTCATCAAGCTCACTTTCAAGGAATGCATTTCTCTCAATAGCCTGATTTAAACGCTGCTCAAATTCCTCTAGAGACATTATTGTAGCCCTGTTAAAAAGAGGATCAGTGAGTATGCAAATAATATTACAATGCAATAACTGAACATCCAATCATAAATATATATGCTGACAAATACGGTTACTTTTGCCCATTTTCTTTTGCAAATCCAGGACACAGTATTAAAAAAATATGGGAATGTAGGCAAATAGGCATAATTAGAGTGTAGTGCTGTAGCAGCTTCAATCTTTCACAATGTGGGTCTACTGACCTCTTCGCTCTCTCCAGGTCATCATTGGCTTGTTCAAGTTCCCGAATATACTTTTGCAGCTGATCTTTTATTGCTTTGGTTTGTGAAAGGTCTCCTTCCAATGTAGTTATCTGCATATAGTTTTCCGAATATTGCTCATCATACTTCTCCTATAAATAGAAGTTAAGGTTATGGTATGACAGACATGCACTGCAATAGCCAAGAAAAACTAACTCCCTACAACAGCTAGCTATGCACTGATGTATTAATAGAGGCTGGGGAGCAGTTGTTTGTGAACTAAATAGCAGGCTGCTCAAGCCTAAGTTATTCATGTAAGTATGTATAATTTTATTTATAAAGCGCCACTTGGGTACTCAGTGCTGTACATTATAAAACACAGACAGGGTAATTCAGAAAAAGTTCTTATCGTTTAAAATGGTGCAAATTTTGCCCCAACCAATCAGATCTTATTTAACATTTAAAAGCTAACATCTGATTGGTTGGGGCAAAATTAGCACCATTTTAAACGATAAGAACTTTTATTGAATCTCCCTCAGAATATACAAACAAGGGGATGAGTGCAATCAATTAAACAGATGAATTAAATTAAAATTGCATTCTATATTATGTGGATGAAAAATGCCCCATTTTATTTAAATCAGTCACCCACTATCCTTTATGTAGTGGACAGACAGTCTGTATAAATTTACAGATCTAAAATACAGAAACGCACAAAAGAGCTCTTAAGCTAGGTACACAGATTTCTGAAAGATGACAGACAGGATCTGCAAGATCCTGTCTGCCATCTTTCAAAGATCTGCATACAGACAGTCCCGAGCGTTCTCCCTATGAACTTCATAAGGAGAACGCTCGGGACTGCGTTTCCATCGGCCGCGCTAGACTCCTCTATAGGGAGTCTAGTACGGCCGATGGAAATTTTTGGCCTTTCCCGAACGAACGTTCGGCGGCCGCACGTTCGTTCAGGAAACGAACTTATACACATAACGATAAAGCCCCAATACCGTCGGATCCGACGGTATCGGGGCTTTATCGTTACTTTGTGTACCCAGCTTTAGGCAGTTTGGAGACTATGCATTTTCAAATTAAAGCCAGTTCAACAACTTGAATTTAACTAAACATGTATGTATGTATAATTTTATTTAACGCATCCCATTTCAATAAGCAGGAGAAAAGCACTGACAACATGCAAATATTCAGTTGGTACGGACATGTAGCTACTGTAGAACAATGCTACCATTTGTAAGAAAGAAATGTCTTTCTTTTATTGAGGTATTGTGTGAATGTGCACACAAACAAAATTGAGGGTATTTTAAAGAAAAAACTTTTATAGGGTAACCCTTTTGAAATAAATAACAAAAGTGGTATAAAGGTGATACCTTTATTGGCTAACTAAGATAATCATAGCAAGCTTTCAGAACATTCTAGTTCCTTTTTCAAGCTGAATACAATGAAGCTGTGGTGCTATAGCTTGAAAAAGGAACTAGAATGTTCTGAAAGCTTGCTATGATTATCTTAGTTAGCCAATAAAGATATCACCTTCATACCACTTTTGTTAAATTTTATTTCAAAAGGTTTACCCTATAAACATTTTGACTGGCTAAAACGGTACACCACCTTTCCCTGCGTCTACAAAGGAAAAACATGAATTGGTTATTTTAAAAATCGGAAACAGGTGGATTTTACCTTAATGGCATCAAGCTCCATCCTTAAACGGTTATTTTCAGAAAGGAGGTCTCTGTTTCTTCCTTCAATTTGCTGAAGCTGTGCCTCTAGCTCTACTTCATATTCGTGGCTGGCTTCTTGAAACTCCTGCAACTCTTGCTGTGTTTCCTCAGAACTATAGGCCAAAAATTAAATACCATAACATTTCCAACTTAATTCAAGTTAACAGAGAGCTCTACAGTTCAAAAACATACCACTTCTTGTATTTCGCTGCCATGCTTTTCCAGTGCGAGATCTCTTCCTCCACAGAATTAAATAGGTTATCTTCTAAATTATCCATGATAACAGTTCCATGAGAATCAAGGGGTAAACATAAAGGGTATTCTGCAAAAATTATAATTAAAAGATATGCTTGTGAAGGTTTTCATTCATCCAGGTCAAGGTATATCTGTTGTATTCAGTTAGATCAAATAGACTAAAAGTTTAGTTCTTGAATACGTTTCGCTAGTCATCTGACTAGCTTTCTCAACTGAAAATGCCAGTCTGATGACTAGCGAAACATCTTCAAGAACTAAACCTTTAGTCCAGTTGATCTAACTAAATACAACAGATATAATTAAAAAAACAACATTTCACTAAATAACCTCCAGGGGGGCGGGGGGCGGTCTGCCGTTTGGAAAATGAATGTACAATAATAATCAGATCCCCCAATTTGTCAAAACAAAAAACTGCCTTATGTAGTTATATACAAATGCCACAAATAACCTGTAAATAATATCCACTAGACGTGTAGTTTGTGTATTAAGGAACACTAAACTTAAACCCCAAAAAATAACTATTTGCCATTTGTTTGTATTATTCACAGAAGGTGAGAACGCTTATTCTTACCTCCCTGTGAATAATATTACGCTCGGGGGACCTGGAACTTACCTTATCGCCGCTCCACTCGCAGCCGCTCCTTCACTGACAGACGCTCTTGGCATGCACGCCAATACAAAAGATAGGGCGAACGATCGGGAGAGAACAGCTGTTCAGTGAAGAAGCGGCTGCGAGTGGAGCGGCGGTAAGGTGAGTTCCAGGTCCCCCGAGCATAATATTATTCACAGGGAGGTGAGAATAAGCATTCTCACCTCCCTGTGAATAATACAAACGAATGGCAAATAGTTATTTTTTTGAGTTTAGTGTCCCTTTATGTGTAATAATGCATCCCCTTATGTGATATATTTGCATGCATTATAAATGACGACGGACAGGGTTAATAGTGTCACAGGGCGCAACATAGTTACAATACCAAAAAAAAAATCAAAATATGTAAATCTGCGTTCCCTCCCTACAGTCTTTATAATTAAACACGACCACTTTACTATCCATCATATAATACTCTATCCGTCCCATCTGTGTGGACATTAATACTCTATCCGTCCCATCTGTGTGGACATTAATACTCTATCCGTCTAATCTGTATCTGTGTGGACATTAATACCCTATCCGTCCCATCTGTATCTGTGTGGACATTAATACTCTATCCGTCCCATCTGTATCTGTGTGGAAATTAATAGTCCATCCGTCCCCTCTGTGTGGACCTTCATACTCCATCTGTCCCCTCTGTGTGGACCACCATATGCCATCCGTCCCCTCTGTGTGGACATTAATACGCCACCCGTCCCCTCTGTGTGGACATTAATACTCTATCCGTCCCCTCTGTGTGGACATTAATACTCTATCCGTCCCTCTGTGTGGGAATTAATCTCTATCCTCCCCTCGTGTGGACATTATACTCTATCCGTCCCCTCTGTTGTGGACATTGATACTCTATCCGTCCCCTCTGTGTGGACATTGATACTCTATCCGTCCCCTCTGTGTGGACATTGATACTCTATCCGTCCCCTCTGTGTGGACATTGATACTCTATCCGTCCTCCTCTGTGTGGACATTGATACTCTATCCGTCCCCTCTGTGTGGACATTAATACTCTATCCGTACCCTCTGTATGGACATTAATACCTGTCCCTCCCCATAACAGACGGATCACATAACCCGTAGTGAACCTGTATAGGACACGGTGAACCCTCCAGCTGCCAGGTGACTGTACACAGCTCTCTGTGTAACCTAATAGGCTGGACACAATTCCCAGACCAAACGCAACCATCTGCGCATGTGACCAGAACACAAAGGAGACGACCTCAGAGATATTATTGCGCTTCAACCCGAGGTGAACATGTCCTTACCGGGTCTCACCCGCACCGAATCTCGCTGTCCAATCGGAGGCCCTAAATCCAATCCAACCAACCGCCCTCCCAGGAGGCTCTCTGGCAAAATCGGACAGACAAACTCAAACTTCCTAGTGCCACCATTGGCTGTGCCGTTGGCACACGTGACGTGCACACGCCAATCAGCTTACTCCAGTAATAGATTTGGAACGAGGCTGAGGAGAATCCCAGTGTCTAGCCAATCAGAATAACCGTTTCCACCCCACATGTATTTCTGTACATATACAGACAGTCAGTGTATTGTATTCACAGTCACTGACAACCTCACACTGTGCAGGTTTGTGTAGAGGTTATAATATTGTATATCCCTGGGATGTTGCTTTGGGCACTGTTCGCTACCACTATTGGGCTGATGGAAAGAGAGTTGCATGCATTTGTCCATGCTATTAATTTGCAGCTACCAAGATGTTTCACTGGGCTACTGTAGGTCGATAACTTATGATTGGTCGTCAGAGATTAAAAATAGCATACACCTCCAATGGAATCTCCCCTAATCGTTAGTGAGTACTGAAGTTCAGAATCTTAAGATTGTATCTGTCATCCTTTAGAGATCTTTATTGTGTACCCACCAGGGGTCTAGGTAATATCGACCGTGCTCCTGTAATAGGGTAATCACATTGCAGGAGTTACTACTACTGCAGGGTAACAGCAGCTTATTAAGACTTATTAAGTACTTTCATATCAGGGGAGATATTCTTATAGAAAAGGTGCATAGATTCAGTGAATACTGGGGTCAGGGGGCATTGCCAATAGGTGCACATGCTCACAGAGCTCTTTGAAGACTGCAAAGGGTGTGAGTTGTACTGGCAACAACATGAAAGCTTTCTTGGTTGGAAGCCTTTTTAGTTACACATGTACATAACGGAAAATCATATCAATCTTACCGAGATTTCTTTTCCTGGTCCGTAGCACGGCAGTGGTTACACTTGGGTATTCACACCTGGCTGGTTGAGTGACAGGAATCTCCTCCCCTAAACCTATAAAGGTAGTATCATGAGGGCCACCCCCTTGCCTTAAATGGATGTCTAAGCGAGGAAGTAGTTGTTGTTACTTTGAAGTGGGGGAGCTAACCACTGCCGTGCTACGGACCAGGAAAAGAAAATCTCGGTAAGTATGATATGATTTTCCATGGACCTACACGGCAGTGGTTACACTTGGTACTTAAAAAGCCGGAGAAAAATAGGGGAGGGACACAGATTGATGCTTGAAAAATAATTAGAGGTTTTTATTTAGGGGTCGAGGAGGCCTCTGATAGCACCCTTTTTCCAAAGTCTGCTTGTGCCGCAGATGCTAGGTCGACCTTATAGAGTTTGATGAACGTGGACATGGATGACCATGTTGCCGCCTTGCAGATTTCTTCTGGGGATGACTGGACGCGGAGTGCCCAAGAAGCTGCCAGTGATCTTGTGGAGTAAGCCGTTACCCTTGAGGGTATTGCCTCTGCCTTACCATTGTATGACTGTTTAATGCAGAAGGAAATCCAAGATGCTATGGTCGTCTTTGTCGGCTGTAATCCCCTGCGTTGCCCGTTGAAAAGAATAAAGTGGAAGTCGGTTTTACAAAACTCTCTGGTTAGGATGGATCTACCGACGTCCAGAGTATGTGGAATTGAGTCTTGCCCCTCCCGTGACTGACTGAAAGTGGGTAGGATTATATCCTGGTTTAGATGGTAAGGCGTTATGACCTTTGTTAGAAAAGAGGGGTCCGGTCTTAGTACCACTTTGTTGGGAAAAAAGGTGAGAAAAGGTTCTGAGGCTCGGAGAGATCTGATTTCGGACACTCTTCTGGCCGATGTTATGGCTACTATTAGGGTGGTTTTGAGAGTGATGTATTTGATTGAGCATGACTCTATAGGTTCGAAGGGGCTTTCCTGAAGAGCCTGAAGGACTATTGATAGGTCCCATGGAGGGGCTTTAGTCCGAATTTGGGGTTTTAGGTGCCTAAAACCTTGGAAAAATCTTATTAATAGAGGGTCTAGAGCCCATCTAACGTTGGTTATGGCTGAAATAGCTGTGACCTGAGATTTAAGAGTCGATAGACTAAGGTCTTTGGAGAGGCCTTCTTGAAGAAACTATCAGAGTTTCTATTTTAACTGATGAAGGAGAGAGACTCCTGCTTTGACACCATGAACTGAATATTTTCCATGTCCTGTAATAGCTAGTTGAGGTAGTGTTTTTGCGTGATGCTAACAGTGTATGGATAGTGGCTTCTGATAATCCCCTGTTCTTGAAGGAGATGGTTTCAATTTCCAGGCCGTCAGATTTAGGGTTGTTAGATCCGGATGGTTGACAGGTCCCTGTTGTGGAAGGTCTCGTCTCAGGGGAAGTTTGATTGGTGATAAGATTGACATTTGGAAAGCCCAACTGAACAATGGTCTCCTGGGCCACCATGGGAGAATTGCTATGATATGGGCATTGTCGTCTCTGATTTTCTGGAGGACTTTCTGTATTATTGGAATTGGCGGGAAAGCATAAAGGAGATGATGGTTCCAACTGAATGAGAATGCATCCGTCATCGATGCATTGGGCTCCTTGAATCTGGAGCAATAATTGTCCAGTTGGGTATTGGATTTGGTCGCCATGAGGTCCATGTGCGGAATTCCCCATTTCTGAGTTATGTAAGCAAATACTTCTGGGTGGAGTTTCCACTTGTTGGGACATATCCCCCGTCTGCTGAGGAAATCTGCTTTGGTATTGAGGGTGCCTGGAATGTGGCAAGCTTTGATCTGTGTGAGGTATGTTTCTGTCCAAGTTAAGATTTGCTTCGTTATTGACCATAGACGGGGGCTCCTGGTGCCTCCACTCCTGTTGATGTAGGCCACTACTGTTGCATTGTCTGTCCGAATCTGGACTGATTGGCCTTCCAGGTACTTTTTGAAGTGCTGCAGGGCCTGGAGCACTGCTGTCATCTCTCTGGCGTTCTGGGAAGCCGAGTATGTGCTTGTTGACCATTTCCCCTGGGCATATGAGTTCCGGTAAGTTGCCCCTCAAACTGAGGGACTCGCATCGGTTGTTAATGTTTCCCACCGAGGGGGAGAAAAAGAGATGGGTTTCAGATTGTCTGGCCAAGTCCACCATCTCAAATTAAATAGAATGGATGGGGGAAGAAAAATTAGTTGTTTTTTGCCCTCCTGAGGGCGAAATTGGTCTAGGAAGCATAGCTGTAGATCTCTGACGTGAAGCATGGCCCATTTCGTTGAGTCTGTTGTGGAGATCATTTTCCCTATAATTTGTTGGCATTTCCCAGTAGTGGATATTGGGAAGCAAACAAACTTGGTGATGTCTCTTGCTATCTCTTCCTTCCGATGATTTGGAAGGGATAGAGATAGATTCCTGGAGTCTATCTCTACTCCTAGGAATTGTAGATTTTGTACTGGGGTTAACATGGATTTTTGTTTGTTTATTATCCAGCCATGTCGGCTAGTGATATTTTTAGGTCTTCCACAAGAGTTTCTCGGCTGGGGGCCTTTATTAGCATATCGTCCAAATAGGAGAATATTTGGATTCCTATCAGTCTGAGGTGTGCGATTACTGCAATTAGCAGGAATTTCCTGTGGGATGGAGCTATCGGTATGTGTAGGTAGGCATCTTTGATGTCTAGTTTTATCATCCAGCCTCCTCTGTTGATCTGGGTTGAAATTGTCTTGATAGTCTCCATTTTGAACCTTTTTGTTTTGAGATAGGTGTTTAGTAGTTTTAGGTTCAGGATTGTGCAAAACTCTCCTGTCTTTATCTTTTTCAGAAAGATGTGGGAGTATATGCCTTGTCTTTCTTGGTTCTTTGGTACTTTTTGTATTATCTGTTTGTTCTGAAGTTCTATCAGAGTGGAACAGAATGCTGTTCTGGCTGGTGTTGTTGAAGGGGCTTTTGAGGAAATAAATCTGTTTGTTTTCGGTAGAACTTTGAATTGGATCTTGTATCCGTGATTCAGGACACTGAGGACCCATGCATCTGATGTGGTCTGAGCCCACGTCTCCTTGAAAAAGGAAAGCCTTCCCCCTACTGTGGAGTCGTGGACTCGCAGACCTTCATGACGGTCTTTGCTTTGGTGTTCCTCCTCTGCCCCGAAAGGGCTGTTGGGAGGGCTGACCCCTCCATGATTCTTGCTGAAGGGAGGGTTTTCCTGGTCTGTATTGTCTTGCTGTCTTGTAACTAGGACCTTGAAAGTTTGAGAAAAAAAGGAGGAAATCCGCTCCTGTTGATTCTTGATTGAGATGGAAGGGTGTTCTTCGCAGAGTTCTTTTCAATAAGTTCCTCTAGTTTTGGCCCAAACAGCAGATTTCCTTCAAATGGAATAGACGTCCGGCTTTGTTTTGACTGTATGTCTGCCTTCCATTGTTTGAGCCATGTGATTCTCCTGGCTACCACCGCTGCGCTCATGGATTTTGCCGAAAGTTTGAGCGAGTCCATGGAGGCTTTGCAGATGTAGTCATTTGTGAATTTGATGTCTTTAAAGGGTATCTCCACTGGTTTTTATAAGTTTTGGTAATCCAGTTCTATTGAAGAACGGACCCTGAGAAAAAGCCGGATTTAAAAAAATTTCGCGCCCTTCCGGGTCGCGTCTATGACGTCATTAGCGTCAACGCGAGAGGACACGCTGGGCCTGCGTCTATGACGTCATTAGCGTCAACGCGAGAGGACACGCTGGGCCTCTGCACATCGCGCAAGCACTTAGGTGCAGTGCCCGATCAAGGGGGGAGAGGTGGACGAGCTGTGCTGATGCTGTGTTGCACTTGCGAAGACAGGAATGAAAAAGGCGAGGGGGCGGCCCTCATGATACTACCTTTATAGGTTTAGGGGAGGGGATTCCTGTCACTCAACCAGCCAGATGTGAATACCCAAGTGTAACCACTGCCGTGCTATGGACCAGGGAAAAATGCAACTTGCTAGAGATGTACACTCATTTTGCCAACAGTGATAAATATTGCATCCCTCATAATGTATGTGAATTTGTATCTGTTGTATTCAATTAGATCAACTGGACTTGAAATGTAGTTCCTGCCCACCAGGAGGCTAGCAGGTCCATATAGGACACTGCCTGCTACCTGGTGGGCAGTTTTTGGAACTTTGGGGGGGGACTACAGGAGAACCAGATGGAGTTGGGATGTGAGGTAAGGATTAAACTACACTACATGGTGGGGCCAGTAGTTGGGGGGATTATAGTTTTGGGGGTGGACATGCCCTTTAATTAAAAGGAGGATTAAACTACACTACATGGTGGGGCCAGTAGTTGGGGGGATTATAGTTTTGGGGGTGGACATGCCCTTTAATTAAAAGGAGCACACTTTAAGTGAAAAGTCAGTTAATTAATCTGCAAACCACATAACACAATGTTTCACAGCTACTGTCCCCTTCCTTGGGTGTATGAAAAATATTGTATATTAATTCCACAGGTAAAGGACTTAAGGGGGTTGCACCTGACTTTTGGCGCTAAGCAATACGCAATACAAAACAAACAGTGTGTGTAGAGTAAGGTGCACCCCCTTAAGTCCTTTACCTGTGGATTAATATACAATATTTTTCATACACCCAAGGAAGGGGACAGTAGCTGTGAAACATTGTGTTAGTGGTTTGCAGATTAATAATACTGATTTCACTTAAAGTGTTGATCTTTTAATTAAAGGGCATGTCCACCCCCAAAACTATAATCCCCCAACTACTGGCCCCACATGGAGTGTAGTTTATCCTTACCTCACATCCCAACTCCATCTGGTTCTCTTAGTCCCCCCCCCAAAGTTCCAAAAACTGCCCACAAGGAGGCAGCAGGTCCATATAGGACATGCCTGCACCTGGCCTCCCGGAGATTCCTTGCAATGCGTGCTGCAGCCCTTCTTCTCCCCCTCCCCCCCTCCCTCTCCCCTCCCGTTCTAAATCACTCCCCCTAGCATTAAACACCCCTTAATATATTCTCCCCAGTGCCCCCAGCCCCAACCGCATGTTTTTTTTTTAAAGCTCCCCAAACTCTAACTTACCTCTCCGCTTTCCTCCGCTGCACTGAATGACCGGCAGCCGCTTCCGTGATTGGCTGCCGCTCAGCCAATCACAGACGCGACTGCCGGTCCCGCCCCCTCTGCTTGCATCTCGCAAGCAGAGGGCCGTCAGTGCGGCGGAGGATCGAGGGGAGGTTAAGTAAGAGTTTGGGGGCTTTTTGAAAAACAAATCATGCGGTTGGTGGCTGGGGGGACATGGGGGAGCATAATATTAAATTTATTTTAGGGGTGGACATGCCTTTAATTGGAGAATGTTTTATTCTCCATATACCCAGGCAAAGATGCCTATCATTTTGCTGTTTAGAAAGATTTCTTTAATGGATTCTTGCTTTTACTTTTAGATTAATTTTAATGATGGACTATATTAATATGTAAATCCTACAGTGTTCCATTGGATTCTACACACATCAATCTAGATTGTATGATTGGGCCATCACACGACCACCATTGATTTGAAATAAAACCTTTCAGGGTGTCCAATAAGCCAGAAAATCAATGATTGTAGCCACCCCTGTGCGAGAGGGCATGGGGCAATGATGTCATGGAAGGCGTGGTGGAGACTGGGCGGGGCAGAGGCAGAGAAGTTAGTGGCGGTGTGGCTGGAGGAGGGGTTAGGGGCATAAAGGAGCGGAGAGTGATTATTCTGCGGGGGCTGCCAGTTCCCTCTGTTGGACGAATTTCAGCCCTGGACTCTGGATCTTGTCACTCCAGTCGGGAAAATCCCATCCAATTAGGGACGTCACGCCTGGCAAGGGTTAAGAAGGATACAACAGTTGCAAAACATTATGAAGAATCGGATCAGTGTCCCAGATTTACGGATGGTAATGGAGATATAGATTGTGAAAACATGCAAATACAATAATTGCAAATGGAGGCTTATGGAATAAGGCCATATGGGAATGAATGAGAGAAAAATGACAGTTGTTTTATGATTGAGGGTATATATAGGTAATGATTATTGCAACTCATTATTTTGTTCCTTCTTTTTTATGATTAGGTTATGAGGGCATCTGGTAAAGTATTATGAAGGTAATGTTTTGTTTTAACAAAAGAAGGTACTTATCTACACACACTGTTTGTTTTGTATTGCGTATTGCTTAGCGCCAAAAGAGTCAGGTGCAACCCCCTTAAGTCCTTTACCTGTGGAATTAATATACAATATTTTTCATACACCCAAGGAAGGGGACAGTAGCTGTGAACATTGTGTTATGTGGTTTGCAGATTAATTAAACTGACTTTTCACTTAAAGTGTGCTCCTTTTATTAAAGGGCATGTCCACCCCCCAAAACTATAATCCCCCAACTACTGGCCCCACCATGTAGTTAGTTTAATCCTTACCTCACCTCCCAACTCCATCTGGTCTCCTGTAGTCCCCCCCAAAGTTCCAAAAAACTGCCACCAGGAGGCTAGCAGGTCCATATAGGACACTGCCTGCTACTGGCCTCCCGGAGATTCCTGCCATGCGTGCTGCAGCCCTTCTCCCCCTCCCTCCCCCTCCCTCTCCCTCCGTTCTATATCCCTCCCCCTAGCATTAAACCCCCTTAATATTATGCTCCCCCATGTCCCCCAGCCCCAACCGCATGTTTTTTTTTTTAAAAAAGCTCCCAAACTCTTACTTACCTCTCCGCTTTCCTCCGCTGCACTGAATGACACGCAGCCGCGTCCGTGATTGGCTGCCGCTCAGCCGATCACAGAACGCGACTGCCGGTCCCGCCCCCTTGCTTGCATTCTCGCAAGAGAGCAGGGGCCGGCAGTGCGGCGGAGGATCGAGGGGAGGAGTAAGAGTTTGGGGGGCTTTTGAAAAACCAATCATGCGGTTGGGGCTGGGGGACATGGGGAGCATATATTAAAATTCTATTTTAGGGGTGGACATAGCTTTACATTGGAGATAATGTTTATTCTCCATATACCCAGGCAAAGATGCCTATCATTTTGCTGTTTAGAAAGATTTCTTTAAATGGATTTCTGCTTTTACTTTTAGATTAATTTTAATGATGGACTATATTAATATGTAAATCCTACAGTGTTCCATTGGATTCTAAACTTTAATTTGATTTAGTAAGGTCTGTATTTTTGGTGTTGTTTATGAAGTGGTCGATAGGTGGCAGTGATCTCACTGGTTGTTACAGGTTTTTTTTACATTTTCTTTTTTTATAATGTGTAGATGTGTAGATGTTTAGGAATTGATCTGAGAATTACTCTACAGTGGTTTGTGGCTTTTTAACTATAAATATAAAGCAACCTAGCTTTGAAAGTATAGATTGTACTTGAAATAATGGTATAAATAATAAGCAAATTTACTTAATGACAGGAAAGGGGTTTAAAAAGACAGAAACTGTATGGTATAGAAAGAATTAGAAATGCATCCACGGTACTTAGACGCAGAACACACAGGAAGATATTTTAGTCTGATCAAGTGGCTGGGCAATATTATTGTTCAAATAGGGTGATGTTGCAGTTTTCAATGGACCACACAATCGACTGTACTGAAAAATCTGCTGGACAGTTTAATGATCGTAGTCTGACGGACACACTGGTGCAACTCTCATGCGCCTCTAAATGTGTTTTGTGATCACATAGTGTGTGAGAATTGCATGTCAGTGCTTTTCAGTGTGGGTGACCACACTGTATGTGCTGCACGGCGATCTGTTTTCGGAGTGCATGTGCTATCACCTGTTTTGTGCAAAACACATGCGCTCTGATAAAAAAAAATTGTCAAAATGTATAACGAGAGTAAAATGCACTTAAACTTTAAATTGTTGCAGTCGAAGCGGTCTTGAACATCCAAAGAATGGCCTGTTTGGCAGACAATCTTATGTGTGTGGCAACCCTAGGCATTGTTGAGAATCCGTCCTGACGGTGATGGTGCAACCTGACATAAACCTAATGTTGTCTGACGCACATGTGTACAGGGCTTTAAAGAGTTAAATTAATTTTTATCTTGCCCTTTGCTTCTTATGTTCTCATTTGTCCACAAATGTGCTTCTGAAAAAAAGAATGTACCGTATATACTCGAGTATAAACCGAGTTTTTCAGGCTGAAAAATCAGCCTGAAAACTCGGACTCGGTTATACTCGAGTCAAACATTACCTGGGCATTCCGGCAGCCGCGCAATCTTTTTCTGCACTGGCGCGCCGGCCTGAACGTCCCTGCCCGGCGCCGGGCAGTGACGTCAGCCGCGCGCCGGTACAGGATGGGGCGCGGCTGCCGGAATGCCGATACCGTACCTGCAGGATGGAGGAGAGGAAGAGCCCACAGGTAGAGGAAGAAGAGTCGTCCACGGGAGAGAAGAGTCCACAGGGAGAAGAAGTCACAGGAGAAGAGTCCACAGGGAGAAGAGTCCACAGGAGGTCCGGAGAGAGGAGTCCACAGGGAGAAGAGCCAGGTCCAAAACTGAACTGAGGGGGGCATCAAGATGTTTGGGAAACTTACAACTCCCAGCATGCTTTATTAGCTAGGAGTTGTAGTTCCAACATCTTGAATGCCAAGTGAGGGTGGGCATTCAAGATGTTTGGAACTACAACTCCCAGCTAATAAGCATGCTGGGAGTTGTCAGTTTCAAACATCTTGAAGCCACCCTCACTTGGCATTCAAGTGTTTGGAAACTACAACTCCAGCATGCTTTATAGCTGGGAGTTTGTAGTTTCCAACTTTGAGTGCCAAGTTTCTACCCTCGGTTTATACTCGGGTCAATACTTTATTAGGATTTTTAGCTGAAATTGGGTACCTCGGTTTTACTGGGTCGGTTTATACTCGAGTATATACGATACCAATACTTACAAAAGGGTATTTGTTTCCAGCCTGATAATGATATATTTCATTATATGATATATAGACAAGGCAGCTGTATAGCTTGGGTGAGGTGGGCCAAAAGGAGCAAAAAGCCCTCCACAGAGCATAAAAATAGAGCAGAGCCTTCTTATAACAGAAGGTATCTTGCAGTCTCATGCTTTATAAATAGCATTGCCCACAAAATCTATGAAACAAGAAGCAATTTCTTAGTCCCAGCTTCCCCAGAGTAAGGGGCGGAGATATGCAAAATTCTCCTTTATGTCCTATGGCTAATGCATGTGCCCAGAACCGCTGGCTTAATAACATGCAATACAGCCTATGGTATTGGGCCAATCATCTGAACTGCAGATATGACATGTTTCAATCTTGTCATATGTTTTTGGATTTTAAAAAGAAGAAGCGGTTACTCGAGGTGTGCCTGAGTAAGAGCCAAGCGGGCTCGAAATGCGTAAGGCTGCCTGTCAGATATGATTTTAATAGAAACTAATAAAGGTGATGTTTTAGCTACAAATAGACGGCTGTGACTGTTTGCATCCAGTGTGCGCTATACACATTTGTGCGATCATTTCGTTTCGATCTGGTTAGATCTCGTCAGGTCAAGATACAGATTCATGCCCAAGTCCTACCCCATGGAGCTCCCATGGGGCCCACCCTCTTAGATTGTTAGCTCTTCGGGGCAGGGGTTTCATTTCTAATGTGTCAAGGCACACTGCACTTATATCAGTTTTTCTATCACACATACATATATATATATATATGCACACACACACACATGTATTCTCAACCTATGTGTGAAATTTTAATTATTTTTTATCAATCTGTATAATTGCTTGCATTTATCCCCTTGTTTGTATTCTTTGTAATTTATCAAATACAGTGCTGCACAAAGTGTCACTTATAAATACAAATTCACATATGCTTGTGAAGGTTCTCATTCATCCAGGTCATGGTATATCTGTTGTATTCAATTAGATCAACTGGACTTGAAATGTAGTTCTTTTCAAGAACTACATTTCAAGTCCCGTTGATTCTAATTGAATACAACAGATACAATTCACATACATTATGAGGGATGAAATATTTATCACTGTTGGCAAAATGAGTGTACATCTCTAGCAAGTTGCATTTTTCCCTGGTCCATAGCACGGCAGTGGTTACACTTGGGTATTCACATCTGGCTGGTTGAGTGACAGGAATCCCCTCCCCTAAACCTATAAAGGTAGTATCATGGAGGGCCGCCCCCTCGCCTTTTTCATTCCTGTCGTTCGCAAGTGCAACACAGCATCAGCAAAGCTCGTCCACCTCTCCCCCCTTGATAGGGCACTGCACTAAGTGCTTGCGCGATGGCAGAGCCCAGCGGTCCTCTCGGTTGACGCTAATGACGTCCATAGACGCGACCCGGAAGGCGAAATTTTTTAATCGGCTTTTTCTCAGGGTAAGTCCCTTCTAATGATTTTCCGCTGCTCCTGCTTGCAGCAGTGGGGAACAAGCCACTCCAGGTCAGCTTCTGCCTTACCAAATGTGAGTAATATATCCAAAATAAAGCACTGTTTGCTTACATGTTATTCAAACAAGCTAAATTTGGCCACATTTCATTTTTAGTGTCCACAATGAGTTCCAGGGAAGCCAGGAGTTCGGGATCAAGGGGGTGAGCTGCAAACAAACAAAACAATGGAAAACAAACAAAACAACTGCATAATAATCCGCTTGAATCTGTTTTTCTCTCTTCCTCCAGTTCTACCTCCAGACATAGAAGAGAGAACACTCACATCACCACAAGAAAACAAGACAAGAATGCATCCTGTGCTGCAATCCTGCAACGCATGGTCAAAAATAATGAGAAGAATGCCTGTCATTCAGATCAAATCCAGTCACCTCTCAAGACCAACTACTAAATTCAGTTAAATCCATGATGGACTCATCATTAGCTAAATTCTCAGAGACATAATGGACCAAGTATCCTCAATGATACAACCAAAGATTCCCTCCCAGTAGAACAAATAACTTTGAAACAAGGGGAGAACAATCGAAAGTGACACACAACCAGAAGAAACTCAATAGAGAATGCGCTGACACAGGAAAATGCTGCCTCACCTAATCAAAGGATGAGAGATACACTACAAATATCGGAGCCAGAACAACCGGGTCCTTCTGACTTAATGTTCTCCAAGAAACCTCTCGACACATCTACTTTTTCACCATCCATGATCAGTTCCTAGAAACGATCCACTTTTGGCGCTAAGCAATACGCAATACAAAACAAACAGTGTGTGTAGATAAGTACCTTCTTTTGTTAAAACAAAACATTACCTTCATAATACTTTACCAGATGCCCTCATAACCTAATCATAAAAAAGAAGGAACAAAATAATGAGTTGCATAATCATTACCTTATATATACCCTCAATCATAAAACAACTGTCATTTTTGCTCTCATTCAGTCCCATAGTGGCCTTATTCCATAAGCCTCCATTTGCAATTATTGTATTTGCATGTTTTCACAATCTATATCTCCATTACCATCCAGTAAATCTGGGACACTGATCCGATTCTTCATAATGTTTTGCAACTGTTGTATCCTTCTTAACCCTTGCCAGGCGTGACGTCCCTAATTGGATGGGATTTTCCCGACTGGAGTGACAAGATCCAGAGTCCAGGGCTGAAATTCGTCCAACAGAGGGAACTGGCAGCCCCTGCAGAATAATCACTCTCCGCTCCTTTATGCCCCTAACCCCTCCTCCAGCCACACCGCCACTAACTTCTCTGCCTCTGCCCCGCCCAGTCTCCACCACGCCTTCCATGACATCATTGCCCCATGCCCTGCTCGCAAGTGTGGCTACCATCATTGATTTTTGCTGGCTATTGGAACACCCACCCCTGAAGGTTTTTATTTCAAATCATATGGTGGTCGTGTGATGGCCCAATCATACAATCTAGATTGATGTGTGTATGGACCCCTTAAACCTCCTTTCACATGAATAGCAGGACGCTGTTCTTTGTCTGTTCTCTGAACGGTCCCCCGAAGGTCGCTGGCACCTTTGTACCAATCATCTATCAATCATTGGATAAAGATCTTATACAGACTGTCATGATATTGATCCTGCTGCAAGCAGATCTAGTGTAGGTAATTATTAAGGGACACTAAACCCTCCTAAATCAAGTATTTAAAGTATTTGCCATCCGTTTCTATTATTCACAGGGAGGTGAGAACGCTTATTCCCACCTCCCTGTGAATAATAGTACGCTCGGGGGACCTGGAACTTACCTTACCGGCACTCCACTGCAAGCCGCTCCTGCACTGACAGCTGTTCTGTCCCGTCCACGCGCCCTATCTTAGGCGCATGCACGCCAATACAAAAGATTGGGACAGAACAGCTTTTAGATGCAGGAGTGGCTTGCGAGTGGAGTGCAGTAAGGTAAGTTCCAGGTCCCCCGAGCGTACTATTATTCACAGGAATAAGCGTTCTCATCTCCCTGTGAATAATAGAAATGGATGGCAAATACTTAAAATACTTGATTTAGTGTTCCTGTAAGGTCTGTAATAGTAGGATTCCATTTGTTTTATTATATTTGTACATTTTCTTCCCTTCATTCTGTACTTCCTCTACCATTTGGCTCAAGTGCCATAAACCCAGTAGGGAGCCAAGAATTGCTATTCCTTGGTCATTACTTCTAAAGGATCCAGTAGAATTGAGTCTCCTAAACTCAGCAGAAGGTCAAACAGACCTGGGAATGTGACATTTGGTTTAACTATGATAAAGACACTATGTAATAGAATATGGCAGGCTGATATGAAGCATCATGTATGTAGGTCTTTTTAGAGTCTGGAAACTTACATTCTGCTGTTCTGGTCAAATGTATGTTACATATCTGTCATGTTTGGTGTCTATCAACTGGTAAATTCATGACAATAAATAATTGGACCACAGAGATATGAATTCAACAAAAATAATGTCACTGCCGGTGTATCTTTCAAAGGAAATCAAATATCTGACATATCCTCAGTCCAGCCTACACCTGTTGGTAATTGGTTGGGGGTAAATTATTTGCCCCCCTTTTGCCTGGTGGTAGATAAGGAACGGCACAGCTACTGGAGAGGATCTCCTGATTTACATCACATGAAATATTATCAAGGTATATTATTAAGATATATTATTATACCTTTTTGGAGCAAGGAACTCTTCTTTTTATCTATGGACTTATTCTTTTAAACGGCATCTCCACCTTCAATATTTACTTTTGAAATAGTGCAGGGCATGCCCTCTCACCCCCAACCGCTATATTTGAACTGTAAAAATAGAATCCAAACTCTACTTACAGCCCCTTGCTCCAGCGTTATTCCAATCCGGCTCCCTGCCTGCCGGAAATACAAGCAGGGGCCGGACCTGACAGTTGGGAAATGATAGATGGAAAGTGACTGTTTAAAAATGACAGTTGGAAAATGATAGTTAAAAAAATTACAGTTAAAAAGTGACAGTTGGAAAATGACAGTTGGAAAATGGCAGTTGGAAAATGACAACTGGAAAGTGACAGTTGCAAAACGACAGTCTTAAAAAGGAAGTTGAAAAATGGCAGTTGGAAATAACAGTTGGAATGTGACAGTTGGAAAGTGACAGCTGGGAAATTACAGTTGGGAAATTACAGTTGAAAAGTGACAGTTGGAAAATGACAGTTGGAAAATGACAGTTGGAAAGTAACAGTTGAAAATTGACAGTTGGAAATGGCAGTTGGAAAGTGACAGTTGGAAAATGACAGTTGGAAAGTGACAGTTGGAAAATGGCAGTTGGAAATAACATTTGGAAAGTGACTTTAAAAATGACAGTAGAAAAGTGGCAGTAGGAAAATGATAAGTTATAAATTGACAGTGGGAAAGTGGCAGTTGGAAAATGACAGTTGGAAAATGACAGTTGAAAAGTGACAGTTGGAAAATGGCAGTTGAAAAACGACAGTTGGAAAGTAATGCGATCACCAGTTTAATGCGCACACGTGATTGCGTGTGCGATTCTGTTGCGTTATATATATTTCGTATCTCAAAGAGAAATCGCATGCGCAAACACAACGGAATCGCACACGCAATCACGTGCAATTGCGGCGCAGTGTGGCCGTGCCCTAAGGTGGGTTAGGAAAAAAGCAGAGAACCGGGCAAATATTTCTAGGGAGATCCAATGTTTATTGCAAAATCAACCATGCAAACAAAGCACAAAGCTTAGCCCAATGGCCTTAGAGCTAGGCCATAATAGCGCAGTTTTTGCGCATTCGCGTACGCGTTTTGTGCTCATTTTCGCTAACATGGAAATCTCGGGAACGCGATTTCCGATGCGCATGTGATTGCGCGTCCGTTCGCGTTTTGCAGCGAGCATTTTTTCACGCAATCGCTTGCATTTTCGCTTTAAAGATAGCAAAAATGCGAGCGCAAACACGGAAATAACGCGCACGAACGCACAGAAAGCGTGCACGCTTGGTGCGTTGTAGTGTGGCCTCAGTCTTACAAAGTGCTTGATAAAGACCATCGGGCCGAAACGTTGTGCTGTTTGTTCTGCAGTTGATTTTGCAATAAACATGGGATCACCCTAGAAATATTAGCCTGGTTCTCGCATCTTTTCTTTGGGTCATCCAGAATTGAATGCACAGATATAGCTTGGCGGGAACACTGCCTTAGTATCTGCAGCAGCTAATAATAATAATAAAACTTATTTACTCCCTGAGAAATATCATTCCCCAAAAACCAATCTATCTATTCTATCTACTACCTGTGTTCTATTGCTTGCACTAGGGAATTCAATTCATTTGGTTTTAATTAAAAGAAGAGCCTTCAGTGCACTGGACTATTTAAGCTATATTAATTTAACACATGTATGTATATTCTATATAAGCGTTTTCAGTACTTTCTATCATTATAATAACTCTAGGATGGGTGAGCACTCAACCCATGCCGGCGCCTTTCCTCTTCCAACCTCACAAATGGTTCTAGTAAGACCAACACACTTTCTCTCCACCCATTCCTCTTTAACCGGAAAGGGTGGAGCGTCAGGTAGAGAGAAAGCATTCCAATGAAGGATACAAAAACCGGAAGTGCGCGTGAGGACTGAGACGGCACAAAGGAGGAAGATGTGAAGGAGAAGAAGGGGGATAGGAAGGGGCCAGGTGAGCTGTTATAGGGGAAAAGGAAGTGGAAGGTTGATGGTGTAACAATTCGTAGTCCCAGTAGCCTAAAGCTAGACCGACAGGGGTTTTCCAACTTAGTTCTAGTGTCTTCCACCGTTATTGCCAGTTCCTTAATTAAGCCATTTCACTAGCAGTGTAACCTGTTATCGTGGCTGGAGGGGGAAATGTGGCCACAGAGGATTATGTTTATTAATAACCAGATTTGGGGTGAGCTGTGTGGAGAACTACAGGCAGTCACAGTCTGACTTCTAGTCATTTAGCATGGTCTGTCTAGCTGCTTTATGCATGAAGATTTGTTTCACTGCAGTAATAGGAAGGAAAATGGACCAAAATGGACCAATTCTATTTGGAAAGTTACAGGCATATTGTCTGCCTGGGATTGTTCCATCTCTATGGTATTTTTTTATATAAAATGTGAATAGGATTTGTATTTACTGTGACATTGCTGTAATCAATTACCTGTTTCTTGATGAAAGGAAGGAATGATGACTGGGGAAAGGCCTCATAGGTGGCTGCATGATGGATGGGAACGAAGCACCAGGTCTGTGCAGTAAATCTGTTGGATGGCTTCAGAAACAAGATAAAAATGTCCAGCCGTGGCTGTGGAAGCTCTCAAACTGCTTCTCGACAATTGGTCCGGCTTATTCTACTGGTGGAAACCCGGTAATTGATTTTCTTGCGTGACTGTTTTTGCTTTTATTTTTATTTTTTATCCTATATTTTCTATTAAAGTAGTATAGATTCTATAAACTAAAAGGGCATGTCCACTCCCAAAATGACATTTTATATACCGATAGAGAAGCCCCCAAAACCAATCAATGTACTCAAAGATCAATGTACTCGAACTGCACACAATGCTAGCTATGCAGCATGATCACTGCAGGCAATTTGCTGACAGCAGGGAAAGCTCAGAGCTTTCACGCATGCTTGGATAAGCTTTCCACTGCTTTATAGACAAGTCATCAGGTACACTGATTAGTCATTGGCCTTGACATCATACATCATGTCTGTGACTCTGGTTTAACCAAGAAGTGAAAGGCATTTGAGTATTTGATGCAGGGATTGTCCTGAATAATTTGCTTTGTGTGCAGTTTTGTATGGGGATATGGGGGAATATCAAGTCATTTTGGGGCTGACATGCCCTTACAGACTAGGGATACAGACCTGCTATTTGTCACAAAATTCAGTGAGGTGAACAAAGATGGACACTTGTTCTTTTCATAATGTTTACTGGAAAGTGTGCCTTTTAACACACTGGAAAAATGATCAAAATATAAATAAGATTGTCATAAGCCCTATTTGTTGTTATTAGAAGTGATGGTGGCCAAAATGTTTGTCCTCTGGGACCACTAATTGTAGCTATATTTGTATACTGTATAACTTTGCTAACTATTGTTTGATTATATTCCAATTTTGTAAACTTCAACAATTGCTAGATAATTAGCGATTGTAAAGAGTTTCCCATTTTATAATATTTTAGCATGATTTCTTTTTCCCTACTAATAACGCTTTTTTAGGATACACTTGTGGTCTTTCTGTTAACCAACAAGCATTTTTAATTCAATTAATTTAGCAAAATCCTAATTTTTTTTTTTCTTATTTTAGAAAGATTACATGGAGCACCCAAAATCTACAGTCGAATTAAAGGATGTTCCTCCTCCCCTACCCCCATTTAAATCTTGCAAAAGTACTTTCCCTACAGTACCCCTTCCCAAAATCCAGCCGCCATTACTCCCACCAATTCAGCATCAAACAGGCCCAAAAGTAAGCTGTTGTGCACTTTGTTCCAATAGTTCCTCTGGTGGTGGTGGTTTCATTCATCCTAACACAATCTTGGACACTAAAGTCACTGGTACAGTTACCTGTCAGGTAGCCCCTGGGCTAACATTTGCACCTGAAAGCCATTTAAAAAAAACCCCAAGTGTGAGCACTTTCAGCCCTCACTCAACTGGCTTCACCAATCTTTGTGTGGAAAACCGTTTATCTCCATGCCAATTTTATTCACCTCAGCCAGTACCTTGTTGCTCAAAAGTTCATGTAAATACTTTTCACGGGGACCTCCCAACACTCCAGGTTCCTTCATATGGCACATCTACTAGCTACATCACCAGTGGGCTTTCTCATTACCAAAATCGTCTTTCGCAATCTGAGTACCTGTCACATTTCTGCACAAGTTCTCTGCATTTAAACAACCCACACTCTCTCTTTCTCAAAGGCCCTCACTTTTGTGATTCCTGCATAGAAAAGGTTTGTTTGTCTTATTTACACTTGTTTTTTAGATTGATTTTAAATGTATCGTTGTTTTTTTAAATTTTATTTTATATAAAAAAAGAAAATATGATATCGTAAATTTAAAGCCGGAGGTAGATAGCTCCTTTACCTTCCGGTAATGCAAAAAGGATAGGTTCGCTTTTTGAGTGAACCTATCCTTTAAAGGGTATGTCCACCCTTAAATGTACTTTTTAATATGTTGTTCCCCCATGTCTCCCAGCCCCAACCGCATATTTTTTATTTTCAAAAAGCTCCCCAAACTCTACTACCTCTCCTCTTTCCTCCCTCTCGCCTCCCGCCCTCTGCTTGCGAGAAATGCAAGCAGAGGGCGGGACAGCATCGCGTCTGTGATTGGTCTGAGCGCAGCCAATCACGGCGCGGCTGCCGGTCTTCAGTGTGCAGCGGAGGAAAGAGGAGAAGTAAGTAAGAGTTTGGGGAGCTTTTGACAATAAAAAATATGCGGTTGGGCTTGGAGACATGGGGGAACCACATATTAAAGTTTAGGGTTTTATGCTAGGGGAGAGATAGTAGAACGGTGAGGATAGGGAGGGAAGGGGGTGAAGTGCTGCAGTACCATTGCAAATATCTACCGTAGCCCAGTATGGAAGGCAGACGTCCTAATGGACTCGCTATCCTCCTGGGGGCAGTTTTGGATTTTGGTACTTGGGGTGGTGACCCAACAGCCCAGAGTACCCTATGGAGCTGGGATGTGAGGTAAGGATTAAACTACACTACATGGTGGGGCCAGTATTTGGGGGATTATATTTTGGGGTGGACATGCCTTTAAAAAGAGAAGTGTGCCCAAAATCAGTATCTGTCTGCTCCCTTCTCGATCTAAACACTTACTCATCATGTAGTTGTTTGTCCATGTAATATCTGTTGTGTTGGCAGACCCAGGTTTCCTCCTCGTTTCGATAAGCCTGATGATTAATTCTGTTTCACTGGTGTATGGTAGGAGAATTTAAAAATGCTAATTAGGGATTGTATAAAGCTGTGGTACAACACATGCACAATCACAGTGCCTGAGCAATTTCCCTACGTAAAGCATAGGGAGAAAGCTCAGGACTGCAGATTCCCCCAGTTGTTGCGGCTGACTCCCTATATTTTAAGACAGGAAGACCCCGGGCTTAGGGATAATTTTTTGAGCATTTCCAAACGATCCCAAGCCGTTGTGAACGTTGTTTCCTGCAGAGTGGCTCGGAAATGCGCTAAGCAACCAGTATGATAAAAGGGACGATGTCTAATCCGACTTTACTGTGTGTTACCCAACTTAACAAGGAAAGTGACAAAGACTGAAGCACCTCTTTACCTTTGCCTCCGGTCCAATCTTTGACAAGCTTGCACAGCTCTGGTGCACAGCTAGGGAATGCATTCCACTCATTGGCTACTGGGTGTCAACTGTCCACATCCACGACTAACATCTGCTAAAAAGATAATTAGGAAGGCAGGAAAAGGTACCACAAAACATTGGATAGACTTTCGGTTAGTCTTGTATCCACTTTCAAGTTTCGATTTCCATGCTTTGTTGGGTATTTACCTTTATATATAAATTACCTTTATAGCCCTTTGGCTCTGCCTCCTGTCTCGCCTCTGGAAAAGTTTGGGCATGCGTACTGCATCCTTCTCCCGTCCCGATTAGGATTCCTCCCCCCTAGCTAAAAACCTTTCCATATAAATTCGGA